>CAWUFW010015715.1:0-346915 GCA_963921515.1 Calotriton arnoldi
CCAAAATCTTGCTGCACGCTGCGGCGGAAGACATGCTGCATCCCCTGAGCTGACTTCGGTCCCGTTGGGTGCCCGCATTCGGGAGCAGCGGCGTGGGACGACTGCTGGACCGGCCTCCCTCCGGACGGGTGGGGCACGGGGACTACCTGAGGCCGGAGATGCTGTTGGGGCCTGTGGCTCGCGTCGGCCGCGGACGAGGTGAGAGGCGCTTCGCCCCTGCCGAGGCCTGCGCTCAGCCCCGATCGGCGACTGCCTCCCTCTGAGAAGCGCCATCTGCCGTGGCCTGGCCCGAGTCTGAAGGGTCGGCCGAGACGCTCTACACTGCATATCGGGGGTCCGGGCCGCAGCGCGATGGGCCTAATACCACTCTTCCTGCTGCAGCGAGACTCTCACGGCCCGCCTTCTGTTCCGCATCGGCCTGAGGACACTGCTGGAGAGGCCTGAAAAGTGCTGTGCCCCCATGTGTTGAGGCAAATAGGAGGATAACCTACGCCATCATCGGGGTCTGCTGCCTCCACGAGGGCAGTCCCCTCTTCATTGTAACGCAATCTGTCCTTGCTCTGCACTGGTGCGCCGTGTCTGGCGGCTAGCTTCATGCGTGTGGTCCCACGCCATCAGGGAGCCCCTCTTCAAATAATCATTGCCCTCACGGCAGTTGCCCGCGATGCCTGCTGTTCCCCCATAAGACTAGACAACTCTCCTGCCTGCGTTACATCCCGCTCAGCGGCTCTGGGGTCCATCTTTACCGTACATCTTCTTCTTGAGTGCCTCATTACATAGCACCAAGGGGGGCTACCGATACGTGATACACCTGCCAAGGCTTGGGTGGTCAGGGCGAAGACTCTCCGGCACGGCATGGGCCGTAAAGACCCGAAGCAAAGGACTTTGCCATTTGAGAAACTGGGTGCAACAGCTCCACAACAGGACCCTACCATGGCGGAATCTGCACAAACAGCGGGGCAAGAAGATACCTTATCGGACACGGCAGCTTCCCTGCTCCGAGAGATGCGCGCAGGCTTTAAGGCATTAGACACCCGCTTTGATTTACTGGACAAAACCATTTCGAATCTGGGTGCCAAGATCCAAGCACACGACAGACGGCTTGACGTGGCTGAAGCACGCATCTCCGACATTGAGGATGGGACTGCGCAATCCGCCAAGCGCCTAGAAAGGGTCGAGCGTATTTTGAAGGACGTGGCCATCAAAAATGAGGACCTCGAAGCCCGCAGCCGCCGCAACAATCTACGCATTCTTGGTGTTCCGGAGACGACCCCCGTTGGCCGTATGGATCTCTTTGTGGAGACCTTGTTAATTGAGTTATTTGGCAAGGATTCCTTCACCGCTGGTTTTGTCATAGAGAGAGCGCACAGGTCTTTGGGCCCTCGCCCCAACCCAGGCCTTCCTCCCAGGCCTATTGTGGCACGAGTAATGAACTTTCGGGACCGGGACACGGCGCTCCGCTTGGCTAGAGACAAAGGGGACATCGCCTGGCAGGGCGCAAAACTGTCCTTCTACCCAGACTTTACGCCCATGGTACAGGACGCACGGCGTAAATTCAATGGAGTCAAGGCTGCTCTACGAAACTTGGGACTACGGTATGGCATGTTGTACCCTGCAAGATTAAAGGTCGACGTGGATGGCAGAGCTCGGATCTTCGAAAACCCGACAGAGGCGCAGGAGTTTTGCCGTGTCTATAAACAGAACAATCTTCCCTCTAACAGGGTGAGATCGGGCCCTTCCCCCCCACACAGCGGGTCTGAAGCAAGCGCCAAACTGTTTTCGAGTGCGGGCACAGGTTGACTCTGCATCTACTCTCATGGGACTAATTTCAATGTGATTCTAGGAATATGTTCTCTGATCTCCTTATATTGGCATTGCATTTAGCTGGTTGCTCACCGGGGCGTTGCCGCCCCTCATGGTGTATCCTTTGAGAATGGTTTGGTTAACTCTGGGGTACTGTTATTTGAGATCTGCATTTTGTTGTGCAATAATTTGGTACTTCACGTTATTCTTTTTGCTGGGATTGGCCGCGTCCCGGACGGGGTGCGGCTGGGTGGGGGGGTGCTTAACTTCAAACGTCTTGTCTCAAGGGACATGTATGGTCGTTCACTGTTATTGCTACTTGTTAATTGTCACCACATCGTGCAGTTGGAATTGCTTTCCCGGACAGATGGCCAGAATTGGTAACATAGAGGGTCCCTTGGACCTCTCCCTAATCTCATGGAATGTACGGGGCCTTAATGATAACAGAAAGCGTAGACAAGTGCTCCATTATCTGTTACGACACAATGTAGATGTTGCTTATTTACAAGAGACTCACCTTCCCAAAACAGACAAGGCACACTTCGGCTCCAGCTGAGGGGCACATAGATACTTTGCTAATTACAGTAACTACGTGAGGGGAACTGCCATTTTAATACACAAAAGAGTCCCCTTCCGTTTTGGCTCCATGCTTAGTATTGAAGAGGGACGATACCTAGTGGTTTCCGGGACTCTGCTGGGCCGGAATGTTACGCTGCTTTGTGTCTATGCCCCCAACACAGATGCCCCCGACTTTTTTCATTCCCTCCACACACGCCTCATTCAGCTGCAGTCGCAGACGCTGATCGTAGGTGGAGATTTTAACCTATTACTCAACCCTGACATAGATTGTACCTCCAAGTCGGCAGACACCAAACCGCGCGCCCGCAGAGCACTTCATGAGCTGTGCGATCGGTTCGCGTTGTTGGATATTTGGCGCAAACGCAATCCAAGCACCACAGAATATACCCACTATTCAGGCCAGCACAACACCTGGACGAGGATTGATTATTGGCTACTCTCCCCCGACATTTATGGTTGGTGCACATCAGTAGGGACCCTCCCTAGGACTTATTCAGACCACTCCCCAGTGACGCTACATCTTAGGGTACCACGCCCAGAGGGCTTTGAACGTCAGTGGCGCTTCCCTAGTCGTGCTTTACATGACGAGGTGTTCAAAGAAGAAATACGAGACGCCATAGAGGAATATTTTGCTCTCAACACTGGTTCGGTGGACACATGGGCGGTTTTGTGGGAGGGTTTTAAGGCAGTCATCAGGGGTACATGCATAGCTAAACACGCAGGTGTTCTTAAAGATCTGCGTAATACACTCTCACGCCTAGAGCGTGACCTTAAGGCTTTAGATGAAGCCTCCACAGACCACACACAATCCACCTATGAGGGTAGGAGACTGGTGCTACTGGAGGACTATAGGGAAACAGCAGACCGGGAAATTCTATACTTAGGGAAGTATCAGACGGCCCGACGTTATGGCGAGGGTGAGAGACCTGGCAGGGTTCTGGCCCAGCTACTCCGCCCCCCATATCACAAAACCTACATCACTGAAATACATTCTCCGGACGCGCACACATACACCTCCACTGTAGACATTCGGAACACATTTTTGGAATATTTCTCTGCTCTATACTCCACCACTATAGGGAGCGACTATACAGCCCAAGAAGGTTATCTAGATGAGATAGCCTTAGTGTACCTTGAGAAACACATGCAGGATTTTTGGGCGGAGCCCATCTCGGCTGCGGATGTCTTGTTGGCCATTGAGACCATTCGTGGCTCATCGGCACCTGGGCTCGACGGATTTTCCGGCGATTTTTACAAAGAATACAAAGAGCTATTAGCTCCGAAGCTCATAGAGGTATATGCAGAGGCATTGGAGTCACAAATTCTGCCCCCCACCTTTAGAGAGGCAGTCATAACTCTCCTTCCCAAACCCGGTAAGGACCCCGCACACTGCGGTTCATACCGACCGCTGTCCCTCCTCAACTTAGATTACAAAATCCTAGCTAAAGTTATCTCTAATCGATTGTCCCAACTGATGGAATTCATCATCTCACCGGCTCAATCCGGTTTTGTACCACATCGCTCCACCTCGCTGAACCTTAGAACACTTTTTCGGTTATCCATCGGATAAACCCAAACACTCCAGCAGCCGCCATTCTTCTCGACACGGAGAAGGCCTTCGATTCCTTAGAATGGCCTTTCTTTCTATCGGTGATGAAGCGCATGGGTATGCCCTTGGGTTTCATTGCTACGACCACACTATTATACAACAAACCAACCGCTCGGCTGCGTCTCAACGGTACACTCTCGAGTCCTATCTCTTTATCCCGTGGAACCAGACAGGGCTGCCCACTGTCCCCATTATTATTCATTCTGGCTATGGACCCCTTGATACGTCACTTTCAGGAGCGTCACTTACACAGGGGCCTACAATTCAACACTGGCCCCCTCCTGGTTTCCTTGTATGCCGACGACACGATCCTCTATGTTAGACACCCTCACACTAATTTGCATGAACTAATCAGAGAAATCCTCCGCTTCGGTCGCTTCTCGGGACTGGGCATAAATTGGCATAAATCCATCATATTTCCGCTGACAGCCTCTACTCAAAAATGGGATTGTGAATTTCCTTTAAAATGGTGCGCAGACTCAGTTAAATATTTAGGAATCCATATTCACTTAGACACCGCCCAAATCCTACATCTGAATTATGGACGAGCAGTCAACGCACTCACAACTCAAATAGAAAGCTGGCTGAGACTCCCTTTGTCACTTGCGGGTCGAGTGTCGATTCTAAAAATGGTAGTGCTCCCCAGATTCTTGTATCTTTTTAATAATATACCCATTCCTCTTACTAATGGCTTTTTTCAAACAGTGCGTACTCTATTATCTAGATTGATTTGGGGTGGGAAACCCGCGCGAGTCCGATGGGCTGTCCTCACGCTACCTTATGAAAGAGGGGGATATAATGTTCCTGATCTCCAATTGTACTATTTGGTTGCCCAATGTAGCTATGCCTATTTATGGTATCACCCTGACGCTCGAATCCCATATTTACGGCCGGAGTCCGATCTCATTTTGCCTGGCCAGCTTTCGGCCATTCTACCAGTGGGGTTCTCTAGAGACCCAGTGGATATCCACACTGTTTCCTCAACGAGCTGGGCATGGAAGAAACTCTGCCGAGCCATGGGTACAGCCATACTTTACTCGTCGGCCCTGCCCATCGTGAACCCCCGCTTGATTCCAATCACAGAGGAACGATTGGTCCAGCGCACACTAGCTAAATTTGAAATCTCACGGATAGGAGACCTCTATCCAGATGGCCACATATTTTCCCTAATGGAAGACGTCCGGTTCCAAACAAGCACCATAATGGATAGGTTCGTCATGGGCCGCATCCGCTCCGCCCTACGCTCTACTTTCCCAACTTTTCCAGTTGAGCCCACCTCCTTCCCCCCTCACTATGGTGATAGAAAACGCAGACAACATACATCTCACTTCAAAACTATACAAAGCATGTGCGGCACTGAAACCGGTTGATGACAGTAAGATCCGTAGGGCATGGGAAGTGGACTTGGGCACGACAATTACGGATAAGCAATGGGCTGACTGTTGTGCGGTTACACGTGACATCTCACTCAACAGCAGACACAAACTCATACACTTTAAATTCTTACGCCGTACGTATTTCACCCCGACATTGGCACATAAGATAGACCCCTCCAAACCACACAACTGTCGCAAATGCTCGGCCCCCCATGCCGATTTTGCACATCTTATCTGGACGTGTCCGAAACTGCAACGTTATTGGGAAGGCATACATTACACGCTAGGGAAAATGACTAAGCTTTCTCTGATTCCAACCCCTGAAGTAGCCTTGCTGGGTTATACAGTAAACTTCCCTAAAAAGATTCGGCGATTTGCATCACTGGGCCTTTTGTTGGCAAAGCGAGAAGTGGCCATCCATTGGGGGCGCAAGTCAGCCCCAACTGTCCAGAGCTGGCTGCATAGTCTGGCGTACTGCAATGTCAATAGTGAAGTATACGCAAGTGTTATGCCCAGCACATCCCGCCCCAAAGATATATGGGGCCCATATCGATTATACATTGAGAAGCAGCGCCAAGACTCAAATTCACAAGTGGAAAAAGGCTTTGTCCCAGAAGGTGTGGGATAGAGATGACTCGCAAATGGTTCTGTTATAGTGCCTTATTGATATTGTGTGACATTGCTAGGTACACTTGTCTAACAGGTGCGGACTACGAGTACGGCTGTTCCTGATAGGGAATGGGTTTTCCACCGGGATCCTTCTATTGTTCTCCTTATCTTTGCACGTCAGACTGTGAATGTTGTAGTTTGATGTTGCCTGGTATTTATCTTGAGGATTGCCAATTAGGATAATCACTGACAGAAATGTGGTTGACAATGTATACTGAAATGTTGGTGAACGACTTCATATGTATAATATCTTTGTATTTGAAAAATGGAAAATAAAGTGTTTAAAAAAATCTATGTTCAACAAGCCATGTTTTACACATGATTGGAATTGTGAATCACCAAATAAACTGAGCCACTGCAATCAAAATCAACCAAAGCTGTGGCTCAAGGTTACATATTGGCAGAAACAGTATAAAACAGAAACACAGTCTAAATAACTATGAAAGTGACACATAAATATTGACCATGCAACTCAAATTCAGAAATTAAAGATCCAATTCACTGCCAAAGCAGGCCTCCCACGTGTCATTTCATGTGGGCTAAGTGCAGGCTACAACGCATGACTTGCCAAAGCAAATTAACATTCTCTCATATTTAAAAATTCCTGTAGCAGACAAAATTTTAAGTTACCCCAAAGCAGGACAAGATTTTACATTCCATCATTCAATAGTCTGTTCCAGTGTCTGATTATAGTAGAGATAACTGTGTACGTATGCTCATACCTATATCTGTCTTACTTCCTATGTCCCTCTTTTTCTCTCTCTAGCTCAACATACTCGTTATCCCCCTCTCTCTTTCTGCCACACTCTCTCATTCTGGCTCTGCTTAGCTCCATCTCTCTCTGTTTCACACTCTCTCTCGTTCTCTCTAACAATCCATCGCTTCTCTCTCCCACACACACTCTCACTCTCTCCTCTCTCTCATTCTGGCTCTTCATCTTTCTTTCAATTTTGCTTCATCTCTCTTGCTTTATTTATCAATCTATTCTCTATCTTATGTTATCATTTACATCCAGGTTAGTTCCATTACACACCAGGCATGACATTTTGGTTTACAGGTGCGTTCTGTGTCTCTTTTCTCTTTGCTTTCCATTGACTTTATCTCCAAGTATCTGTTTTCTCTCTTTCTATGCCTGTATCTCTTTCTGTCGTTTTATCTCTATCTACATCCCTATTTCTTTAGGTCTGTCTTTCTCTTCTTTGCACCCTCTTTCACTCTCTGTGTCTGTCTCTTGATTTCTCTCTACTGTCTCTAGCAGTTTACCCCTTCCTCTCAACAATGCGAGAAATAAATTGTTTCACCCACCGTTTTTTTCTCCCCCCACCACAACACCCTAATGTCGGTTGTGCTTTTTGTGTATGTATGTGCGCTTGTATGCGGTATTTCTACGGGTGCAGAATGTATGTGTGCCTGCATGTGCTGCCGATTTGTGCCTGCATGTGTGTTGAATTGGTGCAAGTGGCATTTACAGCTGCTTTGCTGACTAGGTGTGCAGACACGGCTCTATTTCGTTTGTGAGTCCATGGGAGTCTATGCTTCTTTTCATGTATGTCCTGTGTACACGCAGTTGTCTTAGTGCATTTATTTCTGCATGCATGCTGTATGTGACTTTACTTCCCTACGTTGGTTCTAGGTGCACGGAGGCATATATGTTTCATTGTCGTTCTGCATTGGTGCCCGTTTGACTGTTTGCACGCACATCAGGCAGTACGTCTATGTGTAAATGTGGGCATTTTTGTTGTTGGTCTGTGTTCATACATTAAAACATGCTTCGAAACATGTTGCTTCTCTTCCGGGTCCTGAGAGGGCCTGGTTGTGTAATGCCCGAGTCCCTATGATCGGAACATCATTTTCTCCCCCCCCAAAAAAAAGTCAAGCACCCATCTCCTTCAACTGCCGTTCCACGCCCAACTCAGAGTGGTGTAAATTTAAAATAATGGCCATCCCTACAGACTGGGACGAGGAGCCTCAAACTGTACTATATGTTCGGGCCTCAGTTCAGCCGAAGACCAATGAATATTTATAAGTTACAAATATTCATTGGTCTTCGGCTGAACTGAGACCCGCCTGGGGCGTTGGGGGTGGGGGCTGGGGTTTTACAAACCTCCTGCGCCAGTCCCTGCAGAGGCAGCCGTTATGCCCCCAGTCTAACTCCTGCTCCTCACACAGGGTTATTATCCTCTTACACATTATTCCGCCCTCACGCGCCCCTTCTGTGTGTCATACAGAGCGTTCCCTCCATTTCTCTCTGCCCGCCTGTTAGAAATGGGATCTCTAGTTGGCAAGGGCTTGCACCTTTGTCCAAGTAGGGACCCTTCTTCCTAGTCAGGGTAAGGGTTGTTACACTCGTGAAGTAACCCCTGCTCACCCTCGTGGTAGCTTGGCACGAGCAGTCAGGCTTAATTCAGAGGCAGTGTGTAAAGCATTTGCAGATAACCAACAGTAATACAGTGTAAGCACTACAAACGGACACCACACCAGTTTAGAAAAATAACCAATATTTTATATACTCAAGACAAGACCAATTACGACAAAAATCCACAATACGATACTTTAAAAATGAATTCTTGATACGTTAACTTCTTCTTTGCAGGAATAGCACAAAAGCAAAGTTCGTACGAGTCGGTAGCTCCGTCCGAGCCTACCGTGATGCTGAAAACCACAGAGTCTAACAGTTCCAGCCGACCGCGTCGATACGGGCCAGCAGAGTCATGAACAGACTCGGTTACAGTACCTTTCTCGTTGTGGCTGGTACGGAGTGTACGAGCCGGTCGGCGTTCGTCGCGGTTGCGGTGCAAGACGGAGCGATGCAAGGTGCGGTGTCCCTCGATGCGGTGCAGGCAGCGGCTCGATGAGCGTCGTGGAGACGGAGTCGGTGAGTCCAAGGCGTGCGATGCAGGGCGAGATGATGCTCGATGCGGTGCTGACAGGTTGCGATGCAGGCGACCTAGCCGGAGTGCGGGAGCTGGCGTCGGACAGCGGTGCGAGTCGGAGCGGTGCGTCGCAGGCGTGCGGCGGTGCCCCAAATGCGAGGCGGTCACGACTCTTGAGCCAGTTGCAGCGACCGCGTCGGTCGGGTCCGGCTGGTTCAGTGAAGCGATGCGATGCGAACTGCGGTGCCCACAGGTCACGGTGCAAGCAGCGGCTCGATGTTGGCGGCGTCGGACGTCGCCCACGGTGAGACCAGGGTTGCAATGCGAAGCGGGGCGATGCGGTCTGCGGTGCAAACAGGTCACCGGCCAGGGATGGATTCGGTTGACGGAGTCGGTTGCAGTTCCCTTCCTCTGTGGCAACTGAAACAGCGTTCCAGAAGCGGTACCCAGAGGCTTGTGAAGTCTTTGTAGTCCCTGAGACTTCTTAACAGGAGGCCAGCTCGGTTCCAGGCCCTTGGAGATACTCAGCACAAGTTTGTAGAAAGTTCCTTCCTTTCACTGCCCAAGGCAGAAGCAGCAGCTGCAGGCCAACCCAACAAAGCAACAACACAGCAAAGGGGCAGTACTCCTCCTGGCAGCTCTTCCAGCGCTTCGTCTTGGCAGGTTCCTTGATTCCAGCGAGATCTAAATTCATGGGGTCAGGGCCCCAATATTTATATCCCAAATTCCTTTGTTCTCTGAAGGCAGAGAGGCCTTTGCCTAGTCCAAACCAGTTCTGGAGCACTTTGTTGACAAGTCTCCGTCCCTTCTTTCAGTGAGTAGGCCAGGGACATCAGACGCACCACAGGAGGTGGAGCCAGCATTGTGGAGGGAAGGCACTGTCCTATTCAGGGCCCAGGTGCGACCCCTCCCACCCATCTTCATGTAGATCTTGCTATTCAGCCCTGTGCTGACTCACCCTGTCTCCTGGCATCCCCCAGCCCCTGTCACTCACACTCCAGACAAGGAATACACAACCTCGCAGAGGCAGGCTTGGATGGTTAGACAAGAAAATACCCACTTTCTAAAAGTGGTATTTTCAAACACAGAATGTTAAAACCAACTTCACTAAAAGATGCATTTTATCATTCTGAGTCCAGGCATACTAAACTCGAATTTCTACCATGTTCCCGGGGTCAGTTAGGATTATAAGCTGTAATAATCAAAACTGCCCGTTCTGGCCTAGGGGGAACAGGTAGCCTTGCAATAGTGAAAAACGAACTAGGCTGTAATTCACTATCAGGACATGCCGCACACATCCGGGCATGTCCTACCTTTCGCATACACCGCACCCTGCCCACAGGGGTACCTTGGGCCTACCTTAGGGGTGACTAACATGTAGCAAAGGGAAGGTTTGGGGACTTGCAAGTGTGTGCACTTGCCAAGTCGACATGGCAGCCCCAGGCTGCGCACAGGCTCTGCGATGGCAGGCCCGAGTTACACTTTACGGGCTGTTTGCGTGGGTGGCACAATCCAGTGCTGCAGCCCACCAACAGCATTTGGTCTATAGGCCCTGGCACTCGCAGTGCACTTTACAAGGGACTGACACATAAACCAAATAGGCCAATCATGGAAACACCAATCCATAACACATTTTATACAGGAGCACTTGCACTTTCCCACTGGACCGCAGTGAGGAAAGTGCGCAGAAATCATTACACCAGCAAAAACAGAGTCAAAACCGGGAGGTCAGAAAGCAAAAGTCAGGGGAAACATGCCAAAAGATGCCAAGTCTAACACATGTCCCCTCCAGCTGAAAGTGGGGAGAACTACCCAACCCCATTGGAGTTCTCTTCACTAAGGCGGAAGAACCTGGACAGACCATCTGCGTTGGCGTGTTCTGTACCAGGACGGTGCTCCACCGTAAAGTCCATTCCCTGTAGGGAGATGGACCACCTCAGCAGTTTTGGATTCTCACCCCTCATTTGCATCAACCATCTGAGGGGCCTGTGGTCTGTCTGAACCCGGAAGTGAGTCCCAAACAGGTATGGTCTCAACTTCTTCAGTGCCCAGACCACAGCAAAAGCTTCCCTTTCTATGGCACTCCACCTCTGTTCCCTGGGAAGTAGTCTCCTGCTAAGGAAGACTACAGGCTGATCCAGGCCCTCTTCGTTCAGTTGTGAGAGCACCGCTCCCACACCATGCTCTGAAGCGTCAGTCTGCACGACGAATTCCTTGGAGAAGTCAGGTGCCTTGAGCACGGGCGCCGTGCACATGGCTGCCTTCAGGGCATCAAAAGCTTTCTGGCAGGACTCAGTCCAGATCACTTTCCTGGGCTGCCTCTTAGAGGTCAGCTCTGTTAAGGGGACAACGATGGTGCCATAGCCCTTAACAAATCTCCTATAATAACCGGTGAGACCTAGAAGGCTCTCACCTCTGTCTGGGTCTTGGGGGTTCCCAAGCCAGAATGGTGTCAATCTTGGGTCGTAGGGGCGCCACCTGGCCGCTTCCTACCTGGTGTCCCAAGTACACCACAGAACCCTGCCCGATCTGGCACTTACTGGCCTTGATCGTGAGGCCTGCACCTTGCAGAGCCCTCAACACTTTCTCAAGGTGCTGTAAATGTTCTTCCCAGCTGGAACTGAACACAGCAATGTCATCCAGGTAGGCGGCACTGAAATCCTCCAGCCCAGCCAACACCTGATTGACCAACCTCTGAAAGGTGGCAGGGGCATTCTTCAACCCAAAGGGCATCACCCGGAATTGGTAATGACCTTCTGGGGTTGAGAATGCTGATCTCTCCTTGGCCCCATCGGTTAAGGCAATCTGCCAGTACCCAGACGTCAAATCAAACGTGCTGAGGAACCGGGCAGCTCCCAACCCGATCAATGAGCTCATCCGCTCTGGGGATGGGGTGCGCGTCAGTCCTGGTGACGGCATTGAGCCCACGGTAGTCCACACAAAACCGGAGTTCTGGAGTGGCACCGGGCGCCGCAGCCTTTGGGACCAAGACCACTGGGCTGGCCCAAGGACTGTGGGAGGGCTCAATCACCCCTAACGCCAACATCTTAGAGACCTCCTCCTTGATGCTGGCTCTGACCCGGTCAGTCAACCTGTAAATTTTGTGCTTCACAGGATGGCTGTCACCGGTGTCCACGTCATGGGTACACCAGTGAGTAACACCGGGGGTCAGAGAGAACAGTGGGGCGAACTGTCCCAACAACTGGCGACAGTCCCCCTGCTGAGTCAGAGTAGGGGAGAGGATCACACCCTCTACTGACCCATCATGCTCCTTGGTACACAGGAGGTCAGGGAGAGGCTCGCTCTCCTCTTCCACCCCATCATCTGTCGCCAAGAGCATACTCACTTCGGACCTCTCGAAGTGGGGCTTGAGGCGGTTCACGTGAAGGACCCTCAAAGGGTTCCTTGGAGCCTGCAAATCCACCAGGTAGGTGACGTCACTTTTGCGCTCCTTTACCTCGTATGGCCCAGTCCACTTGTCCTGCAAGGCACAAGGTGCCACTGGGGCCATGACCCACACTTTCTGCCCAGGTTGAAATTCGACCAGAGTGGCATTCTGGTCATACCATCTCTTCATTTCTTCCTGGCTTGCTTCTAGGTTCGCCTGAGCGAGTTTCCTGAAGCGGGCAGTTTGGTTTTCTAAAGGCCAGCATGTAGCTAAATACATCCTGGGGAGTTTTCTGGGGAGCTGCCTCCCAGCCTTCCTTAACCAAACTCAGAGGTCCTCTGACAGGGTGGCCATACAGGAGCTCAAAGGGGCTGTACCCAAGAGACTTCTGAGGCACCTCCTGTACGCAAAGAGCAGGCATGGCAAGAGGACGTCCCACTTACGCCTCATGGGTTCTGTTAGACCCTTGATCATGCCTTTCAAGGTCTGGTTGAATCTCTCCACCAGACCGTTTCCTTGTGGGTGGTAAGGAGTGGTGAACTTGTAGGTTACACCACACTCCTTCCACAGGGATGTCATATACTTCGATATGAAATTGGTCCCCCTATCAGAAACCACCTCTCTGGGGAATCCCACACGGGAAAAGATCCCCATTAACGCCCGGCCCACCACTGGCGCCGTCGTTGTCCTGAGAGGGATTGCCTCCGGGTACCGGGTGGCATGGTCCACCAAGACCAGGATGTACCTGTTGCCCATGGCTGTCTTGGGATCCAGTGGCCCCACAATATCCATCCCTACCCTTTCAAAGGGTGTTCCAACAACCGGAAAAGGTTGGAGAGGAGCTTTGACCTTCCTCCCACTCTTACCACTTGCCTGGCAAGTTTGGCAAGACCTACAGTGTGCATCTGACTGCCTTCGCATTTGGGGCCAAAAGAAGTGGGTGACAAGCCTATCAAAGGTCTTGTCCTGCCCCAAATGTCCTGCCAAAGGCACGTCATGAGCCAGACCCAGTAGGAAGGTCCTGAAGCGCTGGGGTACCACCAGCACACGGGCTGACCCAGGCTCAGCAACCTTAGGCTCACTGTATAGGAGACCACTCTCCCAGTAGATCAGATGTGACCCGGACTGATTACCAGCTGCCTGGTCTGCAGCCTGCCGCCGCAGACCCTCCAGAGTAGGGCACTCGTTCTGCTCCCTGCAGAACTCCTCCCTGGTGGGACCCCCTTCTTGCTGCCAATGGGTCAGCTCAGAGATGTCTCCCAGTTCGGCTACCTGCTCCCCTGTAGGCACCGGGGCGTCCCCCTCGAGGTCCGCCTCCTCCCGGTCCATGGGAACTTCGGGGGCCGGTTTCCCGCGCCCCCTGCCCTTTCTCTTGGCAGGGACTTGGGCCACTGTTTCAGGCTCCAAGTCCTCTTGATCACCCTTTCTGGCTGCCATTGACCGAGTAGACACGCATGCCCACTCTGGCAACCCAAGCATCTCCAAGTGAGACCTGAGCTCAACCTCCTTCCATGAGGACTGCTCCAGGTCGTTTCCTAGCAGACAATCTACAGGCATGGTAGGGCTCACAACCACCCTCAAGGGACCTGAGACCCCCCATTCAAAGGGAACCTGCGCCACCATACACTGGCGCTCAGAGTTGTCGACAGCAACTACTTGGTGGAATGCTCCTGGGACTACTTGCTTCTCAGACACCAGGTGACACCGGACTGAGGTCACACTGGCTCCAGTATCTCTGAGAGCCTCTACCCTGTTCCCATTAATGGTCACCCAGGTGCTATATTTCTTTGTGTTAGGGGGCACCTGGTTTCCTGGGACCATCTCACTGTCCCCTAGTGAGACAAGGGTCATTTCTGCGGGATCCCCACCCTCCTGTGGGCACCCCTCCTCCCCAAGCGCTACACTAGCCAACACTTTGGACTGTCCACCGGTGGGTGGCTGTGTCCCCTTCGGGCACTTGGGGTCCCCCTTAAAGTGACCTACCTGGTCACATGCATAACACTTGCGGGGCCGGTCTCAACAGGCTTCCCTGTAGAGACCCCTTTCTTCTTATCACCGGGGGCTGGGAACCTTTACCCTGGGTACTAGTTTGGAGCCCTTTAGAGAACTCCTGTGCTTTACCCTTGTCCCCCCACCTTTCTGCTGGGGACCCTGCCCACCTTTGGCTGAGTCTCCCCCAAACGCTTCTTGTGGACTCTGGTACTCACCCAGCGGTCCGCTTCCATAGCAAGCTTCCTGGGGTCAGTTAGCTTACTATCCACTAGGTGCTGGCGCAGATCTGCAAAACATAGACTAGACAAGTGCTCCCATGCAATCAAGTTGTAGAGCCCCTGAAAATCTGTTACACTACTGCCCTTTACCCAACCATCCAGCGACCTGCAGAACACATCCACACATTCCAACCAAGTGTTGGCATCAGACTTCTTACTGGACCTGAACTGATCCCTGTACTTTTCAGGAGTAAGACCATACTTACGTGAGAAGGGCATCCTTCATGTCAGCATAGGTGAGGTGATAACCCTTACCCAAAGCTATCAGAGCATCCCTTGCTTCTTCCGGGGAAAAGTGGCCACAATCCTGCTCCCCAATTCTCCTCAGGGACCCCATTCATGTGTATGGCTGCCTCATAACCCTGGAACCACCTTTGTATGTCATCCCCCTTCTTGAACTCCTTGCCTACGTTCTTGGGAATGTGCACAATCCTGTCTGCCTTTCTGGACGAATTGCTGCCACCATCTGAGCCTGACTTACTCCTAAGTTCTAGCTCCTTCAGTTCTCTCTCATGCTCTAAGAGCATCTTCCTCTCCTCTATGGCCAATCTCTTCTCCTCCCGCTCACTCTCCAGCCTGAGCTTCTGCAGCTCAAACTGCCTTGCCTCCCGCCTGTCCTCCAGCTCCTCTGGGGACAGACTGCTGCTGCCTGACCTGGCGGGTTCCCCCCTACCCAAAAGCACATCCACCCTGGAAATCGGCTCCTCCACTTCCTCAGTGAGATCACCAGGCTGCCCATTGGCATGTCTGGCTGCTACCCAGGCCCTCAGCGCCTTTTGTAGCTCCTCCTTCCTTGTGAGGCCTTTAATTTAGACTTTCAGGTTTTTACAAATCGCTCGTAACTCCTTTACGGCGTAGGATTCCAACCTGTCCTCCTCAAAGATAACTTCCAGAGATGCAACGGATGATGCAATTGATTCAGGCATGACGAAAGTAGTGAGTTGAAACTGGCAAGATCAAAAATAGGCCAAAAGAAAAAAGAACCAGTATGTGGTACGTAATGGTCTGCGATATGGTAGTAGTGCACACCAATCACTGTAAGTCAAGTGCAAACACAAGTCCTATCCTCACCGCTGACAACCAATGTTAGAAATGGGATCTCTAGTTGGCAAGGGCTTGCACCTTTGTCCAAGTAGGGACCCTTCTTCCTAGTCAGGGTAAGGGTTGTTACACTCATGAAGTAACCCCTGCTCACCCTCGTGGTAGCTTGGCACGAGCAGTCAGGCTTAATTCAGAGGCAGTGTGTAAAGCATTTGCACATAACCAACAGTAATACAGTGTAAGCACTACAAACGGACACCACACCAGTTTAGAAAAATAACCAATATTTTATATACTCAAGACAAGACCAATTACGACAAAAATCCACAATACGATACTTTAAAAATGAATACTTGATACGTTAACTTCTTCTTTGCAGGAATAGCACAAAAGCAAAGTTCGTACGAGTCGGTAGCTCCGTCCGAGCCTACCGTGATGCTGAAAACCACAGAGTCTAACAGTTCCAGCCGACCGCGTCGATACGGGCCAGCAGAGTCATGAACAGACTCGGTTACAGTACCTTTCTCGTTGTGGCTGGTACGGAGTGTACGAGCCGGTCGGCGTTCGTCGCGGTTGCGGTGCAAGACGGAGCGATGCAAGGTGCGGTGTCCCTCGATGCGGTGCAGGCAGCGGCTCGATGAGCGTCGTGGAGACGGAGTCGGTGAGTCCAAGGCGTGCGATGCAGGGCGAGACGATGCTCGATGCGGTGCTGACAGGTTGCGATGCAGGCGACCTAGCCGGAGTGCGGGAGCTGGCGTCGGACAGCGGTGCGAGTCGGAGCGGTGCGTCGCAGACGTGCGAGCGGTGCCCCAAATGCGAGGCGGTCACGACTCTTGAGCCAGTTGCAGCGACCGCGTCGGTCGGGTCCGGCTGGTTCAGTGAAGCGATGCGATGCGAACTGCGGTGCCCACAGGTCACGGTGCAAGCAGCGGCTCGATGTTGGCGGCGTCGGACGTCGCCCACGGTGAGACCAGGGTTGCAATGCGAAGCGGGGCGATGCGGTCTGCGGTGCAAACAGGTCACCGGCCAGGGATGGATTCGGTTGACGGAGTCGGTTGCAGTTCCCTTCCTCTGTGGCAACTGAAACAGCGTTCCAGAAGCGGTACCCAGAGGCTTGTGAAGTCTTTGTAGTCCCTGAGACTTCTTAACAGGAGGCCAGCTCGGTTCCAGGCCCTTGGAGATACTCAGCACAAGTTTGTAGAAAGTTCCTTCCTTTCACTGCCCAAGGCAGAAGCAGCAGCTGCAGGCCAACCCAACAAAGCAACAACACAGCAAAGGGGCAGTACTCCTCCTGGCAGCTCTTCCAGCGCTTCGTCTTGGCAGGTTCCTTGATTCCAGCGAGATCTAAATTCATGGGGTCAGGGCCCCAATATCTATATCCCAAATTCCTTTGTTCTCTGAAGGCAGAGAGGCCTTTGCCTAGTCCAAACCAGTTCTGGAGCACTTTGTTGACAAGTCTCCGTCCCTTCTTTCAGTGAGTAGGCCAGGGACATCAGACGCACCACAGGAGGTGGAGCCAGCATTGTGGAGGGAAGGCACTGTCCTATTCAGGGCCCAGGTGCGACCCCTCCCACCCATCTTCATGTAGATCTTGCTATTCAACCCTGTGCTGACTCACCCTGTCTCCTGGCATCCCCCAGCCCCTGTCACTCACACTCCAGACAAGGAATACACAACCTCGCAGAGGCAGGCTTGGATGGTTAGACAAGAAAATACCCACTTTCTAAAAGTGGTATTTTCAAACACAGAATGTTAAAACCAACTTCACTAAAAGATGCATTTTATCATTCTGAGTCCAGGCATACTAAACTCGAATTTCTACCATGTTCCCGGGGTCAGTTAGGATTATAAGCTGTAATAATCAAAACTGCCCGTTCTGGCTAAGGGGAACAGGTAGCCTTGCAATAGTGAAAAACGAACTAGGCTGTAATTCACTATCAGGACATGCCGCACACATCCGGGCATGTCCTACCTTTCGCATACACCGCACCCTGCCCACAGGGGTACCTTGGGCCTACCTTAGGGGTGACTAACATGTAGCAAAGGGAAGGTTTGGGGACTTGCAAGTGTGTGCACTTGCCAAGTCGACATGGCAGCCCCAGGCTGCGCACAGGCTCTGCGATGGCAGGCCCGAGTTACACTTTACGGGCTGTTTGCGTGGGTGGCACAATCCAGTGCTGCAGCCCACCAACAGCATTTGGTCTATAGGCCCTGGCACTCGCAGTGCACTTTACAAGGGACTGACACATAAACCAAATAGGCCAATCATGGAAACACCAATCCATAACACATTTTATACAGGAGCACTTGCACTTTCCCACTGGACCGCAGTGAGGATAGTGCGCAGAATCATTACACCAGCAAAAACAGAGTCAAAACCGGGAGGTCAGAAAGCAAAAAGTCAGGGGAAACACGCCAAAAGATGCCAAGTCTAACACCGCCTCCCTGCATTGACGTGGTTATTAGCATCGATCGAGGGCACATATTATAGGGTGCCTGTGCATGGCGCTAGCAAAGCAGATGTGAAGCGACGACAGCACAGTCGACACAACAAGAAGTAGCCAGCATAGCAGGGAGCAACCATTACAGGGGCCAGAGCTCGGAGCTTTGCTGAGTAACAGCGGCGCACAGAGACATCGCTCTAAGAGAGGATCTGTACATTACAGGCGGCAGCTGAGCATGAGGATCAAAAAACATTAACGTAGGGAAGTAAAGTCACATACAGCATGCATGCAGAAATAAATGCACTAAGACAACTGCGTGTACACAGGACATACATGAAAAGAAGCATAGACTCCCATGGACTCACGAACGAAATAGAGCTGTGTCTGCACACCTAGACAGCAAAGCAGCTGTAAATGCCACTTGCACCAATTCAACACACATGCAGGCACAAATCGGCAGCACATGCAGGCACACATACATTCTGCACCCGTAGAAATACCGCATACAAGCGCACATACATACACAAAAAGCACAACCGACATTAGGGTGTTGTGGTGGGGGGAGAAAAAAACGGTGGGTGAAACAATTTATTTCTCGCATTGTTGAGAGGAAGGGGTAAACTGCTAGAGACAGTAGAGAGAAATCAAGAGACATACAAAGAGAGTGAAATAGGGTGCAAAGAAGAGAAAGACAGACCTAAAGAAATAGGGATGTAGATAGAGATAAAACGACAGAAAGAGATACAGGCATAGAAAGAGAGAAAACAGATACTTGGAGATAAAGTCAATGGAAAGCAAAGAGAAAAGAGACACAGAACGCACCTGTAAACCAAAATGTCATGCCTGGTGTGTAATGGAACTAACCTGGATGTAAATGATAACATAAGATAGAGAATAGATTGATAAATAAAGCAAGAGAGATGAAGCAAAATTGAAAGAAAGATGAAGAGCCAGAATGAGAGAGAGGAGAGAGTGAGAGTGTGTGTGGGAGAGAGAAGCGATGGATTGTTAGAGAGAACAAGAGAGAGTGTGAAACAGAGAGAGATGGAGCTAAGCAGAGCCAGAATGAGAGAGTGTGGCAGAAAGAGAGAGGGGTATAACGAGTATATTGAGCAAGAGAGAGAAAAAGAGGGACATAGGAAGTAAGACAGATATAGGTATGAGCATACGTACACAGTTATCTCTACTATAATCAGACACTGGAACAGACTATTGAATGTTGGAATGTAAAATCTTGTCCTGCTTTGGGGTAACTTAAAATTTTGTCTGCTACAGGAATTTTTAAATATGAGAGAATGTTAATTTGCTTTGGCAAGTCATGCGTTGTAGCCTGCACTTAGCCCACATGAAATGACACGTGGGAGGCCTGCTTTGGCAGTGAATTGGATCTTTAATTTCTGAGTTTGAGTTGCATGGTCAATATTTATGTGTCACTTTCATAGTTATTTAGACTGTGTTTCTGTTTTATACTGTTTCTGCCAATATGTAACCTTGAGCCACAGCTTTGGTTGATTTTGATTGCAGTGGCTCAGTTTATTTGGTGATTCACAATTCCAATCATGTGTAAAACATGGCTTGTTGAACATAGATGAGATGTACTTACAAATTGTTGGATTGCGTATTGCATTTCAGGTTTTCAATTTGACCAATCTTTTGACTTCTTACCAACGAAATATGAGTGTCTTCCTGGTCGATGACTGTAGGAAGGTGGAATCTGACTATATGGTTGCCCCCACTTTTTTTATGGTGTTTTGCTGGTTTATGACTTAGTTGGACTGGGATCCTGCTATTCAGGGCCCCAGTCTATCTGCTTTCTCTGTAAAAAAGGTTTCCATGTGCCTTAGGCACATCTCTGATTGGAATCTGGAGTGCCCTTATAAGTCCCTAGTATATGGTATACTATGTACCAAGGGCATAGGTACCTCAGAGGCCTACCAGGGGCTGCAGCATGTATTATGCCACCCCTGGAAGGCCATCCAAACTGACACCACAGGTCTGCTACTGCAGCCTGGGTAGGGTGGTGCATGCACCCCTTACTGTGATATAGGTTACCTATATCACTAAATACATACACACATATAAACCTATAAGTCACTCCTAAGGCAGGCCTTATCAATCCTAAAGGCAGAGTGCATGGTTCCTATGTGAGAGGGTGCCCCTGCATGAGCAGGGCCCCTCTGCAGCGTTCGGAGACCATCTCTGATGCTGTTTGTAGTGCAGCCTGACCATATACTCTTAAGCGCATTATATCCTCGCGGTAAAATGCTAACTTTGGAATGGCTGCACCTAAACATGTCGTGTTTGGTGTCAAACATCTTGGAATACTACCCCCGCCAATCCTGGCGGCGGGGGTAGCATTCCACCCTTCTAGAGGAAAGACATGTTAACTCTGGCTTACCCGGTAACTTCTTTCTGAAGCCCTGGCATCACAAAATGGATGCTGCTGCCACAGACACAAGTCTGGCCTCCTGCTGCTGGACGAAACTACGGCAGGGGCGGCCTGGACAATAGGTTTCCTGTTGCAGGGAGGTGTGACCACCTCCCCAGACAGGATAATGTGTATTGGGGCTGGGTGGGTGCACTCTTAGAGTGCTTTGAAGTCCTGCACTGGGGGAGCAAAGGCTCCTCTGTGCATATGCCAGTTCAAACCAGCTCAGGGGCTACCTGCCCCTGCTCTGGCGCAAAACTGGACAAAGGGAAGTGGGTGTAGCCACCCCCTCCCTTGACCCTCCCATAGGTGGGGTCATAGAGCTAGTCCATCCCCTCTTTTTAGTATAAGAGGGGGAACCTTGCCATTGCAAAGCAGATAACCCCTGGACGACGCTCTACAGAAGAATCCTGGCCCTTCGACGTTCCACTACCTTTGGAAGACAGAAGAATCTCCCTTGGAGTCAAGGAGTGACTCCCCTGCTTGGCAGGCGCCAAAAACGACAACGACGGTCGCAAACTACGCCGCTCCCGCCGGAGTCCGAAGTCCCTGCAGCCCAAGAAGTGGATTTCCTGACCTCTCCCAGGCCATCGTGAGTCCCCAGCGAAGCTGAGGCAAGTGGACCCCACGAGTAATGAGGAACCGCGACCCCTGGGTACCGTGCACTATTGTCGAGTGCAACCCCTTCACAACGTTCTACGAACTTGTGCTTTGGACCACGTGTGGTCCCGACCTCCAGCAGGAAACCCTCCGAAGATCAGAGGCCTACACCGTCCCGAGTGACCGTGGGCCCCTGTTGAGTGATTCCGCCCGAGGTGTCTTCGCGATCCCTTGCCCGCCGGCTTGTGGATCCCCAGAAGACTTCTTAAAGAAACCAAAGGGCTCCCTGGTTGCTCCAGGCCTGCCCTGACTTACCCTTGCTGGGTGAGTCCCTCAGACCTTGCTGGTCTGCGCCATCGACTTTTCTTCATCTCCCCGAGACTTGCTGTTGCCAAGGCTTGTTGGCTCCAATCGAGTTGCCGACACCGCAGTCAGCTGCAGACGTCGAGGACCCACAGAATCCAGCTCCTGGTCGTCGTCGACACCTCCTGGACCACGTGGCTGAAGAGTCAAGGCACCCGCAACCGACCTGAATCAACCGACGACGGTGGGCATCCATCTTCCTTGCCCCGGGTCACTGCCAAGTGACTTTGAACACTGTCCCCTCTGCTTTCAGGTCATCCTTCTTCAGAATCCAGGCTTGGATTCCACCGGACACTTCTTCAGCTCCCGCAAGCAGCAAGTCTTCTTTGTTCGCCATTGAAAACGACGCCGCGACCCGACACCAAGGACACCTATGCACCCGGCTTCCCTGGGTGAGGTAACTCCAGCACTACGGTGCTCCTGTGGGTGTGGGCCCTAGAACTACTTACCCTGTAAGTGACTTGCTTGTAGGTTCTCCCGAAGTATCCTAAAACTCTTTATTTCCAACCGCGACTTGCCCCATTGAAGTCAACGGCGATCCGCGTCTGTGTATCTACACTGCACGCGTCCCCCGTGGGTCCTTTACTTACCTGCCTTGGGTGGTTTCGTGAGGCCCCAGCACTTCTGAAGGCCCTAGGCCTTGTCTCCCTGCAAGTCGTTGTCCCTAAGTCTCTTACTTAGTATATGGTCTGAGTACGCCCCTAGGGCCCCAGCCATATTTTGTGCTTAACTTATTGTGAAACGTTGATTTGTGCATATGTTTGTCTTCTAATCTCATAAAGAGATTAGTAGAGAGTTATTTAGAAATAAATACATATATATTTGATATATATACCTGTGTGGTGTCTTTTCATTTGGTGATTCAAGAGATTATATGGTAAAACAAGCTGCTTTACATTCCTCCGAGACTTAGCCTGAAGGCTGCTCTCCACAGCTACCACTAGGATAGCTTTCTTTAAAAGGTTGTCTTAAACCTATCTACCATAAGAGTCGATTTGCCCTGGTGCAAGGTGTCCACTTTAATTAGTGAACAGCATATACCAGGCCAACTTCTCACATTGGTGGGCAGCGTGTGGGATTCCAGCTTGCCATTGTTTTACCAGAAAATCTCTATTTGAATTACTAACTGAAAACCATTATAGGTACTCAAGGTACATATAAAGTCAAGCTTAGTATCAATAAGTTCTACTGAACTTAGAGCTGGAGTGCCAAGGGATAGCACACCCTTTCCACAGCTCAAGCTAGGATCAGTAGGCCACAAACTAGTGTAGGTAGTACAACACTGCACAACACTAGAATGTCTTTAAGGGGAGGATCCAAAGAATCCTTGCAGGAAGCCATTGAGCATCCACCCTCCAAGTATGATACACTCCCATTCTTGGAATTGAGAGCTTTATGCAACTTGAGAAAAATAAGGACAGGCCAAAGCCCCACCACCCAACACCTCAAGGAGTTGTTGGTGGCTTATGACCTTAGTAAGCCTGTAGGGACTGAAGGGGTAGGAGCTGAGGGTGGGGCAGAAGAAGAGGAGGAGGCCAGGGGTACCAATACCCCCAGCCCCCCTCTGAAACTGGCCAGGAGGGTGACAATGACCCTGACCTGGAAAACCCAATCCCTCCTGTGGATGATAATGAGGATGATCAAAATGATGCCCTCTTTGTCCCCCCAGGAAGGATTAAGAGTGTGCCCAGGAAGTCTAGATCTCCTTCTCAGGAGTCTAACCACTCTGGCACCTCTATAGGGAGCTCTGTCTCCTCTCACAGGAGGGAATCCTCTCATGAGAGGAGAGCCAGGCTGGTCCGGTATGAGGAAACTCAGCTGGAAATCAGAAAAAAGCAACTGGCTTTAGATAGGGAATCCCTAGATCTCCTCAGGGAGAGAAGAAAGTTGGGACTAGAGTCCCATGGTGGCAACAATATCCCTAGAGATAGGGACAGGTCTTATGACCATAGAAACCTAAACAAGATTGTCCCTCCCTACCAGAGTGGGGATGACATCCACAAATGGATAACTGCACTGGAGAGGGCCTGTAAAGTTCAGAAGGTCCCCAGAGGCAGTGGGCAGCAATCTTGTGGCTCTCCTTTGCAGACAAAGGTAGAGACAAGCTCCTCACTGTAAGAGAAGAGGATGCTGACAATTACACAGTCTTGAAGAGTGCTCTGATAGATGGGTTTGGCCTAACCACTGAACAGTATAGGTTGAAGTTCAGAGACACCCAAAAGCTCAGACTCAAGACTGGGTTGATTTTGTAGATTGTGCTACAAAGGCTCTGGAAGGTTGGATACATGGCAACAAAGTGCAGGACTTTTTAGGATTGTACAATTTGATTATGAGGGAGCAGATCCTTAATAATTGTCAAAACCAGCTTTTGCACCAGTATCTGGTGGACTCTGATCTGACCTCTCCCCAAGAATTGGGAAAGAAGGCAGACAAGTGGGTCAGAACCAGAGTAAAAACTAGAAATCAGGGTGGTGACCAGAAGAAAGATTCTACTAAGTCCCAAGAGAAAGGTGGGGATAAATCTAAGGATAAGTCCCCTACAGGGCCCCAAAATTCCTCTTCTGGGGGTGGGTCCCAAACTCCTTCCTCTCCTGAAAAGAAACCCTATTGCCATGTCTGTAAAAATCCTGGGCACTGGAAAACTGATCCCAGTTGCCCCAGGATTGGCAATAAAGAAAATGTTCCTCCCACAACTACTACCACCCCTCCTGGTACTACCAGTAGTAATCCTCCAGTTGGGAGTAGTGCACCCAAAAGTTAGGTGCTTTTGCAAGAGGAACAGAGGTGGGCCCTAGTTTAGACAGGGACCCCTCAACAGACTCCTCTGACTCTGATGGTGGTATAGGATTTGCCACCTTTACCATGGGTCCCATAGCATTGGGCAGGTACAGATTGGAGCCAATAATTAATGGTCAGAAAGCTGTGGCATTTAGGGACACAGGGGCTAGTGTCACCATGGTGGCAGGAAACTAGTCCCCCTCACCAGCTTTTACCTGAGTTTAAATACCAGGTGACCAACATTGATGGTGTCAGAACAGATCACCCCATGGCCATAGTCAATCTCAGCTGGGAGGGGGTCACAGGCCCAAAAGAGTGGCAGTGTCCCCAACCCTACCTGTAGATTGCCTGATGGGCAATGATCTGGAAATTTCAGCCTGGGCTGAAGTGGAACACCAAACCCATCTTAGGATGTTGGGCGTCCCTGTAAAGGTTAGTGGGGCTGTGATGGCCACAGCCCCAGCCCAGAATTTGGAGAGATGGAGCCTGAAAGAATGGCCCACTCTCCCCCAAAAGAAAGCACAAGGGTTGAAGAAAAGTCTTCTTCCCCCAGACAGTAGGTAAGGGTCAGCCTCCTCAGGGAACTGACCCTACCCCTAGTGAAGGAACTGCCACAGAGGTAGTCAGGCCTGGCCTGGCCACACCCCTGATGGCAGAGGACCCTTCAAGGTGGTACCCCGTCTGGAGCAGGTAACCTGCCCCTCTCTACCCTGCCTCAGTCAGCCCAGGGCTGCAGAGGTCAGGGAGGTCAGTGGACCCCCAGGGCCCCCTGTCCAGAGGAAGCCCCCATCAGCAGATTAGGGGCACCCAGTCTAGTAGCCCTAGCCAGGTGAAAATTCCTCTACACACTGAGGGATCCCCCATACCTTTATGTAGGGACCTCCCCCAGAAGGACTCTGGTAGGCAAGGGCAAACCTGGGACCAGAAGGTTCCAAACCTGCCATGTCCCTCCAGTAGTCCATCCAAAGGGACCCAACCCCCAGCTGTAGGCAGCCAAAGGTTGACCCTTAGAGCAAAGTGCAACTCAGTCATGGAAAGACAGGCATACATGGTGACCAGTGATCTGAGGAAGCTGAGGCCAACATTCCTAGGGCCTCACTTCCCTACTCAGACACCTCACCAGCCTTGTACTTTACCTAAGCACACCACAGGTAGTGATTCCCCATGGTGGAGACCCTCTCATACCCTTAGGGTGAGGGATTGCTTAGTGGACCATAAGACAGGGGGCAACCATGCTAGTGCAGGTGCTTCCTTATATGACCACTTAGTCAATGAAGGCTCAACTGGCCAAGGTTAGCCTTATCTCCTTTCGTTTGGGGGGGTTATGTAGGAAGGTGGAATCTGACTATATGGTTGCCCCCACTTTTTTTATGGTGTTTTGCTGGTTTATGACTTAGTTGGACTGGGATCCTGCTATTCAGGGCCCCAGTCTATCTGCTTTCTCTGTAAAAGGTTTCCATGTGCCTTAGGCACATCTCTGATTGGAATCTGGAGTGCCCTTATAAGTCCCTAGTATATGGTATACTATGTACCAAGGGCATAGGTACCTCAGAGGCCTACCAGGGGCTGCAGCATGTATTATGCCACCCCTGGAAGGCCATCCAAACTGACACCACAGGTCTGCTACTGCAGCCTGGGTAGGGTGGTGCATGCACCCCTTACTGTGATATAGGTTACCTATATCACTAAATACATACACACATATAAACCTATAAGTCACTCCTAAGGCAGGCCTTATCAATCCTAAAGGCAGAGTGCATGGTTCCTATGTGAGAGGGTGCCCCTGCATGAGCAGGGCCCCTCTGCAGCGTTCGGAGACCATCTCTGATGCTGTTTGTAGTGCAGCCTGACCATATACTCTTAAGCGCATTATATCCTCGCGGTAAAATGCTAACTTTGGAATGGCTGCACCTAAACATGTCGTGTTTGGTGTCAAACATCTTGGAATACTACCCCCCGCCAATCCTGGCGGCGGGGGTAGCATTCCACCCTTCTAGAGGGAAAGACATGTTAACTCTGGCTTACCCGGTAACTTCTTTCTGAAGCCCTGGCATCACAAAATGGATGCTGCTGCCACAGACACAAGTCTGGCCTCCTGCTGCTGGACGAAACTCCGGCAGGGGCGGCCTGGACAATAGGTTTCCTGTTGCAGGGAGGTGTGACCACCTCCCCAGACAGGATAATGTGTATTGGGGCTGGGTGGGTGCACTCTTAGAGTGCTTTGAAGTCCTGCACTGGGGGAGCAAAAGGCTCCTCTGTGCATATGCCAGTTCAAACCAGCTCAGGGGCTACCTGCCCCTGCTCTGGCGTGAGAAACTGGACAAAGGGAAGTGGGTGTAGCCACCCCTCCTTGACCCTCCCATAGGTGGGGTCATAGAGCTAGTCCATCCCCTCTTTTTAGTATAAGAGGGGGAACCTTGCCATTGCAAAGCAGATAACCCCTGGACGACGCTCTACAGAAGAATCCTGGCCCTTCGACGTTCCACTACCTTTGGAAGACAGAAGAATCTCCCTTGGAGTCAAGGAGTGACTCCCCTGCTTGGCAGGCGCCAAAAACGACAACGACGGTCGCAAACTACGCCGCTCCCGCCGGAGTCCGAAGTCCCTGCAGCCCAAGAAGTGGATTTCCTGAACTCTCCCAGGCCATCGTGAGTCCCCAGCGAAGCTGAGGCAAGTGGACCCCACGAGTAACGAGGAACCGCGACCCCTGGGTACCGTGCACTATTGTCGAGTGCAACCCCTTCACAACGTTCTACGAACTTGTGCTTTGGACCACGTGTGGTCCCGACCTCCAACAGGAATCCCTCCGAAGATCAGAGGCCTACACCATCCCGAGTGACCGTGGGCCCCTGTTGAGTGATTCCGCCCGAGGTGTCTTCGCGATCCCTTGCCCGCCGGCTTGTGGGTCCCCAGAAGACTTCTTAAAGAAACCAAAGGGCTCCCTGGTTGCTCTAGGCCTGCCCTGACTTACCCTCGCTGGGTGAGTCCCTCAGACCTTGCTGGTCTGCGCCATCGACTTTTCTTCATCTCCCCGAGACTTGCTGTTGCCAAGGCTTGTTGGCTCCAATCGAGTTGCCGACACCGCAGTCAGCTGCAGACGTCGAGGGACCCACAGAATCCAGCTCCTGGTCGTCGTCGACACCTCCTGGACCACGTGGCTGAAGAGTCAAGGCACCCGCAACCGACCTGAATCAACCGACGACGGTGGGCATCCATCTTCCTTGCCCGGGTCACTGCCAAGTGACTTTGAACACTGTCCCCTCTGCTTTCAGGTCATCCTTCTTCAGAATCCAGGCTTGGATTCCACCGGACACTTCTTCAGCTCCCGCAAGCAGCAAGTCTTCTTTGTTCGCCATTGAAAACGACGCCGCGACCCGACACCAAGGACACCTATGCACCCGGCTTCCCTGGGTGAGGTAACTCCAGCACTACGGTGCTCCTGTGGGTGTGGGCCCTAGAACTACTTACCCTGTAAGTGACTTGCTTGTAGGTTCTCCCGAAGTATCCTAAAACTCTTTATTTCCAACCGCGACTTGCCCCATTGAAGTCAACGGCGATCCGCGCCTGTGTATCTACACTGCACGCGTCCCCGTGGGTCCTTTACTTACCTGCCTTGGGTGGTTTCGTGAGGCCCCAGCACTTCTGAAGGCCCTAGGCCTTGTCTCCCTGCAAGTCGTTGTCCCTAAGTCTCTTACTTAGTATATGGTCTGAGTACGCCCCTAGGGCCCCAGCCATATTTTGTGCTTAACTTATTGTGAAACGTTGATTTGTGCATATGTTTGTCTTCTAATCTCATAAAGAGATTAGTAGAGAGTTATTTAGAAATAAATACATATATATTTGATATATATACCTGTGTGGTGTCTTTTCATTTGGTGATTCAAGAGATTATATGGTAAAACAAGCTGCTTTACATTCCTCCGAGACTTAGCCTGAAGGCTGCTCTCCACAGCTACCACTAGGATAGCTTTCTTTAAAAGGTTGTCTTAAACCTATCTACCATAAGAGTCGATTTGCCCTGGTGCAAGGTGTCCACTTTAATTAGTGAACAGCATATACCAGGCCAACTTCTCACAATGACCACACTGCTTTTTCTCTTATCTGTCTTGTATCAAGACCCTGCTGGACTATGGGGTGAAAGAAGGCTTGAATAAGCAGCTACCTATGTTATATGACATCTCTTTATTAATGTAATGACTGCACTTTCATAATTGCTTTATTAACCTTCCTGCTTTCTCAAATTTGCTTGAAAATGCACCATTTGTCCACTCTTTTTCAAAATTTGCTCGGGGAGAGAACCCCCCCGAACCCCCCCGAACCCTCCTTGGGTTGTTCGGCTCGCTCGCTGCACTCGCTCGCTGCGGTGCAGTATGGCAATCATTTTACGGCTCACCACTTTCAAATGTCACCAGCCGCCACTGCTCTTTTGTAATCTGTCTTGTCTGTGATACAGAACTACATTTGGAAACGCCAGTTTAGTTCTATGTTTTTTACTATTTTGAATTTTAATAAATGCACATATATTGCTCCGGGAGTGAGTAATAGTAACAAGCACAATTGGTAAATCAATTGCTTTCACAGAATACTCAACTATTTATGATCCAAACCCCTTTGGCCACTGGAAGTGATAAATAGCTCATTCAAGTGTACTATATGATTTTTTTTTCGCAGGGCGGGGTAAACTCCTATCTAAACCATACTTGAGCAAGGCTCTCTTGCTGAAATTCAGATCCAGTATTACATCTGGCTTTCAGCAGTGCCAGTTGAGTTTGTGGGTGGAGCCAATAGAACAAGTGGGCGGGGCCAGCGGAGATGTGGGTGGAGTCGGGAAAGTGGGTGTGGTGTCCGGAAAAAAAATTGAGCACCTGCACTTCATTTTTTACAAATTAAGCACTGGGAGTTAGACTGGGGGCATAACGGCTGCCTCTGCAGGGGCTGGCGCAGGAGGGTTGTAAAACCCCAGCCCCCCACCCCCAACGCCCCAGGCGGGCCTCAGTTCAGCCGAAGACCAATGAATATTTGTAACTTATAAATATTCATTGGTCTTCGGCTAAACTGAGCCCAGGCATATAGTACAGTTTGAGGCTCCTCGTCCCAGTCTGTAGGGATGGCCGTTATTTTCCTTTACACCACTCTGAGTTGGGTGTGGAATGGCAGTTGAAGGAGATGGGTGCTTGACTTTTTTTTTGGGGGGGGGAGAAAATGATGTTCCAATCATAGGGACTCGGGCATTACACAACCAGGCCCTCACAGGACCCGGAAGAGAAGCAAGATGTTTCGAAGCATGTTTTAATGCATGAACACAGACCAACAACAAAAATGCCCACATTTACACATAGACATACTGCCTGATGTGCGTGCAAACAGTCAAACGGGCACCAATGCAGAACGACAATGAAACATATATGCCTCCGTGCACCTAGAACCATCAAACCTACAAGCACCCCACCAGGGCATAGAGATCAACAGATAATCATACTACATACTGAGCCGTACCTGATTTTAATAGGGGGAGAGAGAGGAGAGAGCACGCACACGGAATACATTTAAATATGTCTAAGGGCTATAGGAATAAAACACGTACAATGCAAATTGAAAAGGGCTTGGCCAGCAAGGCATCGCGATCGCTGAAAATCTGTAAGCTGCTCGCTGGCTGCCTTACAGCTCCAAACATCCTATCTGGTCAAGCGGTCTCTGGCATTAAGGGAGAGACAGCAGCAGAGACAATGTATGTGAGGGATAGATGGCTGAGTGCGCGCGCACAGAGACAGAAGTCCTGAACTGAGCAAGTTTCCGGGGGCACAGCAGGCAAGGAGGAGTTGTAGAGCGAGGTCTGCAGCCTGTGGGGCCTGCTGGGATTCCGGGTAGAGCTCAACCGTCGAGCCGTGAAAGTCGGGGCCACTCTAAATCTTTAAGTGAGTTGCCGTAAGTAAACATTGCTGCGGAGAAAACATCTCTGGTACACGAAACGTGTCTGCTTTTTTATTCAGAAAAGTTGTGTCTGTCAGTAAAACTGGACATTGATTGCAGAAATACCTACCGAGATCTGGTGCTGCACACTTCACGAGCTCCTGCTTCAAATAATAGTGCCGGACTGCCGTTGCCGGTGCATGTGTGCTTCCTGATGATAAGGCGAGCTGGCGGCGTGGCGGTGGAATTTAAAAAAGGTTACGCACGCACGCTGCCACCCCGCCTGTCGCAGCCACACATGACCAAATCCAGCCCAATCAGAGGCCCCCCACCCACCGCAACACAAAATGAAGGCATGGATTTATAAGTGGCTCAGCTCTTCACGGGGAGACAGAATGAGAGTGCGGATCTTATGAACACTGAACATTCGATTTTATTCATTTTTTGACGCACGCTGTTGATGTGAGTTGGCAGTGGCAATCTGGTATAGACCAGGCCCTGATAAATAAGTGCCGGTGCTAAGCACCGGAAAGCACCGGCACAAATTAAGCCCTGGTTATAACACACTTATAGCTATTAACATAAGTTTTCAAAGCTGCCACTTTTGTAAGGCTATCCCTTTATATCAGAAAACACTTTCTGTTCTTTAGTGCTCCAGACAAACCTTTGATTTTTTCTCAACAGTTTTTTAATGGGTTCCATAATAGTTGTGTACCCTTCCACGAACCTTGAAGAGTAATCACTCAAGCCAATAGATGACTTAAGCTCATCCTTATATTTAGGACAAGATACATCCCTCAAGGCTTTGATAAGATCTTCTTTAGGGTTTATGCACTCCTGACGTACTACAATGACCAAGATATTCTACAGTACCTGTTAAAAACATGCACTTGTCGCGGGACACAGTCAGATCATGTTCACCCAAAGTGCTAAGAACTTTATCTAAAATGTAGTTATGTTCACTGATAGAATTTGAGAAAATCAGAATGTCATCCTGAAAGGCTTCTACCCCAGGAATATCTTTAAAAAGACAGAACATAGGTTTCTTAAATATGCTAGCTGCAGACGCTAGGCAGAAAGGTAAGCGTAAATATTTATAAGCTCCAAATGGAGTAATAAATATACTGAGTAGCTGTTATTTTTTTTTCAAAGGTACTCGATGATGTGTAACTTTTTTTTTTTAATAAAAATTTTTATTGAGTTTTACCTTGTCAGAGTCAGATCTACATTTACATACATTCCATTACAAATGAGACAATTTTATATAAACATTGAAAGTGCACAGTGTTTTAGTCCATCATTGCATGCCTGTGGTCTCCCTATTTTGACATTTCCATTTCCACTGTTGGTGAAACACATAGTTCTCCTCTATACGCGTTCCACCCGCTCCATTTTTTATCCCATTTTTTAGGACATCCCCTGGATTTATAGACATCTTTTTCAGCAATCATACACTTGTCCATTTCCGCTACCCAGCCTATTGTCAATGGTCGATCCGCTGCCCCCCATTTCATAGCGATTGCTCTTTTCACCAATGTGTAGCCCAGGGTGGCTAATTGCTGCTCTATTTCTGTCAGATCAGTGGCCTCCCAAATATTTAGAATCCCCAGTGGTGGTGTTAGGGTAATTTGTTTCCCTAGTGCGTCTTGCATCTTCATCGTGGCCCTCTCCCACAGGGGTCGTATTTGGGGGCAGTCCCATAGAATATGATAAAATGTTGCTTCTTGGTGACACCCACGTAAACAGAGTGCGTCTTGTCTCGTCCCTATTTTAGCTAGGGTTACTCCAGTGAGGTATGTTCTGTGTAAAATTTTCAATTGAATCAATCGAAACCGATGATTTATGGCTGCCTCTCTTGGGGACATCAATGCGGTCTGCCAGTCTTCCTCGTCGAGCTGCCCCAAGTCTGCCTGCCAACGATCTCTGAGAGTGCGGAAGGGGTCTGGTAAATTATTGCACAATTTGCGATATGTAAGTGAAATGGCTTTATCTAGGATAGGCTCCAATAACAGCCGGTCCTCTAAGGGAGACGAGTCCGGCACTTTTGTCATGTCTGGGAGTGCTGTCTTAAGAGCATGGCGAATCTGTAAATATCGGAATATCTCACCGTGTGCTAGTTCGTGTTGAGCTTGTAATTCCTTAAATGTGAGGATCTTACCCTTATGTATGAGATCTCCTATGGTGGACAGTCCAATTGTGTCCCATTTGTCAAAACCCAAATGGTGACAAAGCAATCCTAGCTGTTGAGAGGACCACAGGGGCGTGGCCTTTGTCAACACCCCTGTCCAACCCAGACGTTTAGTTGCTTGATGCCAGATGATTACTGTTTGAGCCATAGGGCCCAGAAGTCTCCCCCTGCGGACCTTACTGTATAGGGCCCCTAGGTACCCCTCCCGTCCCACCTGATATCTCTCCAGTCTGTATGCTGGGTCCGCTGGGGAAAGGTACAACCAGTGATTTATTGCCACCAGTTGTGATGCCCAATAATAGAGACGTATATCTGGGAGTGCGATTCCACCGTCGTACCATCCCTTCGTCAATTTCCCTAAAGCTATGCACGGTGTACCCCCATCCCACAATAGTGTGCGGACCTCACCCTCCAAGCTGTTAAAATACGAGTCAGGGATCCGGTATGGACAGTTCTGGAGAATATAAAGAAATCTCGGTAGAGCTAGCATTTTAAATAGGGCAGCACGACCTAGTAATGACAGTGGCAGCGATCTCCAATGTTTGACATCCTCATGGAGTCTTTTTAGGGGGACTGCTAAGTTCTTGTCATAAAAAATTTGAGGGTCGGGCGTAATGAAGATCCCCAAATAGCGGAATCCGTCATGGGCCACTTCAATTTCACATCCCCGGGGTAGTCTGGGTGTGGGGCCCCGCAGGACGAATAGCACTGACTTAGTCCAATTGATAGCATACCCCGCATATTTGCCGAAATTTGTGAATATATTTAGTAGTCTGCTTATTGAGGCATACGGGGAGGCTAGATAGATCAGGATGTCATCTGCATACAATGATATCCTGTCTTCAGTGTCTTCCTCCCATCTCAGTCCCCGCAGTACCACGTCTCGTCTCACCCAAGACACCAGTGGTTCCAGCACTAGGGCGAAGAGTAGGGGGGACAAGGGGCAGCCCTGTCTAGTACCTCTATTCAGCCTAAACGTCCGAGACGTGCGGTTGTACACCCTCACTTGACCCCGCAACTCTGTATAAAGCAATCTGACCCACTCTATGAACCGCGGGCCGAACCCCAGGCGGACCAGCACTTCGAAGAGATAGGGCCATTCTATAGAGTCGAATGCCATTGAGGCATCCAGCGATAGTATTACTGCGTCTTCGTCTATACAGTGTTGACGCCCCAAGACATTGTGTACGCGACGAATATTTAGTGCCGTATTTCGCCCTGGCATAAAGCCCGATTGATCTGCGTGGACCAGTGAAGGAAGAACGGTACCCAGACGGGACGCCAGAAGTTTTGCTAGAATTTTAGCCTCCACATTAATCAAGGAGATTGGCCTATAGGAGCTGCAACTGTTCGCCGGTTTCCCGGGCTTTCGGATTACTACGATGAAAGCCAAACTTTGATCTTCCGGCAGAATGCCTTTCTCCAAGCTTTCTTTGTACATATGTTTAAGATGGGGCGCCACCCGTAGGGCCATCGATTTAAGGAACTCAATTGGAATCCCGTTGGGCCCCATTGCCTTTCCTGACTGGATGCTGAATATGGCTTTACATATTTCGTCATCTGTTATATCTGCATCAAGCTCAGCTCTGTCTTCGTCTGATAATGTGGGCAAATTTATGTCTGCCAACAGTTGACGTGAGTCTTCGGATGTATAAGTGGTGGAGGAGGTATACACCGCCTCCAGATGATCCGCAAATGCCTCCGCTACCTCTTGGGGATCGGAGATCTGTTTATTCTCGTCAACGGACAATGTGGGTACCCACCGATCTCCCTGTTCCCTTCTCTCCAGCCAGGCAAGCATTTTCCCGGCTCTATCTCCCAACTCGTAGACCTTATGACGCGTATAAAGTAGTCGCGCCCGGGTTTTTTCCTGCGCCATATTTTTATACTCGAGTTGTTTAATTGTTAAGCGGTGTGAAGTAGACTCGCTGGGTCAGGAATTATTCTGAGCCTCCAGTTGTAGGAGCTCATTCTCTAGTTGTAGTAGTTGCTGGTTATGTTGTCAGATATAACCTGTTTTTAATGCCAGAGCATGCCCTTTCATCACCACTTTGTAAGCTTCCCAAATAGTCTGCGCTGAGTCCACTGAACCTAAGTTTTCGGTAAAATAGCAATCTGTTTGCTTGGTGAGATCCTCCTTTATGTCTGGGACCGTTAGGAGCCATGGATTAATAATTATGGCACTGCGCTGTCTTTTTTGATTGAAGGCGAGTTCGAGCCATACTGGGGAATGATCCGAGATACCTCTCGGTAACCCGCGAGGGTGTTGAAAGTGGCCTAGGTCGACTAGGTGTGTAAGGAAGTAATCTATGCGGGACATACTTTTATGTGCGTTGGAGTAGTGGGTGTAATACGTCATGTGTGGTTGCAGTGAGCGCCATACGTCCGTTAGTCCCATGGCTTGAGTAAACTCCTCCATTTGAGTGTTATGACGTGCTGGGGGTCGTCGAGGATACCTATCTATTGCGTCGTCCATAGTCATGTTAAAGTCACCTCCCAGTATTAATGTACCTTCGGGGAGATCTATCAGAATTTTGCCTAAATCACTAAGTGCCTCCTTCCCCAGTGCTGGTGGGAGATACACCGAGACCACATTGATCGGTCTCCCCTCCCAACTGGCCTCCACCACCGCGAATCTACCCTGCGGGTCAGCCCATGTACGAGTGGGAGTGAGAGCCAGGTTCCTCCGAACTAGGATACCCGTGCCTCTGGAGCCAGATGTAAACCCTGCGTGAACCATAAGTTTGTATCCCCACCTATTGAGGGCCTTGCAATTATTACCCACCAGGTGTGTTTCCTGCAGCAATACTATATCTGGGGCCTGTCTCTTTAGATACTGCAGCACTACTCCCCGCTTTATTTTGTCACCCAATCCATTTACGTTCCACGTCAAAATGGACAACTCTGTTTCTATTGTGCTTCCCATGGTAGACTATCGCTAGGGACTGGTGAAACTCCTGCGGAGGTCACTGGAGGGGCGCCCGTCTCCTCCAACAAGTTAGCATTCATCATAGCAAACCTGGAGCAATCGTGTAGTCCGGAATTCTCCTTGAACTCCAGATGTCTATACCATGCAGTCATAGGGAGGACATGACTTTCCCAACCTGGTGTGTGACACTGTGCATTGTGAAAACCAACATTAACACTAACAAACCCCTCCCCCCGTTCTCCCTCTATCCGCCCCCCTCCCTGCCCCCCTGCCAGTGGATTTCCAACTACCCACTCCCCAACAAGGCAGAGTGCCTGTCGCGCCACCCCCTATTCGTAAGGTGTTTGGTTTACAGCCCTTCCACCCCCGCCGTAGATTTAGGTATGAGCATGTTACACAATTTGTCATTCAAGCATGTCCCAATCCCTTCTTGTGCTGACACTTCTAAAGCAGCTCGTTGTTGGCTGTCCCGCCTTATTAGGTGATAGTGGAGCACCCTTTGTCAACTGTGGGCTGGTGGAAAATACCTTATTACCTTTGCCTGACTTCTTACCCTATACCCAGGTGCCTCGTTTGTCTCTCAGTCAATACACCTCGAAGTCTGAAGCGCCTTGTCACTTTTAGCCGTTCGGCGTCGAGTTCAGCTCTCCCCGGGCGGGTTCGCCCTGTGGCTTGGTGACGTTGTTCAACCTGTTGTTCCGGGGTCTATCAGTTCGGTCTCCATTCGGCTTCCCAACTCTCCGCCAACCTTCCAGCCATTCCCAGGCATCTTCTGGGGAGGAGAAAAACCATGTCTTACCCTCAGCCTCAACCCAGAGCTTCGCCGGGAAGAGCATGGAGTATTTTATTTCTTTGTCACGCATTGCCTTTTTGACTGCTGTGAAACTGCGTCGTTGAGCTTGGACTTTGGTGGTAAAGTCTGGGAAGAAGGTGACTGCACTGTCCTCCAGTTTTAATGGCGGGTTGGCCCGTGCTGTTTGGAGTATGACGTCACGGTCGCGAAAGTTGAACACCCGTGCTATGATTGGTCTCGGCGGGGCCCCCGGTCTTGGCCTTCCCCCTGGGACTCGGTGGGCGCGTTCAATGGAGAAATAACTTGACAAACGTTTCGGCTGGAGTTTTGTCAATACTAAGTCCTCGACGAAGAGGTCCACCGCCGGCCCTTCGGCCCGCTCCGGAACTCCCAGGATACGTATGTTGTTCCTACGCGCTCTTCCTTCATAATCATCGAGTAGTCCCTCCATTTTTGTCTGTTGGTCCTGTAGTTGGGTCACTTGTTGTTTCAGGACGGCAGTGTCTGAGGTGAGCGTTGTGGTAGCTTCTTCCACCTCTTTCACTCTGGAGTCCATTTTCCGCAAGTCGGCTCTGATGAGGAAGACCTCAATATTAACTGAGTCAATGCGAGTCTCTAAGGAGGTCCGCACTCCGGCAATGGCCTCCATGATGTCCTGGAGGGTTAAGTCTTGATGGGGAGCCTGATGTTGTTGATTCCCCGTTCCTCCTGCGGACGTGGTGTTGTCCTCCTCACCCGTCTTGGCCCAGGCGAATTTGGCCAACTTGCTCTGAGCCTGCGTCTTGGCTCCTCTTCCGCTGGCCATTATAGCGCAGTGTCGAGTGCTGTACTCCCGGTCGCGCAGGGCCCGTCCCAGTACTCGCCGCCGCCTGCGCAGGGGGGGGGGGGTTCCCAACCCTACCGGCCTGTCGGGTTTCCCAGTCAGGCGATCAACCCACGACTTGGGGGGAGGGAGTCAAAATGAGGCGTCTCACTGGATCACTGTGTTTTGAGTGAGAAGTAGGGGGGGTGCAAAGTTTGAAGGAACCTGTAACTTCCCCTTGACGTCCCCTCAATCCGTCTTTCCGCCCACTGTAGCGCCTTCGGTGATAACCGCAGTGTTACTCTGGAAGGTCGCCGGGCCCTGCTGCACTTACGGACCCCAGCACTCCTGAGTCACCTCCGCGTGTGTGGGCTGCTCCCTGGTGTGTTCGCTCGCTTCGGGTGTCTATGAGTCCTCTCGCATCTCTCGTGGGCCCTAGAGAATTATTATGGGTCGATCTCCATTTCTAGACGGCTACTTGGCTTTGTTTTACTCGCGGTTCCCAGCTCCCTGGGAGGTTCCTCGCCTGCGTGAGCTGCTCTCCGGTGCGCTTTCTCGCTTGTGCCACTTGCGAGTCCTCTTGCCTCTGCTTTATTGTGGGGTGTTCTCTATTTCTGGCCCTTCTCTCCACTAGGCCTCAAAGCCGGGGCCTCAAGTGATCACGCCACCCAGCCGCAGTGACCTCGACTGGCGCTCAGGCCCCTCCCCCTGCCGGCACTTGAAGGGGTTCATGGGCCACTGACAAGCCCGGTTGCGCCGCGACTGCTATCGGGCTGAAGAGCGGGCCACCAGCTGTTCCGGGTCTCTCCACAGGTCGCTGTACTCGCGGCTTCCCCACACGCTCACCTCTTTAGCTGGAGGAGCAAGGAGGGGCCACCATTTTTCCCCTGCGTTGGCTCCGGCTATCTCGGCGATACTCCGTCTCTGTCGCGAGTCTCCACGGCGGGCTGCATAAGCCGGGCACACCGGGTGTTTGTGAGCCGGACCCTCGTTTGCGAAGGGATACCGTCAGGTTAGTTGCAGGATATTTTCAGGAGAAACGGCGAGGGCAGCAGAGCCGCTTCAGAGTGCGGCCATGTCCGACGGCTGCTAGCCACGCCCCCCGAGCCCCTGCACTCTTGAGTGTTGGTGTTCGAGGCCCTCCTCCACCCACAGGCTATACCTGCGCCTCATCCCTGGTGGTCCAGTGGACCTCTCACTCCTTCTCTCACTCCGTTTATTCTGCTTGCTTTAGCCTCTCCTTTCACCTTCATTTTTCGTTTTTCACCCTTTATTTCCTCACCCTTTTACTCTTTCTATCACTTTTCATCACTTTATCACTTTTCTATCATTTTCCATTTCCTACTTTTGCGCTGTTTTCGCTCCTTTTCCGTGCACCTCCTGCCCGTTTTTCCTGCCGCTGCTGCCCCCGCGGCCCCTCCCCCCCAGCGCGACCAGCCCAAGCCAGTTTCCCCTCCCCGCTCCCGCCTCCCAGCTGTCCAGCCCTCCCCGACCCCTACTTAATGGCAGCCGCTGCGCGGCCGTGCCGATGGCGCGCCAAAGGCAAGCCGGTCTGCGCAATCCGCGTCCCGAACGCGACCAGCGCCAGTAACCCTGGACCTCCAAACTGCCAACGCTACAACCCAGCGGCACTCTACGCACTCAACCCAGGTCGCAACAACAACTGCAAGCTAGCATCACCAGCCGACATCCACGGACCCTTCAGCTGTCACCGCTGCCGCCACTTCTGCAGCACCGCCAAGACCACGGATCCAGCACAACCCGCCCGCAAGAACGCAACTGCACCAAAGACCCTGCAATGCATCCTCCTCAATGTCCGATCCCTCCACAAACACGCCACCGAAATCTGGGACCTCCTCGACAGCACCACCCCGGACGTCACATTCTTCACTGAAACCTGGACCAACACCACCTCGGGACCTGACATCGCCATTCCCCAAGGATACAAGAGCTCCCGGAAGGACCGCCCCACCCGCCCTGGGGGGGGAAATCGCCATCGTCCACAAACCCACCCTCCGGCTGAGCACACTTCCCGACGAGCCCACAGACCTGATGGAACACCTACACTTCAAGATACAGGCCAGCCCTACCTCCACCCTCCGGGGAACCCTCATCTACCAACCCCCCGGACCCTGCGGACCATTCACCAACTCCATCACAGACAGCATCACCCCGCAGGCCATCGCGTCCACCAACTACACCTTGCTGGGAGACCTCAACTTCCACCTCGACAACCAACAAGACCCCAACACCACATCCCTCCTGGACAACATCCACAACATAGGACTCTGCCAGATCGTAACTGAACCCACGCACTTAGCAGGACACACCCTCGACCCCATCTTCACAACAGGAAACTCCATCACTTTCAGCCACACCACCGAACTCCCGTGGACAGACCATCGCTGCATCCACTTCACCTTCAGAACACCCACCATCCACAGAACCCAGCACCTGCTCCCACGAAGAAATTGGACCAGAATCACCGACGACCAGCTCACCTCCTCACTCGGCAACTCCACCCCAACCATCGCGGACAACGACGACCCCAACACCGCAGCCCGAACCCTGCACAGATGGATCTCCGACTGCGCCAACACCATAGCCCCCTCAAGAAGAACAACAACTCACACGCCAGGAAAGCCAGCTGGTTTAACACCGAACTCCGAGAGTCCAGACGCACATGCCGCCGCCACGAAAAGGCCTGGAGGAACTCCAAATCTTCAGAAGCCCACAACAACTTCACAGCCGCCACCAACGCCCACCACCAACTCATCAGAAATACAAGAAAGAAAGCGATCAAAGACAGAATCTCCACGCACGCGCACAACAGCAAAGAACTCTTCAGCATCATCAAGGAGTTCACCCAACCCATCAGCGAGTCTACAGACATCCCTCCCTCACAAGACCTCTGCGACAAACTCAGCACCTTCTTCCACCACAAAATCAAGAACATTTACGACGATTCCGATGAAGACAGCCAACACACAGAACCCTCACCAACCACCCCTGACACCTTGAAGCCAACGATTTACAGCTGGACAGCCCTCACCACCGAAGACACACTGAAGACGATGAAGTCAATCCACTCCCGGGCCCCCACGGACCCCTGCCCCCACCACATCTTCAACAGAGCCGCCGACACCATCGCACCCATGCTTCGCCACACCATCAACCGCTCCCTCGCGAATGCCTCCTTCCCCTACGACTGGAAACACGCTGAGATCAACCCCCTCCTGAAGAAACCCTCGGCGGACCCCACCGACCTCAAGAACTACAGACCCATCTCCCTACTCCCGTTCCCAGCGAAAGTCATCGAGAAAGCCATCAACAGCCAACTCACCACCTTCATCGAAGAGCACAACATCCTCGACTCCTCCCAATCCGGCTTCAGAAAGAACCACAGCACAGAAACCGCCCTCCTCGCCGCAACAGACAACATCCGCTCCCTCCTGGACAGAGGAGAGACAGTAGCCCTCATCCTCCTTGACCTCTCAGCGGCCTTCAACACAGTCTGTCACCGCACCCTAACACGCAGACTTCACGACGCAGGGATCCGGGACAAGGCCCTCGACTGGATCCGCTCATTCCTCTCCGGTAGAACACAGCGGGTCAGACTCCCTCCCTTCCTCTCGGACCCTACACCGACCACCTGCAGAGTCCCCCAAGGATCCTCCCTTAGCCCCATGCTGTTCAACGTCTACATGGCACCGCTCACCCCCATCATCAGAAGCCACGGACTCAACATTGTTTTTTTATACGCAGACGACACCCAACTCATCCTCTCCCTATCCAACGAACCCAACGCAGCCAAACACAACTTTCAAGAAGGCATGGAAGCAGTCGCCAAATGGATGAAGAGCAGCTGTCTACAACTCAACACGGACAAAACAGAAGTACTCATCATGGGCCCACACCCCGACGCCTGGAACGACACCTGGTGGCCCCCCGCGCTCGGATGCCCGCCCACCCCCACAGACCACGCACACAACCTCGGAATCATCCTGGACTCCGAACTCAAAATGGACTGCCAGATCAACTCCGTCGCATCCTCCTGCTTCCACACCCTCCGCCTCCTACGCAAGACCTTCAAATGGATCCCCCTCGAACACAGAAAGACCGTCACTCACGCCCTCGTTACCAGCAGACTTGACTACGGCAACGCACTCTACGCCGTAATCAACAAAAACCTCACCCGCAAGCTACAAAACATCCAGAACACCGCCGCCAGACTAATCCTCAACCTGCCACGACACTGCCACATCTCCCAGCACCTGTGGACACTCCACTGGCTCCCCATCGAGGAAAGAATCACCTTCAAGATTCTCACCCACGCACACAAAGCCCTCCACAACACCGGACCAGCATACCTGAACAGCCGACTCAAATTCCACGCACCCCAAAGGACCCTACGATCAGCCCAGCTCTCCCACGCCGTGGTCCCCCGCACCAGGAAGTCCAGATCGGGAGGCCGCTCCTTCTCCTTCCTCGCGGCCAGAGCCTGGAACGCCCTCCCACTCCCCCTCAGACAGACGACATCACTCCCCAACTTCACGACGGACCTCAAAACATAGCTCTTCGATGGACCTCCTCCTTGATGGACAGGATCCTGCACCTCCCCTACACCCCAGCGCCTTGAGACCCTTACGGGTGAGTAGTCGCGCTTAACAAACCCATGATTGATTGTATCAAGGATGTATGTAATACGCGGAGTTCTGCAAGCGTTGCAGTTGTCAGATAACGTGGGTGTCGAGTATACCCAGCCAAAACGGGCCACGTGGCCCCATCGATCGATAAAGGGCCTAAACGGACCGGCGTTATTGGGTGAGGAAGGGCGCCTTTAAACCATATTTGGTGTTGCCAAGTCGTTAGCGGAACTTCGAGAGCCCTATAAGGCTGATACTTTTGAGGAAGGGCCGTGGCAGTATACTCGTGAAACAAATGATCTGTTCCATCCACCGCCGGAAAGGTGACCCAAGAATAAAACACCTCGAAGCGGTAAGCTGCATCCGCTTCCACAACAAAAATGAGCGCAACACCAGCATCAGGGACTCCATTTTGAGTCAAATAAGCTGTCACTGCAGCCCGATTAGGCGGAGTAATTACAACTGCCATAATGAATAATAAAGAACGACAACCTAAAGCGTGGCAGCGCAATAACAGGTAAAGAATAAAGAGAAGGAACCTTTAAAAACTTCAAGCTTGAAAGGACCTATAAAACATCGATATAGGAGGTTACACCGTCACAGCTGTCTCCGGAAACAGAAGTGAGGGGATTGTGGACAAGCACAATCACTACTCAAGAGTCTCGCAGATAAGAACCAGACCAAACGTTGGCTGATTTTCTCTTAGGACCTAGAGTTCCTAGATCTAAGAGGTTTATATATGCAGCTTACAATGAAATTTGGAAACTTTCGCAAATTGAGGCAGCACTTCGTCTGCGCCAAATTGATCAAGCAAATTTAGAAAAAGTCCTTGCCGTAGTCGACAATAGCATCAATACGCTTTCTTCACGCATTTATACATTGGATAATATTGTTTCTTCTGTTATTGATATTGTTCAGAGTGATGTATCTGTGTTATATCATGGTCAAAATCAATTACGATCAGTTATGCAGTTTGCATGGACGTTACAGACCCTTAAAATGGGAAAGGTCCCTTGGAATTATTTAAATGCTTCTGCTTTGTTTCTACCATTTAATCTGACTGATAAACAGAGATTAATGTCCATGAAAGATGCCGCATACACACTGTTGCATATTGAACAATTGGAACCCTTGCCGTTCTCTGTAGCGGAGACGGATTCAGCTGTTTGGTTAATTCATGGGGTTATATCTCTCCCATTCTCACTGTTTCAATTTAAATCATGTATGCAACATTTTCCGATTGGCCGCTTTGAACCCCTGGGTAGTGCATTTCTCCATGAATTATGGTCCCTACCTTTCACTTACAGATGTCAGCGGGAGGATAAGGAAGTTTTCCTAACAGAGGAGGACTGCGATTCTACAGTGGGACATTCCCTGGTTTGTAAACACGTTAAGTTGCACGGCGCTTGTAATGTGTCTGCGCCTAATCTTGCTTGTTTTTTGAAAGGAACTCCAGTCCCATCAATAATTCCCGCTTTTTCCTTGCTTACTAACGGCAGTTATCTTATTTTGAACAACCAAGACTGCTGTGGTTTACGGGCAGGAATTCCGTATTTAGTAACAGTCTCACAACGCGTTACTTGTTGTAGCAATGTGCTTTTTCCGCCCCCGCATGGGAATGTAGATAGTTCCATTTGGCCTTCCATTCCGACTTTGAAAACAGATTTCAACAAATTAAGCAGGTTCAAAGCGCTACTGTTCCAACAAGAGGTGGCTCTCTCTTCGGCTCGAGAGACCTTCGAATTACAGGTGGCTAGAACATCTAGCGAGATTCAGTCACTTCTGAACACTAACCTCCCACTTCACTTTGGGGAGCTTCTACATCAAATATTTAATGCGTCTGACACTAAAGGCCTTGCACATTTTTTTAAACATGTGGGATCCGGCCTTGTGACTTCTTTTCAGACGATATTTGGAGTAATACCGGCTTTTATTCATTCTATTTTTTCCAGCGTCTTTGGAGGATTCCCTTTATTACTAGCGTTAGCTGGTGGAATCCTGCTTCTTCTGTTCCTACTGCGCAATGGCTGCTCATCTTGTGGTAATGCACAGACCAGGCCAATTGCAACTGTACCGTGATCGAATGCAACAGATTTTTGGATGCTTGCCATTAGCAACGCTTGGCGTGAGTTATGGATTAACTTTTCGCTTTGCCTACTTTACTTGCGTGCAACCAGTTTTCTACTGTCGACGGTGCCCCTTCTATTGGGCTATGGATTTATGCCTCTCCAATACGTCATGTCCAGTCCCGGATTTTAACCAGTTAATGGGTCCCTTAGTGGCTCATGACCAGGCTTGTTCTGGGGATGGCCGTATGGCGCGTGCAGCAGCACTTGCAGTATTGGCTGAATGGGATATCTGTGCGGCTGCGCAGAACCTCCTGCATCAGAGTTTCATCGAATATCACGCAAGTTGCCCGATTATGCTTTTGGAAGCATCAGACTACGAGGAGCACGTTTGTTCCTTCGACCTACTTGAGTGGATGGCATCCCTTTTTTCTACAAACGAGAGGGATGATGTTTTGGAGGGAATTGCATTCTTAAGTTCACGTACTTTGATGGATTTACCACCTCCTTCATAATACCGTTTTCCTGGAGACTACGCTCTTTTGCACGTCAAAAATAATATATATATATTTTTTTTCTTTTCTCAATTTTTTCCAATTTGGTTTTTTCCGATGCCTTTGAACTCTGCTTGGCTGTTGAACTCTGTTTTGGTCCTTTGTCTATACACTATGACCTTACAAAGGGGAGGGTGTTATATGGCGATTAGGGTCACTGTCGACATTGCTAAGTTAGCATGAGCTTTGCTGCCATGATGCTGCTTTTACACACGTTACTAAATGACTTTATTTTGCAAGACTCTATTTATGCCTTTCACATGAGAACTGTCTGCTTGTCGCGTTCTCTGCCAAGTTCCTGGAGTTTAGTCTGAACACGATGTGCAAGGTCGATAAACAATGCCCCTTGTTATTCTGTTCTGGTCAGTCCCTAGCATCTAGACAAAACATGCTAAACACAGCTGCGCTGATGGAGACTCGTGCTTTGATATTACGGGGATGCATGTTGTTTTAGCAGCACTTGGAGAGAGCCCTTTCCATTGAGAAGAGCTATGCTGTTCCTATGATGTAAACCTTACATCTAGGCTTTAAGGTATGGGGTCTGCTGACAAAGCCCAGAGATCTTCCTTTATATAATAAACTTCTTCCAGTCAAGGGGAGGGTGGTTAGGCCTTATAGTCCTTTTTCCACTGTCTTAATATAATGACATCCCCCTTCGTACTCTATGGAATTGTAACAATGCTAATTGTTTTGAGTTTATGCATTTTGCTGCTGGTAGTGGCTCGTATACTGTATTATAGAGCACGATAGTTAAAATAAACATTTTGAACTATTACAGTGACTCTGCCAATTCTTATTGTGGACAAGAACGAGTGAGCGAGGAAAAGGGTATGTCTTGCCACCGCGATCCCTGAGAGAGTCGGGAGTGTTGTGTTCTGGGTTGTCTAATCATTTGTAGCTTTGTGATTTTTGGAGGAGAACAAGTGAGACACTATAGCTAGTCGGTTTTGGGATTTTGGGCACTAAGGGGGTAGGTTGGTACACCCCTATACACCGAGGTCCTGGTTTCCTGCGCATAGTTCTGTGTAGGTGCAGAATCCCCGCAACAGCGTCAGCCGAGCACTGGGGCCAAACCCACAGGAATCTAGAGCATGAATCCACTGCCACCAAGATATACTTGTAAGCCCCATCAGATTATAAGGGGCCGCAGTGGACCAAATAGACACAAGCGAGAGGTCTGTCTGATATCAGTAGTGGTGTTTGCGGTGGACGTGCTACGGTGGAACCCTTCATCTGCTGACAGATGTCGCACTTGAGGACAAACGCTTTTGTCTGTTTAGTAAGACCTGGCCACCAATAGCGTTGTTTCAATAGTGAAACTGTTGCAGTTATCCCTGCGTGTGCTGAACCCAGACCCTCGTGTGCAGCTTGAATTAAACCTAATCTGCGATCCATGTTTGGTATTACTCTAGCCCCCCACTCCTGGAATTTGAGCATACGGAATATTTTGCGCATCTAACTTTTAGGAGTACTTGAGTGGAAAGCCTTTTGGCACGGCGGAGCTGTTTTTGCATGAAGCAATGACAGCTACCATTATCTGTCCATCTATCCTTGTGCTAGAACGAGTGATTGCAGCTACGGCAGCAGTTCACACGAATATGTGATGTTACAACGCAATCAAAATGATTGCGTTATGTAACATCGCAGTTTTTACAACGCAAGTCGTTACAACGTCTTGCGCTGGAGGCCGCTGGACTTAGGAGTAGTAAGATTTACTATTCCAACACCAGTCTACGTACAGTAGGGAAGGTGTTGGAATAGTAAATCTTACTATTCCTTAGGTTATAGCGCCCTCCAGTGCAAGTCGATGTAACGCTTGCGTTGTAATGGCAGCGTTCTAAATGCATCGCGGTGTAATCACCGCGATGTAAAGGATGTTTCCCGTTCACACTGTTGCCTTGGCGGCTTCATCAGCCAATGAATTCCCTTCAACGTGCACGCCAACACGTTGATGACTCAGCAAATGAATCACGTGAGCCCGCGGCAAGCCTTTTTTCAGCTCTGCCACTTGTTCCCAAAGCAACTTATGCTTTATTGTGCAACCTTTTGAGACTTTTTAGCGCTGTATTGCTGTTTACTTCCTACGGCAGGCTGAGCAGATCCGTCAGTGTAAATAATGTATTCATACTGATCTAGAGGTATTACTTCATTCGGGAGAGGATATTCTTGTTTGTACTGCAGAAATGTTTGAGTTTTAAATATAGAATCAAATTTGTAGTCTACATCTGTTGCAGTGAGAGAATTAGCCCATTGTATCCATTGTGGATGCAGTGCTTTTGTGTGTGGAATGCTAGCTTTTGTGACAGCCTCTAAGGCCGGTACCCGAGTCACGACAATTATTCGTTTCCTTTGTGTCAGTGCTCTTTCTCTCACTGCAGCAGTCTGTACTGCTGTTAGAATCTTTTCAATGGATGCAAAGCGCATCTCAGCGTTTGTGTAAAGATGAGATTTGTATGTAATGGGTACAGTTTCGCCTTCATTGAAGGCTAGGTAAGTGTACCCGGATTGACCCACAACTACACGGATCACCAAAATCGTAGTGTTTACACGTGTGTGTAAGTGTTTGGAAGCTATCATGTCAGCTTTTAGGGAACAAAGTATCTCTGTGTGTTCCTGTGTCCAATGTTGAATTGAGAAATCAGGTCTGATTAAGTCGTAGGAAGGTTTTACTTTTTTTGCGTAATCCAAAATGTATGTTCTGCCAAAATTTAGGAATCCTAAAATGGATTGTAAATTTTTCAGAGTCTTTGGAGGTTGGAGCAGCGCACACTTTTCTAAAAAGTTAGTTGCTAGGCTTTTTCCTTCACTTGACAATTCATATCCCAGAAATAGGACATTGAGATGGCAATTTTTGATTTTTTAAAGTTACATTTGTAGCCCTCAGAGGCGAACTCCAAAATTATGTTGTTCACCCTCGCCAAATGATCCAATAGTTCATCGTCCGTCAGATAAATCTCATCTACATAGTACAATGCCTCCTCCTCAAAATTTTGAAGCAACTCTGTTACCCTTGCTGAGAATAACCCGGGGCTATTCTTATACCCTTGGGGCAGTCTAGAAAATTGAGGCTGAGAGCCTAGGGCTTAGAATGCTGTCAAATATCTGCTCTCAGGTGCTATATTTTGGCAGAAAAATCCATTTGAGATATCTAGTGTTGTTTTGTATTTTTTCCGCACAATGTTATTCATCAATGTAGCACTGTGTGCATTCTGTCACCAGAAATTCCATCAGGTTCTGGCGAGCTATTGTTACTTCTGCTGCGCTGTCTAGCATCGTCAGAGCCCATTCCCCGTTCAGAAGTTGAGTCCTCAGTAGCCTGGGCATTTCTTAATTTAAGCCAGCTACTTTCTTCTTTTTAAATTGAGGTTTTGATTTTGGTTTATCTTCTTTTTTGATATTATAGTCCGAAGTACGATGTGTATCTCTGGACTTTGTTCGTTCTTCTGATCTGTGTTCTGACCGTCCTTCCCTCTCAGAGTTTTTTGATGAACCCTGAAAGGAACGAGAGGAACGTGTATCAGTATCCTGATACCGGTCAGGTTTTTTAATGTTATCACGATTTCTAAGGTTATACCTCCTTTCGGAGGGCTCCTGCTGAGGAGACCCACCTCTAGATTGTGATCTATTCTTTCTATTTTTCTTTTGTGTTATCCCTTTTCTTCTTAGAAGAATCAGGTACTTGCTTGGAGTTATCCTTTTCAGGACTACTCATTACTTGTGGTTTTGTAGCTCTTGCTCCCAAATTATCTCTACCTAATTCAACGTATGCATCTTCAATAATTTTAGGTAATTCTTGCTCCTGTTGTGCAGGAGTGCATTCCCTCAGGTGTTGGCGTATAGCCACCGCTGCTGCCTCCCCTTTTATGTTTGCTAACATAATTGTAGATACCTGGGAACAATTGCCTAATAATTTTATCCCCAAGTCCAGAGCAAGTTCTGCTCCATACTCATTCTGTATTTGTCTTAATAATTCTGGAATCACAGCTATTGAGGGGATACTTTGAGTTCTGGTGTAGATGGCGGCGAAAACTGTACCCCAAGAGGTACAATCCTCTATCGGAGAAGCTATCCCCATTGGCAAGCATATCATCAGTATTCTATGTTTTTCTTGTGGGCCTGTGTGTGGAAACACTGCCTCTAACTGTGTGTTTTTCTGTGCTATCCAGAATGGCATTTGCTCACGTTTAGTGGGCATTCTTCCCATAACCGCGTTCAGCGTTTGTGGGGTGATTTTAGTTGCAGTCCCTTGTAGTTGACCTGCTGGTGTAACCCTTGTAGGTTGAAGTGTCAGTGTTCTCATAACAAACTGTGTCTGATTTCTGTAAAGTTTTATTATTTCTTTGTGAAGTGGACTTAAGTCTGCTATTGGTAATGTGTATACATCTGGATGTGGTGTGTAAGCCGCTAGGACCGGCCAAGTCGCTCCATCTCTGCTGAGCGGACCGAGTCTTACTTTTTCTGTGGTGTGTGGGAAGGCGCCTTTAAACCAGTTTATAGGCTCCTGGTAACTGAGCGGAACTTCAATGTCCTCGTACGGACAGTATTCTTCTGGTGTTTCATCCGGAGTGTAAGAATGAAATGTTTTTTGTGCGTGCCTCTGCAGGTGGGACTTTGACCCATGAATAGAATACCTCCGTCCTGAATGACTCGTGTGCCTCAATCACGAATGTTACAGTCCCACCTAATGCTGGGACTCCATACTCTGCTAGTTTTAAAGTTAGTGCATTTCTGACATTTTCTGAAATCTTTATAGCATCTTCCGGCTCCCCATCCCCCGCTGCAATCGCATGTGATGCTGCGGCAGCGTTCTCTTCGACAGACATTGTTGAAAGAATTTCAAGGAAAATGAGATAAGGTTTTATGCACAATGAGGAACTATAATCCTTCAAGCTTGAATGAACCTACAACCAATACATAGGATATGTCTACTCAGCTGTGGCGGATTTTTCCCCTTCCCAATCCAGACGTCTCTGGGTAGATATGAGTAGAGGTCTCTGAGTACAGCACGACTGAACTACTCAGATTTGACCATTAAATAAGAACCATACCAATGTTGGACGCCATGTCGTGTAGTTCCTATAAATCTATATAGGGTCTGCGTGTTTAGACAACATAAACTGTGGGATCGGTGTCCAGACTGATTCCAGACACCCCCACCGGATATGTTCGCCTGTATACCAGCTAGCTAAATGTGCCACTATGAACTCCTCTTACTGAGGAGCAAATAGTTTCTGGCAACTATCAAACATGACAACCCAGACCCCTCAGGGATCGTGGAAACAGTCCAGTACTTTTCGTGCAGTCACTCATGCTCACTTTGTCTCAGAGAGATAGACCGAATAAACTGTGGGGACGTTTTTCAATAAGCATTTATTGAACCAGCATCATTCTAGTGTAAAATACGTGTGCTGCAACAACCATAGGACAGAAACCGATATAAACGGTTATAAGCACCAATAGAGTAAATAGATGGTAGAATTCTACCATAGTGCTAAAACAATGGATATATGCAAGTATATAGATACATGACAATAGTAATGCGTACTCCTGTGATGCTAACCCTAACTAGATGTACCTAAATATACCTAGCATGTATATAGGTGTATAGCCAAGAATCCCCCTAGGATAGAGCCAACTCCATTACCTGAAGTGAGAGAATGAAGGACCCCGTCTTGGTCTCGAGATGGACACCCCACGAGGGATGTCAGACCACTGCGTGCTGGAGTGTCTGCGTGCAGGAACCTCAGCGTCTCTTGTCAGTGTGTCAGCATGGATGTCTTTCTCCTCTGTCTACCCCAGCAAAGATATGGTGTTTATATACCCAAGAGGTACCCTCAGGGGTTCCACCTTGCTGTGTCATGTCGGCCGAGGATGACTATAGTGATGAACCTTATACACAGTTATTATGCAGAAGATGGTAAGCCTTCTGTGATTCTGAGAATCCTCATGCATAATAAATGAGGCTAGTTTTCGGGGGAAACCACACGACATTTATGCAGCACCTAACTAGGTAAAAGGTCAGCACCAAAAACAGTTATGTAGTACAATGGCGGGGTAAATGTAGGTAAAAGGTTAGGAGACTACCCAGGCCAATATTGGGGTACATTGTAAATCATAACAACTCTACAAAGCCGGCATAGAGGGGACTGCTCTCTACTCGATCACATCCTACCTTCACAACAGAACTAAGGTCATCCATACCCCCTCTTTCTTTTCCAAATCATACTTCACAAAAGCAGGGGTCCCTAAAGGCTCTATCATCTTACCCATGCTTTTTAACATCTACATGAAGACCTTACCAGCACTGATCAATCAATTTCACCTCACGTGCTATAACTATGTAGATGAGACTCAAATATTTCTTCAACTGGAATGCCCCAAAGACATTGAAAATTCACCAATTTTCAGTTGTCTCAGAGCCGTGGATCAATGGATGAAATGGAGCCATCTCAAATTGAATGCTTCCAAAATGGAAATACACACGTGTAGCGATTGGAAATATTATGACCACCTCGCTGCATAGCCTGGTGATCTGGGAACACCACCTAAAGTATCAAAGGAAGAAGAAAATCTCGGAATGACCATGGACTCCAAGCTACCAATGAATGCCCGAGTGGACAATCTAGCAAGATCAAGCTTCGTTACTATAAAAACTCTGCGACGCATCTTTCCCCAACTGGTATTTCCACACAAGGTCCAGGCTATCATCTCTCTTGTTCTGTCCAAACTCAATTACGCCAATAGCCTCTACCACGGATCACTTTTAACAACTATGAAAAGACTACAATGGATTCAGAACTCTGCTGCCAGACTACTCTTATATATATAGCCGCAAGCCCACATCTCCCCTGCCTTGAAAGCCCTACATTGATTACCTGTTGACAGAAGATCCACATTCAAGCTGCTTTGTATCACCCACAAAGCGAGACATGGAACAGTACCACTCTTCATGAGGAATAAAATCACAAAATACATTCAACAAAGGAACCTCCGCTCTAGAGTGGCACCTCGCCTCAAACTCCCACCCTACAAGAAAAAAAACATGGATGGCACATCCTTCTCTGTTCAAGCAGCCAAACTATGGAACTATGTAACTCTTTACCCCTGAACATAAGATACACGAATAACCACCTTATCTTCAGAAGACTACTACTAAAATTAGCTCTTCCTCACATAACCACCATAATCAAACATAAATATATAGCACATCCCTCTGTATATAAGCATTTATTTGGACTATAGATGTGTACCTACATATGTGTATTGCTTTGTATAAAAGTGTATTATAATTATGTTTTTAAAGATATAGATATTTGTTAGTTCTGCTTAAAAAATGTACAATTACTTATAGTTACATTATTCTATGTTTAACGTATATAAGTGACTGCATAAATAAATAAATCTTTTATCATAACTATTTATCTACAATTGCTTCACTATTGAATTACAAAAAATAAAAACAAATTAATTTAAAGTACAACACTTGAAAGTCTGAGTTTATTGAACACAACTTTAATCTACATATATTACCTTCCTTATGCATATATATACCTTCCATGTACTATTGTATCTTTTTATTTATTACTTTGCTTCTAATTCAGAAAATCCAATGCACTACGCTATATCTCACCCTAGATCTCTCACAATATATCTTTTACCTCCACTCTGACTCATCTCAAACCTCTTTCTACTACTCTTTCCAATGCACTGCCCTATTTCTCACCCTATACCACTTTCAATATATCCTGTACCTCAACTCACTGACTCATCTCAAGCCTCATACCACTGCTATGATCCCCAAAATAACCCTTTCTAGACTCTTCCCTCCTCTACCCCCCCTTGCATCATCTCATACTTCTTTTACTTTTCAGCTCTCCCAAACATGCCTTTTAAACCCTTCTATCTGACTCTTCCCCCTCCACCTCCCCTTTACTCACCTTAACCCCCCCTCCTACTGCTATGAACTCCCCCAAAAAATACTAGACCCTTCCCTCTTCTGTCCCTTTTCAATCCAAACTACACAATACAGAGGAAACAATTTTAAAGGAAGAGGTCGAGGTAACAATACCCGTACCTCAAACAACAATACCGAGCAATGACTTCCTTAACATTCCCCCACATCACTGTCGGGGGTCTTCTGCAAAACTTTCTCCCTATTTGGAAAGCAATTACAACACATCAATGGATGTTGGATAATATTCAACATGGTTACTGTGTGGAGCTCATTGCAACGCCTCCAAATATCCCACCTCACAAACCCCTTTGCAGCTGTCCATTCAACATCAATATCTCCTACAACAAGAGATAACAGCTCTACTATAAAAAGGAGAAATAGAACCAGTTAAAAAACAGTTTCAGGGAACAGGAGTATACTCACTATACTTCCTTATTCCCAAAAAAGATGGGTCGCTACGACCATTCTAGATCTCAGACCACTAAATCATTACATCATATCAGAACACTTCCATATGGTCACGCTTCAGATCATTCCTTTGCTACAAAAAGGAGATTTAATGGCTGCCTTAGACTTAAAGGACCCCTACTTCCATATACCTATTTATTCAGCGCAGAGAAAATATCTCAGGTTTCAATTCCAAGGAAACCATTATCAATTCAAGGATCTTCCCTTTGGGATTACCACCGCACCAAGGGTATTCACAAAATATCTAGCAGTAGTTGCAGCACATCTACGCAGACAAAACATACACGTCTTTCCATATTTAGATGCTGGTTAGTAAAACCAAACAGCCTCAGCCTTTTCAAACAAAATACTCAACAAACCCTAACTTTACTACATCAATTAGGGTTCACCATCAACCTTCAGAAGTCACGTCTACAACCAGCTACCATACAGTAATACCTTGGAGTCATGCTCAACACACTTTCAGCATTTGCATACACAAATGCAGACAAAATACACAACATAGTAACATTAATTCAACAGTTTCAAACAGGGAATTGAATCCTAGCCAAAACATTTCTGAGACATCTAGGCATGATAGAATCTTGTATTTCAATAGTTCCACGTCAGACTACACGAGACCTCTCCAAGAATGTCTCTCCCGTCAATGGACACAGTCACTGGGTCAACTTCACAATCTAGTGTTTGGTAGACAGCCGCACGCATCACTCTCTGCAAAGGTGGAATCCACAAAATGTATACAAGGGGCAGCGGTTTCAAGACATAGTTCCACAAATAATTCTCAAAGAAGATGCTTCCCTAATTGGTTGGGATGCACATCTCCAAACCCCCTCAATTCAGGGGGTATGGGACTCCAAACACAAGGATCTCCATATCAATCACCTAGAGCTGCAAGCTGTTCACCTAGCAGTGAAAGCCCTCCTACCTCACCTACAACACAAAGTTGTCCTAATTCGAACAGAGAATATGACAACTAGCTAGGCATTAAATACAAAAACAGGGATAACGCACACTCTCCAATTATCTCCGTTAGCACAGAAAATATGGAGATTAGCAATAAATCGCAACATTCACCTCCTAGCAGAACATGTCCCGGGGACAAGCAATCAAATTGTAGACTTTCTAAGCAGGATGCAGCAAGAAGTCCACAAATGGGAACTCTACCCCATGGTTCTTCTAACATACTTTCAAAAATGGGGGTTCCCACAAATAGAGCTGTTCGCAACAAAACAAAATACAAAATGTTTAAACTTCGCGAGCAGGTATCCACACCAACAATCCAAGGACAATGCTGTATGGATGAACTGGTCAGGAATATTTGCATACGCTTTTCCTCCTCTCCTACTACTTCCATTAGTGGTCAGGAAACTCGGGCAAACATCTCTTACGATAATACTCATAGCTTCAACATGACCTCGCCAACCATGGTTTTCAACACTGTTAGAGCTACCCCTTGTTCCACACAAGAAGTTTCACCTCAACCCGGACCTTCTCACACAGAATCAGGGAACACTAAAACATCCCAATCCCAAAGAAGTTAATCTTGCAATTTGGCTCGTGAAGTTTTAGAATTTAGATACTTAAACTTACCACAAGAATGTATGGACATTCTTAAAGAGGCATGCAAACCTACCACAAGACAATGTTATGCAGCTAAGTGGAAAAGATTTGTTATATTCTGTCAAAAAGAAAACACTAATCCTCTTAATGCATAGTAAAAACTATCATTACTTACGTATTGCATTTACAGACTACGGGGTTGGCATACACTTTCAACGCTTACACCTTGCGGCTATTGCAGCCTACTTGCAAAATAGACAGCACTTGCCATTATTTAAAATTCCCGTTATTAAAATCTTTATGGAAGGACTTAAAAGAATCCTTCCTCCCAGACTTCCTCCTGCACCAGCATGGAATTTGAACATTGTATCAACACGACTCATGGGTCCTCCTTTTTAACCACTCCACTCTTGTCAATTGCAATACTTGTCATGGAAACTTGCCTTTTTAATCGCTATCACTTCACTTAGAAGGGTCAGTGAAATTCAGGCATTGACCCTTGAAGAACCTTTCTTCCAACTACATAGGGACAAGGTAGTACTTAGAACAAATCCTAAGTTCCTTCCAAAGGTGATTTCCAACTATCATATTAATCAATCCATTGAACTACCTGTGTTTTCCTGCAACCAGAGTCTGTTGCTGAAAGGGCATTACACACTTTAGATGCCAAAAGGGCCCTAGTGTATTATATTGACAGAACTAAAACTTTCAGAAAAACTAAGCAATTGTTTATTGCCTTCGCACCTCCTCGCATTGGAAAGACAATTTCTAAATCAGGCATTTCAAGATGGATAGTTAAATGCATCCAAACTTGCTATGCAAATGCTAAAAGACGTTTACCTGTTCCTCTTATAGCTCACTCCACTAGGAAAATGGGATCTTCCATGGCTGTTATAGGGGAAATTCCTATTGCTGATATTTGCAAAGCAACAACATGGTCCACTCCACACACGTTCACAAAACACTCTTGTGTGGATGTTTTTTTTTTTTTATAAATCTTTTTTATTAACAATCATTGACATTCACATACAGTACTGAGAATCTTTGTGTGGATGTCTTTGCACGCCAACAAGCCAATGTTGGTCATGCAGTTTTAAAACTTTTTTTTAAACAACGTCAACCCCCACAGGTTAACCACTGCCTAGGGAAAAGGACTGCTTTACAGTCTATGCAAAGCATGTTTATCTACAACACACATGCTTCGAACGGATTGTTACTTACCCTGTAAGCATCTATTCTTGTCATGTAGTGCTGTAGATTCACATGCGCCAAACCTCCTTCCCAAAAAACCCTGTGTAGGCTGCAGTTCCTATACTTTATATACTTATATCACACTACTGCATGGACATCACTTTGCTGATATATATCATCTTTACATTCTCACCCACATATGGCAAACCAATCTGAAGATGGCGTCGATGACCATGCACAATATTACCAAGAGGAGGAGTCACACAGTCTTGTGACTCGAAGAAAACTTCTTGGAACAAAAACAACTTGTAATCAGCCGAGCCCAACACTAGATGGCGGATATATGCAAAGCATGTGAATCTACAGCACTACATGCCAAGAACAGATGCTTATAGGGTAAGTAACATAATCCTTTTTTTGTTGACAAGCACTTATCACAAGCGCTCGTGTTTTCACTGGCTCCAAGCTGTGGCAACATGCCTGTAAATCTTGTTCTTATCTCGTCACATTCTTTCAGATGTGTCTGCGTGGATTTCCCTTCTCGTTTCCCGGGAAAGTGCCCGCTTTTGCCATGCTTTTGTCCCAGAGGCGACTTGGAGTTGGATCGCAAGAAGCTATTTACACACGATTTTCGCTTCAGAAACTGATGGCTTGTACTCTCTGCCTTTCTATTTGCCAGGAGGAGCCTTGCTACCCTGCAGCCTCGACACTTCAGAATAGTATCGCTTTACGTAATATCAGCAGCATTCAAAGGAGCTGTTGAGCCCAAATCCTTAAGTTTGTTAACAAACCCTTGCATTCAGTTGCAGTAGGCGTGGTATGTGGGAAGGCTTTGTTTTTTCTATCAGGTGCTTTAGTAATTTGCAGCATAAGGGGCTGAAGTGATTATCGATAGAGCCAAGGTATTTATAGAGGAGTGGATTGACCCCCTCAAAGCCTTACTTTTTGTTTGTGATTTCTTCATGCCACTTGTAATTTAGGTGTAATATGCTTCCTCAAACCAATTTAACAACAAATATTGGTAAAGCCAATAAGTCTCAACTTTGAATAACGTTACCCGACCTTTAGGTAGAAATTCCAAAATACCATAGAATTTAGAAAACTACTGCACACTTCATATGATTAAGTAGTATTCGCAAAGCCATCCCTTTTGTCTGTGATTTCTGCATGCTGCTGGTTACATAATGACAATCCTACAAATTCAACTCCACAAATTTCCATTTCGCTACATGCCACATACTTCCACTTCACATAATACCACTCCATGCAACATAATTCCATTACACTTCATGCAACACAATTCAACCCCACAACACAATTCCACTCCACACCACATACATCCAAACCTCACCACCGAGTTCCACATCATGCCACATAATTCAACACCCGCCCACATAATTCCACTCAATATGTGCCACTCCACAACACACAATACCACTACACATAATTCTACTATACTGCCCTGCACACCATGCCACACAAATCCACAACAAACAATTCCACTCCAACCCACATGATTTCACACCACATAATTGCAATTCATTCAATATAATTCAACATCATGCCACATAATTCAACTCCACTACATGCCACTCCACGCCAAATAATGCCACTCCACATAAATCCACACCATGCAACATAATTACACTCCACATAGTTCCACTCTGCACCATGCCACATATTAACGCAGCACATTTTTCCTTCTAGCCTCCAAGCAGCCACAAACCTATACAGCTTAAAAGTGCTCTTGAAAGCACAGTGCCGAAAGCTAACAGGAGAGGCCATTCAATCACAGTCCCGTGCATATTGCTGGTTAGGAAGGGGCATCTTGACCCGCTTAGCCTCTCCTGTATTTCTGTATTTTCTTTAGACCACAGATGTTCTTGTTTGTTCCTATTATGCTGTTTTTCAGAACAATTTATCCATGAGCTGTGTCTGTTGAAATGCCACTTAGAATTCCCTGCCAGGCCTCGTAGAACAGACTTCCTCCTTTATGATGCTATATTATTTGAATTTGGCACAATTTGTGCTGAGGCGTGCGCTGTGTAATATAAATTTGTCATATTTGAAAAGACCCAAAGACATTGAAATAGACCACGCCAATAGCTCTCGGGTTGCAGAGACCTATTGGCTTTGCCAATGCTTGTTTTATATAGCTCCTTAGATGATCACCAAAACCTTCCTATCTACTGGTCCATCTGTACAGTCACTTGGTATGGGAAAAACAATGGAGCCACTGTCCATATGCATTGCCAACTAACGGAGGAGTCCCTGCGCCTCCCTTGAAGGAAAACCAGCTGCAAACATCAGAGCCCAACACTACGTGGCAGGAGTCTGCAGAGCATTTGAATCTGCAATACTACATACTAAAAACAGATGCTTTCAGGGTAATTAATATATTTCTTATCCAATATTGGGGCATCGTTCATAGATTCACATGCTTGAATCATTCCCCGTCGTCGAGATGGGAGTCTCATGGTAAAATAATCAAGCAGTAATTAACAAATATAATAGGCTATAATGGCCCTAGGCCATGTTATTAATAGTCAATCTATGTCCTTTTTAAAAAAAGGACCAAATGTTGAACACAGGCAATCAGCTGTCAGCACCCTCTAGAACACTCCCAGCAGAGGCAGATTGCCCACATTTTCACTGCAGGTCGTGTGGAAGGGAGTCTCCCTGAGTGCTACTCGGTTTCTTTCTACAACTTCTGGAATTTCTGCAGTCTGGACACCATGTCTGACAAAAGAGGCGTTTTCCGCCCATGTAAGACCTGTGGCAGGAAAAGGGTCCATGTGGATGAACCACATAAGGAATTAATAGATTGACTCCATCCTAAGCATGAGGTAAGGTAATGCAAGATCTGCCGTACCTTTTCCTCAAAAACCCTCAAGGTTAGAGAGGGAAGGTTGTTGCTGTGGCTCCAGACCACTAAGCACCAAACAATTTCGTCAGATGAAGAGAGTGAGAGATCCTCCACGTCTCACAAGAGGGCCAGGTCGAGGGACAGTTCCTCTGGAGAAGGTAGGAAACACCATAAACCTTCTCATGGCACTAAGAGCTCTAAGTAGGAGAAAGGAGTGAAGCACTCCTCACCTCCAGAGCCTACATTGTCTGTGCCCTCCATGCCGTCCAGAAAGGACAAAGACCGTCCAAGAGCCTCCTCCTCAGACCCTGTGAGGCTGAATTCTGGCAAAAAACCATAGTCGACAACGATAAGTGTGACATCGTCAGCACCGTCGATGACAGCAACCGTGACGACGATAGCAATCTTGGCTCCTATATCGTCTACAAGAGTTTCGTTCTCTAAAAGCCCGTCGACGTTGAGATCACCATCCTCATCGAAGACCGTCGACGAAGATATCATCGACGAGGACACCGTTGACAAAGATACCACCGACGAAGATTCCGTCTACGAGGGATTCGTCGGCGAGTGCCCCATCGACAACCACCACGTCAATGACACTACCGTCGACGACGATACTGATGGCGATTACACCGTCCACAACTACAATGACGATGACGACACTGTCAACGATGGACTCTGCCCTTCCGGTTATGTCTGCTCCGTCGACGCTACCATCGATGAGGGTTACTCAGATCACAAAGGTAACCAAGAATTTTTTACGCCAAACCATATCTGAATACAGTAAGGTGTCACCGTTAATCCCATCACATCTCTTAGACATACAGGACTCTGATGATGATGATGGTGTTTATGGTGTAGCTCATAGTCCGTCAGAGCTGCACATAAAATGTCAAGACGACGAGGATGAGGATTATCAGGATGAAAATCAATACTATCAGCAGAGCTATATGGCTCCACCTCATCAGTACCCCCATATGGTTTTCAACCAGAACTGCATCCCAGAGACATGGCCCATCCAGCGTAGTCTCTCATCCAAGATCTTCTGTCAATGTTGGAGGATAACAGGCAACGGTTTCCGCCGCAAGGGGATCAACCTGAGAGACCATTACCTCAGGCAGATCCACCAGGTACACCCGTTTTAAAGCCTCCAGTCACATCTACAATTACATCTCGCCCCTTACCAACAGACCCTGTCGCAGGTGATACGTCTGCTTCGGACGAAGAGAGTGAAGAGGGTGAGCTATTGGATCCTATCTCTGCACCAGATCCTTTGGAGAACTATTTCATACCATCACCCTCCCCTCCGCCACACCTACCATCAGATTCTCTCCCAGAGGACATTGGATGATTTCATAATTTGATGGAGAGAACATCCATCAGGTTTCACTTGCCAATGATGGTCAAGCAAACCGACTGCTTCCTGTACTATTTCAAGGAGGACACCAGGAAGTCGGTGCACTCCATACCTATTATTGATTACATATGGCAAGAAGGCATCAAAATTATGAGAACAACCGGCGACCATACCTCCGGTACTACCTCGAATTGAGAAAAAGTATAGGGCTCCAGAGGATTCTCCATCTTGCCTCATAGGACACCCCAAGCCAGATTCGGTCAACTCCCAAGCAGCACAAAGAAGATCCAAGAACCCTGCCACCCCAATCACTACTCCACCTGATAAGGAGAGGCACAGGATGGACATTCTTGGAAAGTGCTTCTCCACTATGGCCGCAGTCTCGATGAGGGCGGCGAATGCATTAGCCATCATCAGCCGCTATGACCGCCAGATGTGGTCGGATATGGGAGCTGTAGTGGATCTCATACCAGAGGACAGAAGGCAGGAAGCGAGAAAGATCCTGTTAGAAGGAGAACTTGCAGTGTCGGAAACCATCGACTGCGCTTTCAACGTACCCAACACTGGCTTTTGACAATTGGCGGGTGCCGCTGTGCTCAGAAGACAGGGGTGGTTGAAGGTGACCACCTTTAGACCAGAGGTGCAGACAAAGATCTTAGATATGGCTTTCGATTGGGATTCACTGTTTGCAAAGCATATCGACGAGGCACTTTTAGCGATCAAGACTGATATGGACACTGCAAAATCATTGGGCACGTTACAATATCAAAAAGTGCCATTCCGAGGGGCTAGAGGACAAAGTTTTACCTCATACAAAGGAGGTTACCAGAGAGCCCAATAGTATCATCCTTATCAGCCTCAATTCCGGCAAAGTTATAACCCTCCAGCTTACCGCCAGTCTTCCACAGCTGGTTTCTCTCGTCAAGGGAACCGCAAAAGAACACCTTCACAAGGTTGTGACTTTAACAGGAAACAATGATCACGTCCGGGTACCAGCTTCCCTCCTCTCTCAACCTTTGGGTGCGAAGATTTCCAACCATGTGCATCAGTGGTGCAATATACCAACAGATCAGTGGGTGTTAGACCTCATCACCTTTGGACACACCCTAGAATTCACTCAGCGCCCACCGAATACCCCACCCAGAGGAGCCCCCTTGTCTTCACTTACTGTGCAAGGAAGTTCAGGTTATGCTCTCCAAGGGAACAATAGAAGTGGTCCCTTTATATCAAAGGGGAAGAGGTTTCTATTCACGTTTTTTCTTGATAAAGAAGAAATCAGGCGAATGGAGATCAATACTGGACCTCAGAAATCTCAACAAGTTTCTCAGAAAACAAGACGTTCAGGGTGGTAACACTCTCCAAGATTCTACATCATCTCAACAAAGGGGACTTCATGACCTCGCCTGACATGGAAGATGCATATTTTTGCATCCCTATCCATCAAAAGCATCGGAAATGTTTAAGATTTACGGTAGCTGGTACCCACTACCAATTCAAAGTACTTCCATTTGGCTTCAAATCAGTGCCAAGAATCTTTACCAAGTGCCTTGCCCCGGTAGCAGCAGCCCTACGATCTCAAGGTCTCCAGGTATTCCCATACCAGGACGACTGGCTGCTCAAAGCACCAACAGCACAGAAGGCCAGTCAAATTACAAACGCCTGCCTTCAGTTGTTCCGGACTCTAGGCCTCATTGTAAACAAGGAAAAATCTTCACTCCTTCCCAGTCAAGTCATATAGTTTCTGGGAGCTATGAGGGATACCATCAACTGCAAAGCTTTCCTATCACAAGAGAGGTAGATACGATTGCAACAACTGGTATAGAATATGTAAAAAAAAAAAGGGTCAGTTTCAGTACAAAGATACAAATCGCTCCTGGGAATGTGTTCATCAGCAAATAGATCTAGTGCCACTAGCCAGACTAAGGATGAGGCCTCTTCAGGAAGAACTACAGAGGCATTGGCTGCAAGCCTCGGGATCCTTAGAGGATATAATATAGGTCACAACATGGATGAAAGTAGCCCTACAATGGTGGTTTTACAGACCAAATCTCTCAAAGGGCCTTACTTTCCTTCAAACCATCCCAGATTTCTTTTAGACGACAAACACATCTATGGACGGCTGGGAAGGCCATCAGCAGATACAGGGCAAATGGTCCAGTGTGCAAAGGCAACTGCACATCAACAGGCTAGAGCTCAAAGCCATTTTTCTATCTCTTCAGGCTTTCTTGCCAAGGATAGCAGGTTCCTCTGTGCTGGTTCGTACAGACAATACGACAGCATGTACTACGTCAACAAACAAGGGGGAACCAAATCCATCACGCTAGCACAGGAAGTGCAGGAGCTGTGGAACTGGACAACGCAACACAGAATCTCGCTCAGAGCTGAGCATGTCCGAGGGCTACACAACACACTGGCGGATACGTTAAGCAGAGCACAGTCCAGTTACCACGCAACTGGAATAGTACCAGCTCAACCATGTGTTTCGGATGTGGGGAAAGCCAGCTGTAGAACTCTTTGCCACGAGAGAGAACGTCAAATGCCAGTCCTATGCCAGCAGGTTTCCTCTCCCAGGGTCATGGGGTAAAGCCCTTTTAAAGCGATGGTCAGGGATATATCCTTACGCTCCCCCCATCCCATTAATTCCCAGAGTGCTGCCCAAGATGAAAATGGAAGGCTGTTGTCTCATCCTGTTGTCTGATCCTGATAGCACCACAATGGCCCAGGCAGCACTGGTTCCCAGAACTTCCTCTGTTGTCGGAATCGAAACCCGTACGCCTACAACCATCTCCATCTCTCCTGACTAGAGACAAGGGCCAAGTATGTCACCCAGACCCGGAGTCTCTTCATTTGCATGCATGGTGTAGGAAAGTAGGATCTGCTTTCATGGTCACCCCCACTTTTTGCTGGTTTCATTATGTTTTTCTGACTAGTCTGACTGGGATCCTGCTAATCTGGACCCCAGTCTCTGTGCTTCTCCCTTAAATTGGACATGGTGAGTACTTAGGTACACCCCGGATTGGCTACTGGTGTACCCTTGTATGTCCCTAGTATATCGTACTAAGGTACCCAGGGCATAGGTACACCAGGGGTCCCCCATGGGCTGAAGCATGTATTATGCCACCCATGGGTGACCACTCAAATTGTGGCCACAGGCCTGCCATTGCAGCCTTGTGTAAACTGGTGCTAGCACCACTTACGACAGATATAAGTTTCCTTATATCTGAGGACACTGCACTTAAAACCTATAAGTCACCCCTAAGACAGGCCTTTCAATCCTGAAGGCAGGGTGCTAGGTTATAAGTTTGAGGGTGCCTCTGCATGAGCAGGACACCCCTACAATCCATGGAATCCATTTTCTCGGGTTGTAAGTGCATCAGCCGTTACGATACATAGAGTGGCCATATGTCATTACGCGATGGCTAACTCTAAACTGGCTGTAACGAACCCTGTCGTGTTTGGTATCAAACATGTTGGAATCATACCCCAACACCGTAAACAGTGTTAGAGGCACTGTAAAGCTCCTACAGGAGGCCCTCAGTGCTCCCGGTACCAGTCTTCCAGACCCGGACAGCAAACTATGGCTGCTGCCGACTAGAGACACGATTCTGCCCTCCGGCTGCTGAGCCAAGCTCGAGCAACGAAAATCAGGACAATAGGTTTCCTGTCACAGGGAGGTGTGACTACCTCCCAGACAGGACTTAGTGTATTGGGCCAGGGTGAGGGCACACACCAGCACCACTAGACTGCTTTGAAGGGCACATTTGGTACCCTCCTTGCATACTCCAATTGGAACCAGTTCAGGGAGCCACTGGCTCCTGCTCTGGCGTGAACTGGACAAAGGACATGGGAGTATCCTCCCCACTGCCCAGCCCCTCCTGTAGGAAGGGCCCCTGAATCGTCTCAACCCTTTCCTTAGGGTACTTAAGGGCTTACCCATGGGTGGTTCCTTAGATTTGTAGTGGGACAAGATTCAGATCCGAAACCACTTCATCTTCAACTTTCTGGGCACTTTGGACTTCGCTTTGGGGACCGAGACTGCAACTGGGAAGACTCCTGCTGCTCCTGGTCTCGTTGTCTCGCCAGTCTTCTGCGTCGTCTGTGCCTGTGCTCCATCCACGTTCTTCTACAGGCCTGTGGACATCCAAGACACCTGAAGGAATCTCCCTTGAAGTGAAGGAGTCACTTCCCTGCATCTGCAGGCACTGCAACAAAGCTGACCAGTCCGCTGTTCCTGAGCTCCTACGAACTCCGAAAGGTTCAGCAACACAGGTGGTGGTTCTGCAACTCCCTCGAGTCCTGCATTGTCTTCACAGCAAGTTTGAAGCCAGTATCCTTCGTTAGAACTGCTGGAGCAGTACCCCTGTGCACCGCGTCGACTTGCCGTTGCCAAGGCTTATTGACTCTCTTCACCAGAGATTTTCGGGCTCCAAGAAGCTCCAGCCTCAAGCATCTCCTGCAACCAAGATCTTCACCTGCATCGCATCCTCTGCACCGTGGGCCTTCATCCTTTGGTGAGCTGCTCAAGGTCCTCTTGCAACTCCTGTGCCTTTGGCCCGTGGATCCTCTTGAGGGTCTTCTTTGGCTCCAGTGGGCTCCCCTGTTTGCTCACGCCTGTTCTGACTTACCTGCTCACTTGGACCTTGCTGGGCCTGACACCGCACCTTTTTCGCATACCACAGCTTGTTGGTGCTCCAGACGGACACCTTCCCCCTGGCTCTTGACATCCGACGTGGGACAGCTCGAGAATGGCTCCTGGTCTTCCACAGCGTGGCCTGGTCCGCACAGCTGCAGCTCCAAGGTCACCATCAACTCTTCTGCATCTCCGACATCTGTGGGCATTCGTCTCCCGTGCCTCCTGGTCACTCCTGCGTGGCATAGACTCTGTCCCCCTTGCTTGCAGATACCTCTCATCTTGAATCCACCTTTGGGTTCCACTGGACTCTTTCACCTTCTTCGCCATCGGCATCTTCACTGACGTCCTACATTGTGGTCTACGGCGGTTTCCAACGTCACTTCACACCTATACACCCGGCTTCCCTAGTGTAGGTATCCTGGTTCTCGGGGTATCCACGGATGGGGTGACTCTCCAACCTTCCATCTCCCACCTCCCACGGGGTTTCTTCAGGATCCTCTGGGAAGGGTCCTTCTTCTTGAAAACTGCAACCGCTACTTACCCGTTGACTTGTATTGAGCATGCAGTCGTGTTCCCACTCTGCACACAGCCTCCGTGGGGTTCCTTGGTACTTACATTGGGTGGTTCCTTGGGTCCCCAGCTCTTGTACGTCTTCTGGGTCCCGTCTCGACTTAGGTCGTGGTTCGCATTCCACTATTTTAGTATATGGTTTGGTCTCCCCCTGGAGACCACTGTGTATTTGTGCCACTTACGTGTTCTATTTTCAGTATTGTGTGTATTGTGGTTATATCTCTGGGTAGGAGATATTGCAATGTGTTAGTGAGTGTTCATAATAAATACATATTTTTCATAACTACACTGTGTGGTTCTTTTTAACTTAACCTACACTTTATGATTAGTGCTGGTAAAACAAGTTTCTTTACACTCTTGGACTAAGCCTGAAGGCTGCTCTCCACAGCTACCACTTAGAGGCCTTTCTAAGGTTGTCTAAGACCACTGAAATCACCATAAGGGTTGTCTAGATTAGTGCAGGGTGCTACACTTACATAAGTGAGCACCGTATACTAAGCCAGCCTCCTACACATGGCTTCTGATTTCTTGGAGTTCAGAGACATGAATATCTCACAGGAGTGCAGGGATATCATTGCAAAATCCAGAGCCGAAAGCACTAATAAGACGTACCGCCTAAAGTGGAAGCAGTTCTGCTGCTGGTGCCAAAGGAACAACTTACACCTGTTGCAAGCGTCTCCAGAACAGATTTTGCCATATCTCCTCTCTTTAGCAAAAGCAGGTCTCAAATTCTCTTCAGTGAAGGTGCACCTCGCCTCAATTTCCCGATACAGAAGATCTCCTCAAGTTCTGTCTCTCTGTGCCTTGAGTTTAGTAAAGCACTTCATGAAGGGGCTCTTTCATGCCTTCCATCCGGCCGATCACCCCCTCCGGAATGGAAGCTCAACTTGGTCCTCGCACAATTGATGAAACAGCCCTTTGAACCAATTCACAAAGCCGAGCTGAAATTTCTAACTTGGAAAGAGGCTCTCCTCCTGGCTCTCACTTCCATGAGGAGAGTTAGCGAAATCCAGGCTTTTACAGTCAAGGAACCATTTCTTCATTTCACAGAAAACTATGTGGCTGTGCGGACAAACCCAACTTTTATTCCAAAGGTTCCGACACAGTTCCACCTTAACAAACCAGTCATACTTCAGTCTTTCTTCCCAAATCCATCTATCCCATTAAAGCAAGCATTGCACACGCTAGATGTTCAAATATGTCTCAAATGCTACCTGCACAAGACTAAAGACATAAGAAAGACTGATCAGCTACTGGTAGCTTACGGACAGGGCCGGGAAGCAGTTACTAAGGCCACTGTTGCCAGATGGGGCTCTTCAGCAAACCTATTCTGCCATGACAAGGCTAACAAGCTCTTAACAAGTAAGACTAAGGCACATTCCACCAGGGCACTGTCTATGTCGGTAGCTCTTTTCGCTGGAGTGCCGCTGGAAAAATTTGCTGTGCTGCAACATAGAAGTATCCGCACTTTAACGCAGCACTACTGTCTGCAATCTACGCAGCGTGAAGACGCAGCAGTGGGTCAAGCGGTGCTGTGTCATCTCTTCAATTAAGGCGGGTCTCGGAGGAACTGTCAATGCAATCTATGTACTGTGCCCATGGGTAGTAGATACATCAAGAGAGCCGACAACTGATTGGGGAAGTAACTTGAATGAATCAGCCATGTGATGCGATTTGTAGTGCTGTGTCAATTAAATTGTAATTGATGAGTTATGTGATAGAACGTAAGCTGTAAGTTGCCAAAAACCAATAAAAAAAAAAAAAATTTAAGGCGGGTCTCTTTTTAGTAAAGAATTTTATACTTTCTACTTTCTTGAAATTGCCTAATATTATTTGTTAACGTTATTTGTAACAAGTTTGGGATACAAAGGAAGTAACTTAATTTTCTTTCACTATTGCTAAACATTCCATTGAATGCCTCATATACATAGCATGATATAGGTGCTTCATATCTTATTGCATACATATGGTAAAGCTTCTGGGATTGGAAGGGTGTCTGCATACTTACAAATGTCTATGTTTTGATGCACTGATTTTATGTTTTTATGATTGGCATTTCCCCCTCCATCCTCTATCGACAGTACGATTTTAGGGTACTGCTTGCTATTCTGATTCAAGCATGTGAATCTATGAAAGATACCCCAATACTGGATAAGAAAATAAGTTACTTACCTGTAACTGCGGTATCCAGTATTGGTATCTTTCATAGATTCAAATCCAACCCACCCTCCTCCCCGTAGAGGCTTCTCTCTTTTATTTTATGGGATTCTTACTTCCCACTTGTGCTTAAAAAATCTGAGGGAATCTGCCTCTGCTGGGAGTGTTCCAGAGGGTGCTGACAGATGATTGGTTGTGTTCAACATTTGGTCCTTTTTTAAAAAGGACATAGATAGGCTATCAATAACATGGCCTAGGGCCATTATAGCCTATTATATTTGTTAATTACTGCTTGATTATTTTACCATGGAACTCCCATCTCGACGATGGGGAATGATTCAAGCATGTGAATCTTAAAAGATACCAATACTGGATAAACGCAGTTACAGGTAAGTAACTTATTTTCTTCTTACTCAGACCAAAAATTACTCAAAACATGGCGACATGTGCTCCTGCACTGAGGAAAACCCATCACGAAGGTTGACTTGTCATCTTTCAATTGCTTTTTGCTTTATTTGGGCGTTAAACCTAAGAAGGTGATATCTTTGCCCAGTTACCGTGTGTACAAATGACAAAATGATAAATTAATACCATCACAAAATGTGCCGCATTACGCTGCAGAATGTCTTTTCTTGCTGTATAATGTGCACCTCCCTGCCACATAATTCCAATGGCCCGAATATAACCAACAGCTTCAGTAGCATGTCACTAGAAAAAAAAGAAGATGCTGGTCTTTAGGATGTTTAAGTTCTTCGCATTGTCTTTAAGAACTAGATAACACAGTGCAGTGACGGGAACTGCACAAGTGTTAGGCCGAGCAGCATTCTTTAATACATCCAGTTCCTGACAGCTTACAATTATCCCAGCTTCTGAAGCATACAGACATTGATCTGGACCCACGTAATCTATGTTCCAGTGAGTTTAGTGTGCTCCATTTTCAGTGGACTAGAGCGATGGCTCAAAATCCATAAAGTTAGTGCAGTGTCCAATCTGGGCCAGATTGTTAAAAGGATACTTCAATAGCCCTCTTTGCCTTTCAATCAACAAGAAGATTCTGATTTTGCAGCATTTGTTGTAGATGACATGCAGTATCCTGCCTTCTAGTGTGGGTTTTGGAATACACAAGTTTAGTTTTGATTTCAAGAATGTTGTGATGATGTACTTGAAATCCATAATGCAACAGCAAACACATTCCACCTTTTTACCTCAAGCATCAACTTTGGAGCTCATGTTACAAATAAAAAATGTAGGTTATCATTGTGGCAACACGGAGTAGACTGCCAAAGAACATCAACAGCCTCTGCAACCAATCTCATTCTTCCACATTGTGAGGAAACAGGCTGTTCGAGGCATGTGTGGCTGTAGATACATATGCTTAGCATAATCCTGCCATCTAGTGTTGGGCTCAGAAGTGTGCAAGTTGTTTTTCTTTGAAGAAAGTCTTTTTAGTCACAAGGTGAGTGACTCCTCTTGCTGGTATTTCGCATGGGCATCGACTCCATTGTTAGATTGTTTTCTTTCGCTGTCTGGTTCGGACATGTGTTTCTTTGCTCCGGTTCGACACCGTCGTTGTTTTTCCTTTGCATACCTTACCGTCAGTATTGTTTTTAAACGCAATTCTTTTCTTTTCAGTCTCCCTCGTCTCTCCATTTAAGTCGACTTCGTCGGGGCGACTCAAATTGACTGCGGCCCCGTTGGGCCTTAGCCCTTCAGGGTGGACTTTATTTTCTGCATTCCCTCCACACCGTGGCCACCCAGTGATGGAGCGAACACCTTTCAGATTCTGCCCTCGATGCCACACCAAGTACCCACACACCGATCTACATCAGGTGTTTAACTTGTGCCTCTCTCCGGACCATCAGGAAGCCACCTGCAAGGCCTTCAAATCCTTTCGGTCCAATAAGATAAGACCCTGTGCAATCGACGAGCTTGACATGTCCCGCTGCAGTGCCGAGGACACGCCGGATGTTTTTGGAACCAAAGATTCTCATGAAAAGGCCCACACCCAGGTGTCAGCAGCAGACGAGGTATCCTTTTTGCCTATATACAGTCCGGCTCTGAGCTCGAATTGCAGGACATCATGCCAGGACAAACTGTGAGTACAGTGCCCCCTCCATCCCGGCCCCAACACCAATAACCCATTCCAAAAACACTGGACCGACCAAAATCTTTACTTGGGCCACTACTGCCCTCGGGCCATGGTCTGCACCGAGCAGCTGTGTCGGATATGCTCAGCCACAGCTCGGTGTTGAAAAAAACAGCAGAAGACATGCTCTCGAACTGACTCACCATCGGAGGCCAGAGTGTCGGTGGATGTGGGGAATCACTAGGGGACCCCGATAGAAGTCCCCTTGGCTTACCTCAATGCTTTCCACCCCTTCCAGATTCCGACGCCGCCGACAGGACGTGGAAGAAGAAACAAGCTCCCGTCAAAAACACTAAAGAAGGACTATCTTTCTTTTACACAGGCGGAGCGGGAGGCCAGCAAGAAGGAGAACCAATCACCCACGCAGGAGGGAGGGGAAAAGGAAATCCTCCGAAACAGGAAGAGACTCAGAGAAGGAAGGAGGAGCGAAACCACCAACACGGAAGACGACAAAGAGGAGAAGACCAGCAGAGAACCGCGGGAGGACCCAGAGAACGGCGGAGAGACCTATCCGCCCGAGTCGAGAGTAGGAGACGCCGAACTCGACGGGAGTCCAGACGAGTGGTGCGAGGAGTAGTGGTCGCCCAAGGAGGACGTGCAGGAGCTGCCACAACTCAGGAGAGTTGCGGCAGAGGCGGTATGTGACGCGGCAAGGGGGGTTGGAAGTGGAGAGTCAGGGGAGGTCAGGAGGGTGGTTGATTAACGTCTTTTTACCTTCATTACTGTTTTTTTCTCTTTCTTTTTCTTCTTTCTTACACGGAAGAGGTGACAAAAAAGGGACCGCTGCATGGCGAACCACTAAAGAGCTTGGGTTTTTCACACTGCTTATAACTAAAAGGGGACATATGATCATTATTCACTAAAAGGGGGAGGGGGATATGTAGAAAACAAAGCGGTCCCACCACCTGCACTTAAGGAAAAATATACTTGGAGTGTGGTGACAATTCCCTTTGAGCAACCCTAAGAAGGGATTAAAGTATTCTTTCTGGTATTAAAAAAAAAGGAAAAGAACCCGATCACCTCTTGGTTTATTCTAGGAAACCAAGAAATACACCAGGGGCAGAGGACTCCTTATAGGAAACCTCTAATCCCAGGGAAAGCCATTACATAATTTTCCTTTTGGGTCATTTTCTTTTTTTTTTCTATTGTTCAATTATCCTCTTCCACCCGGGTGTCATGAAGGTGTCTGTCCTTACCCTTCATGGGGAGACATACATAATTACCGTCTCTTTCTTCTCCTCCTATCTTCGAGCTTCCCAGGGGCCCCCTCCACAGAAAGCGGAAGACCTTGAAGAGTCAAGACACAAGGAGAACATTATAGAAGACTTTCAGCTAAAACAATTACCTTGGTTGGAATTGTGAATAAACTCACGCCAAAATTACACCTATACAGCCTCCTCGCTTCTTTTTCTGCCCATCCCTACCACAGTGCCGAAATTCCACTCCATTTCAATGTCGAAATCGCCCATCGATCCAAGACCCTCAGCATCGAAAGTCTAGGAGTTGAAAGGCTCAGCATCACGGCCTCAGAGTCGAAAGGCTCAGCATTGAAGGTTGCGTCAGAGTCTAAATCAATCTCCTTCGCAAAGCGCATGGTTGAATCCAAAACAGTGGAACCTGTGCTTCAACGCATGCAGGAGAAAATAGACTTATGCCAAAAACATCTGGTCATTCACCTGGATTCTGGCTGTATCCTGGCTAGACCTTCTCATGCTGGTGTACAACCAGCAAAGAGACAACTTACTTTTGAGGAGACTTTGGACATACCTATACCTACAAAGCATAGAAAGAAGAGTGACAAGGCAACTAGCCCTGTGCATACCATCCCTCCACCACCACCTGCACTAGTGCCTTCACCTCCTACAACAGCATCATATTCCCCAGAGGGTTCTATTAATTATTTCCTGGGGGACGGGGATGACTGAGATCAGTATTCCATTCCACCTCAGGATGATTAGTGGGAAACTTATGATATGGACCAACCTACTGACACAAACCCTAATCTTTACCCAGAAAAGTTGTCTCCCCCAGACGACACCACTACCTACCATGACCTAGGAAGGATGGTGATATATCATAAGGTTCAGCTCTACACAAACACTAGAGGAAGATTTTTTGTTTGAGACCCTCTCAACTAGTCAACGTTCTGCACAGTATGCTTAAGGTATGCTTAGACACACACCTGACATCTTAAAGACCCATTTAAGGCATGTTTCATTACTCCAAGAGTCAATAAAAAGTATAGACTTTCACCCAACTGACCCTACATACATTAGAGGCCAACTCCCTCCTGATTCTCTGGTGGTTGCCACCTCAAGAAAATGGGCAAACTTGCAAACATCTGGTGAGACACCCCCACCAGACAAAGAAAGTAAAGATAGATGCAGCAGGGAAGAGGGTGGGTGCGCAGGCTGCCAACCAATGGAGAATTGCCAACTCCTTTGGCCTGCTCTTCCGCTACGACAGAGCTTATTGGAATGAGATGGAAGAGCTCCTCCAACATCTCCCTGAGGAACATAAAAAAGGACATACGAGATCACCTCAGAGGGTAAATTAATTGCGAACACCTCCATTCGCTGCGCCCTTGATACAGCTGACACAGCAGCAAGAGGCATTCATTCTAATGTACTCCTCAGGCGTCACATCTGGCTTAGGGTTTCAGGCTTAAAAGTAAGTGCAAGGATGTTTTGTTGCATTTCAGATTTGAATGGCGAACACTTCGTTGGCCCTCAAGTAGACACTACTCGAGAAAATAGAAATGGACAATGAAACGGCCAAGGTGCAATATTTTCACCAAATCCTCTGCCACCTCCACCAAATTCTGACTTGTGATACCTTCCCCCCCAAACATACAACACCTGTCGGGGGTGACTACAAGGGTTCTTTCCTACCTGGCGGAACATCACCTCCGACCAGTGGGTGTTGGATATTATCCAACATGGTTATTGTCCGGAGATCATTTCCACACCTCCAAACATTCCATCTCGCAAACAAACTCTTGCTACAACTTCTTTAAAAAAGGGGGGGGGCATAGAACCAGTTGCAGCACACCAGAAAGGAACTGGAGTCTATTAACTCAACTTCCTTGTTCCCAAAAAGGACGGGCACTTAAGACCAATCTTGGACCTCGGACCCTTAAAATGATATATACTCTCAGTAGCGCTTTCACATTGCCACTGTTCAAGATGTCATCCCATTACTACAACAAGGCGACTTCATGGCAGCTCTCGACCTCAAATACACTATTTCCACATTCCTGTTCATCCAGTGCATCGCCGATACCTCAGGATTGTCATGAACAACCGCCATTTCTAAATTAAGGTGCTCCCATTCAGGGTCACAACCGCCCCCAGGGTTTTCATCAAATGTCTCACAGTAGGAGTGGCTCACCTGAACAGGCAAAACACACAGTTTTTCAAATTTAGACGATTGGCTCAACAAAAGAGTGACTCGTCAACAGTGCTTTCATCACACTCAGGCTACCATAAACTTTCTTCATCAACAAGGATTTACCATCAATGGAGTCAAATCCCATCTCCAGCCTCACAAAATGTAACCCTTTCTTGGAGCTATTCTCTATTCACAGAGAGGGGTTAGCCTACCCCAATTCTGCCCGGATTCAATCCTTTCAGATGCTTCTTCCTGTGTTCTAGCTTCATCAAAAAATAACAATGAGGATAGTCCTGCGTCTCCTCTGTATAATGGCTTCACGCATAGCCATAGTACCTCATTCCAGACTCAACATTTGTCCTTTGCAAGAGTGCTTAGCGTGCCAATGGTCTCAAGCGAAGGGTCAATTGGAGGATCTAGTGTTGGTCGGCCGTCAAGCTTGCCACTCTGCAATGGTGGAACACCAACAAACCTGGACCAGTTCCACAGAGGACCATAACAATGGACGCCTCCCTCAAGGGCAGGAGAGCGCATTCACATCTCACTGTCCAGGGACACTGGACACTCAGCCAGAGACCTCTCCATATCAATCACCTGGAGTTGCTAGATGCTCATCTGGTGCTCAAAGCCTTCCTTCCCAACCTGATTGGCAAGGTAGTCTTAATCAAAGCAGACAACATGACTGCCATTTACTATCTCCAAAAGCAGGGAGGTGCCAGGTCCCCTTAGCTCTCTCACTTAGCCCAGACCATTTGGAAATGGGCTCTCCAATACAACATTCATCTGTTAGAGGAGTACCTCCGGGAAGCGGACAACAGCTTTGCTGATCTCAGCAGGAGGTGTCAACAAGTCCACGAATGGGAGTTCCACCAGAAAGTCCTCCTCCCATACTTTCGCCATTGGGGCTCACCCAGAAATAGACCTTTTTTGCCACAGCAGAAAATGCAAAATGCCCAAACTTCGCCTCCAGGTTCCCACACCCACAGTCCAAGGGCTACGCACTATGAATGAGTTGGTCAGGGATATTTGCTTGCGCTTTTCCACTTCTCCCACTGCTTCAGTTTGTGGTTTGAAAACTTCGGCAGACATCTCTCACCTTTATCCTAGTAGCTCCCACGTAGGCACGGCAACCATGGTTCAACCCTCAGTATTCCCCGCACAAGGTACTGCCAACCAGGCAGGACCTTCTCACCCAGAACCATGGAGAAATCAGGCACCCAGACCCCAGGTCCCTCAACCTTGCGATCTGGCTCCAGAAGTCCTAGAGTTTGGTAATTTGAACCCACCACAATCCTGTATGGACATCCTTAAGGAAGCACGTAGACCAATTACTTGTGCTTGTTATGATGCAAAGTGGAAATGATTTGTCCACTACTTGCATTCCAAACAAATTGATCCATTAAAATCCAATGTACAACACATTGTCTGTTATCCATTCCATTTGCATACTACTGGTCTAGCTTTTACATGAATAAGGCTACACCTAGCGGTAGTGGCCGCATATCTACAAAACTGACAACACACCTCTCTATTTAGGATTCCTATCATTAAAGCTTTCTTAGAAGGTCCTGAAAGAGTTATTCCTCCTAGAGTGCCACCTGCCCCTACTTGTAATCTCAATATTGTACTAACAAGATTAATGGGCCCTCCATTTGAGCCCCTCCACTTCTGCTCCCTCCAGTTTTTATCCTTGGAAAGTATAATTTCTAGTAGCTATCACTTCACTCTGACGTGTCAGTGAGCTTCAGGCATTAACTCTAGAAGAACCCTTCTTCCAAATACATATAGATAGGGTGATACTATGTACCAACCCTACATTTCTTCCAAAGGTGGTGTCTCAATTCCACCTTAATCTATCGAATTGCAAGTATTTTTCCCCCAACCTGAATCAGTTGCGGAAAAGGCTCTACACTCCCTAGATGTAAAAAAGAGCCCTTAGGTATTATATTGATAGAACCAAGTCCTTTAGGAAAACACAACAACTCTTTGTTGCTTTTTCAAAACCATAGAAAGGAAAGGCCATTTCTAAATCAGAAATTTAGATTGTCAAATGCATTCAAACATGCTATGCTAAAGCTAAAATAATTTTACCTATCCCTCCTAGAGCTCACTCCGCTCGTTTAAAAAAAAAACAAAAAGAAGAGCTTCATTGGCCCTCTTAGGAAATTTTCCTGTAGCTGAAATATGTAAGGCAGCTACATGGTCTACACCACATACATTTACCAAACATTAATGTCTGAATGTGCTGGCCTGGCAACAAGCCAATGTTGGCCAAGCAGTTATATGTACACTATTTCAAACAACTGTAACCCCCAAAGGTTAGCCACTGCTTAATGAGGAGGACTGCTTTTCAGTCTATGCTAAGCATTTGTATCTACAGACACACATGCCTTGAATGGATAATGTTACTTATCCAGTAAGCATCTGTTCGTGGCATGTAGTGCTGTAGATTCACATGTGCCCATCCTCCTCCTCTGACACGTGTGTGTTACAGTTACATTTATAAGTTATCACACATTTATTTAGCATGGACACTTCACTATACTACGCTATGCTTCACATTCCATCCTCTCCTGCCTTGCGGGAAAACAATCTAACAATGGAATTGATGCCCATGCGCATTACCAGCAAAAGGAGGAATCACCCTACTTTGTGACTCGAAAGACTTTCTTAGAAGAAATACAACTTGCACACTTCTGTGCCCAACACTAGATGGAGGGATTATGCTAAGCATATGAATCTACAGCACTACATGCCATGAACAGATGCTTACTGGGTAAGTAACATTTTCCTTCTGCAGGTTTCACCCCCACTTTTTATCCCCATTTTGATTACTAGGCACTGGTGTTATGGCTTTGAAATGCTCTAAGCACTGCTAACCAGGACTCTGTGCATGTGCTCTTACCCTTAAAATGGTCCCTAGTATCTGATACCCGGGGTACCTAGATCCTGTAAATTGAAGTGTTTCTTATGGACTGCAGCACTAGTTGTGCCACCATGAGTACGACATGGTAAAACTTGTCTTCCAGCCAGACTGCCATTGCAGACTGGTAGAGCAGTTTTAAACTGCTAATTCGGCTTAGCTATTTAAGGTAATGGCAAAACATAGTCCTCCCTTTTTAATATATATATTTCACCCTTAAGGTAGGTCTATCGAGCCCCAAGGCAAGGTGTTGTATATTAAAAGGTGGAGCATGTACTTTTACATGTTCCAGCAGTAAAAACCCTCAATTGTTGCTTTTACTGAGGAAAAGGATAGTATCCTCATTGGCGAGTGCAGTGTTGCAGGCTGACACCTCAGCCCTGCTAACTTCTGACTAGGATTACTAAAGTTGGTACTGTAAGGTATCAAATGGACCAGTGCATTAAATCAGATTTAATGGTTAAATCTAATTTAATGTCACTGGTGGGCAAAATGCAACTTTAGAAATTGCCACTTTAGTTGCCCATGGTATGCAGTGCCTGTTTACGGTTGCACACAAGGACTGTCCTCACAGACAGCTCTCTGGAGAAACGTGTGAATGTCTCCCAGGAAAAGACATAACAGAAGCCTGCACATGGGAGGGGTTTTACCTCCCCTGCCAGGAAGCCACACTGGTGTTAGCCCAAAAGGCAAGTTTCAAAGGAAAAACTGCCTTTGAAGGGCAAAAGGCCAACACTTGGGAGACGGGCTGCTCTGTTGCTTAGGTAGACAGGCTGGCAGTAGAAACAAGGTAAACCAGTTGTCCCTTGATAGCCACACCCCTGGGTTGGGCTAGGGAGCTCTGCGCACCGGGATAGGGGTTCTGCCATGTGGGAAATGGGCTGAATGGAGACTTATTGGAGAGCTAAATGCCACACGTCACAGGAAGTAATCACCCGGAGGGAATCTAGTGGCCCATTTGCTAGTGGTTGTGACCTCAACATATTGGCATTTTCTGGGCATAAGTGCACCCAGAACTCAGATCTCATTGTACTGGGGAAGAGGACTAAAGGACTGTCCTGCTCTACCAGGGTCCCAGTGAAGAGAGGCTGCACCTGGTCGCTAGCAAAGGTAGAGGGACTGTGCCTGCTGTGTTCTGTTCATGGAGAAGTCAGCTGTTGAGCCCAGCAGAAGCAAGAGACACCAACGTTCGGTTAGCTGATCTGTTCGCAGCACAGGGTACAACAGCTGAAGAAACCTGTTGGGGCAAGTTGGTAGCCCAGATTCCAGAATCACCTCTCCTCTCTGCCATGAAGCCAAAGGGACCAAGGCCCGACTCTCAAATGTTTCCCCCCGCGCCCCTGAGTCTGCTGGACCTGGGAGAGTTGTCGGAGGTCACCCAAAAGGCAAGTTATCCAGTATTAGGGTATCTTTCATAGATTCACATGCCTGAATCATTCCCCGTCTCGTCGAGACAGAGAGTCCCTGGTATATAATAAAAGTAATGTCCTATTAGACATACCAAACCATAGGCCTAAGGCCTCTCATTAGTAACATATCCAGGTCCTTTTGTGAAAAGGACCAAACTCTCTGGAGCAGCCAATCAGCTGCCACCACCCTCTGGAACCTTCCTGTCCAGGAGCTCTGGTCCCTCAGATTTTCTACACGCACGTTGTGCTAAGGGAGTCTCAACTGAGCTCTGCTCAGGTTTTCTATTATTACAGCGTTTATACTGCTAGAAAGGTATTTCATTATCCTTATTTCTGTCTGACTGAAGTCATGAGTCGTCTTCATGTCAGACACACCTCAGAAAAGGCCTTTTCAGGCCATGTACAACCTGCAGGAAGAAGAGGTTGCATGTGGACGATCCTCACAAGGACTGCCTGTACTGTCTTTACCCAGACCATTCAGCTAAAGGACTGCAAGGTATGTCGTACTTTCTCTGCAAAAACCCTAAAGGACCGGGAAGGACGCTCTTTTGATTTGGCTGCAGAGGTTAAAGGACAAACAAGATCCCTTGTCCTCTGAGGAGAGTGAAACTTCATCAAGATCCTCCTCAAAAACTCCACAGAAAAGGTCGAGAAATGCTTCTCCAAGCCCTTCATCACAGCAACCTGCAAAGAGACGCAGAAAAAAGTCTTCAGAAGGTTCCCACGGGCAAAAAGTTGCCATCTCCAGACCCTGCGACTCCTTCAGTCAGAGTCCAGCATTCTTTTAAAAACCCTCCTCAGGCTGGAAATCGGCGACTGCATGCGTCGACGATTTCCAACGACGACTGCTCCTGTCACTGCCAGGGTTACCACGTCGGCGGCGACAGTCTCCACTATGTCTGCTTAAACGTCGGCGCCGCGATCATCGTCCGACGACTACAACATCTTCGTCGGCGGCACAAGTGATCATGTAAGTCGGCGATAAAAATAAGGAAGTAAATCGTCGAAGATTCCGACGACGATTCAGTCGTCGACGCCCGGCGACGACCTTCCCGTCGACGACAACCACATCGACGATGTGCTCCCGTCGACGATACCGCCCGACGGCGTCTCTATCGACGGTAGGCTTACACGTCGGCGGCGCTCATTTCCATCGACGACGCCGTCGGCTTGAAAGATTTCAACAAAGCTTTCAACGAAGCTCAAAGCTTTACCAATCGACGCGCCACCGTCGACGAGCGAGTGTTCCGTCGGCTTGATCTTGATGTCTACTCCAAAAATGAAGGCTAAGCGACTCAGCAGATTGTCACCGTCTGTAACGTCACCCAGTAGAGTCCAATGCTTAGTACCCTCTCATCTATTGGATGTGGATGACGATTTGGAGGACGAGGGTCCTTTTAGGGCCGCAACAAGTCCGTCAGGAACTTAATGTCAAATACCAGGAGTTCTCAGATGAGGATGATCAGGACATTTGATGATCAGTCTTATCAGGAAGATCAAGTACCTCAACAACCTCAGATGGTATGTCTTCCGGTGGCTTTGGTGTCGGACCTCCAATTTCTGATTACATCAGCCGTCCGCATCGACAGTGATTTGTCCATCTCTCCATTCTACTGACGATGAAGAGGACTGTCGTCAAGAAGAAGGGGAAATCCTGGATGATGGATCACAGCATGAGGAATGGGACGACTACGTCATACCACTTCCAGCGTCTCCTTCCCCTCCTCCAGTAGACTCGCGAGGTAGAGGTCAATCGTCCTATAGAGGAGGATATCAACAAAATAGATATTCTAATTACTCCTCGTCCGGCCAGCAATACAGGCCGCAATTTCAGCAAAGGCAGCAACCTCAACAAACTGCCTATAACAAATCCTCTTTTCGAGGAAGAGCTGGTCGCCAGAGGATGCTGCCCGGCGTCAATGACTTTCCTTGCCACCAACTCCAACACTCGCCCTCGCCACTCAAAATAGGAGGGAAGATATCGAATTTTTTCCACAACTGGGAACAAATTACTACGGATCAGTGGGTCCTTCAAATAGTACCAATTCGGTCATTCCTTGGAATTTCTTCAAACCCCTCCACCAACTCCACCTCAACCTATGGTTCTGACAAGCATTTGAACCTCTTGCAGAACGAAATATCATCCATGATTCGCAAAGGGGCCATAGAGCGAGTTCCTGTTCATCAACGAGGAAAAGGTTTTTATTCCCGATTCTTTTTGGTGCGCAAGAGAGACAACAAGTGGAGGCCGGTTCTAGACCTAAGAAATTTGAACAAATTCCTAAGGAAGCAATCATTTCGCATGATTACCATACAGGAAGTCCTACAACTTCTCAACCCGAACGACTACATGGTATCATTGGATCTACAGGATGCCTATTTCCATGTGCCAATCCACAGAAAACACAAACAATTTCTGAGATTTGCAGTGGCTGTGCAAGCATTACCAATTTCGAGTGCTGCCGTTTGGGCTCAAATCGGCTCCTCGTATATTCACGAAATGCCTGGCTCCGGTCGCTGCGTACCTCAGACAGCAGCATCATCAAGTATTTCCATATCTCGACGACTGGCTCATCAAGGCACCATCTTTTCAAGGCAGCAACGCAATCTTCCAGCGCTTGTCTAGAACTTTTCAAGCAGTTAGGTCTCACCCTCAATGTAGAAAAGTCAATGCTTCAACCTTCTCAAAGGATCACATTCTTAGGAGCCGTGTTGGATACGGTCCACACGCATGCTTGCCCAACGCAAAACGACAACGCAGGCTCACACAGCTGGCAAACAGAATAAAGCTAAGAAAGTCTCTTTCGGTTCGGCTCTTCAAATCCCTCCTAGAGAATGATGTCTTCTTGCATACTACTCATTCCGCATTGTCGATCTCCATATGCGTCCTCTCCAGGAGGCTCTTGCCGCTCAGTGGATTCAGGTGGAAGGATCTTTCGACGACATCATTCAGATCACTCCTCAAGTAATTACAGCATTACATTGGTGGACTCGTCCACAGAATCTGGCACGAGGCCTGTCTTTTCTGCCTCCAGTGTCTCCTCAAGTAATAACTACAGACGCATCCCTGGAAGGTTGGGGAGCTTTTCTCCAGGAGCTTCAAATCAGCGGAAAATGGTCAATAACAGAAAAGGACCTTGCACATCAACCTCCTAGAACTCAGAGCTGTGTATCTGGCCCTCGCGGTCTTTTCTTCCCAGAATAGCAGCTTCGCTAGTGCTGGTCAAGACGGACAACACCACAACAATGCACTATGTGAACAAACAGGGGGTACTCGTTCTCTCTTGTTATCTCAAGAATCGCATGAAAATTTGGAACTGGGCACTTCAGCACAAAATATCTCTGAAGGCCGAATATGTGCCGGGAAGGGAAAATATATTGGCAGATTCACTGAGCAGACTACAAACATCCTGCCACGAGTGGGAATTACACCAGGGTATTCTCAACCGCATTTTCAACCAATGGGCGAACCAAATCTAGACCTGTTCGGCGTCACAGATCAACGCCAAATGCCAACGCTTCGCAAGTTGGCATCCCCAGCAGGGATCTCTGGGGAATGCATTTTCAATAGCCTGGTGCGGCGTCTTTGCGTCACGCTTTTCCGCCCGATTCCGCTGCTCCCCAGGGTACTCAAGAAGATGAAGGCAGAGCCCTGCACACTGATTTTTAATAGCACCAGCATGGCCTCGCCAACATTGGTTTACGGAACTACATCTCCTATCCCAGGCACCTCCAATTCCATTGAAGCCGTTCCCATCTCTCCTCACAATGGATCAGGGACAGATACAACATCCGGACCCGGTCTCACTCAAATTATCGGCCTGGCTCCTGAATACAATGAATTCCAGGCTATGAATATCCCTCCGGACTGTAGAGCGGTTCTGTCTCGAGCAGTGGCGGACAGTACAAGCAAGACATATTCTCTCAAATGGAAAAAGGTTCTGTATATGGTGTGCATCTGCCAAAGTACATCCCTTTAAAGTCCTCTCCTGAGGAGATTTTGCCATACCTTCTTCATCTCGCAAATGCAGGCCTCGCTCACGCTTCCATCAGAGTTCACCTAGCAGCGATATCCCGCTACAGAAGATCTTCCACAGGTCCTTCACTTTGGTCCAATAGACTCATAAAACAATTCCTCAAAGGTCTTTTCCGGACTTTCCCTCCACTAAAAGCTTCCTCCTCCAACATGGCAGCTTAATACAGTTTCTAGCTCAGCTTATGAGGCATCCTTTTGAACCAATACACAAGGTGGACCTTAAATTCCTCTCCTGGAAAACTGCACTTCTACTCGCCCTGGCTTCAGCAAGGCGAGTCAGCGAACTTCATGCTTTTACAATACAGCATCCATTTCTGCAATTCAGGGATGATAGGGTAATTCTTCGAACTAACCCGAAGTTTATCCCTAAAGTGCCATCGTACTTCCATCTTAACGAACCCATTGTGTTAAAGACATTCTTCCCGAATCCTCAAACACCAGCGTAAAAAGCTCTTCATTCCCTTGGACCTGAAGTGATGCATTAAATTCTACCTTCATAGGACAAGACCATTCCGAAAGTCCAACCAACTTTTACGTGGCCTACAGTGTGCCTAGGAAGGGTTTCCCCCTTACCAAGCAGAGTATCGCTAGGTGGATCTCTAGCGCTATCCACTCTATGTCACCACCAGCAGGCTGGTCAGCCTTTGCAAACTACAATTCGTGCCCATTCTACCAGGGCGGTCTCTACGTCCATGGCTCTGTTTGCCGGCGTACCGCTGATGGACATTTGCAGAAGCGGCAACATGGGAAACTTGCCGCACACATTTACCAAGCATTACTGCTTGGATTCAGAACTGGCGAAGGACGCTGCAGTTGGACAGGCAGTACTACGTCATCTGTTTCAATGGAGGTGAGCCTTTCCTTCCTTCCCACCAACCTTTGTTTTACCACACACATTTCTATGATTATTATTGTTATTATGATGATGCACTATATCGATGATATAATGGAATGTATCAATATGGGTTTTTGTTTTTAACCAATGAGTGTATATCCCTTATGGGGAACAAAGGAAATGTGCTCACTATTGCTTGCTACTCTGATTCAGGCATGTGAATCTATGCAAGATACCCTAATACTGGATAAGAAATGCGTTACTTACCTGTGACAGCAGTTATCCAGTATTGGTATCTTTCATAGATCACATACAACTACCTACCTCCTTGGAAAGGCTCTCTTGGTTCTCTCAGAGATACTATTACTTAGCACTACGCTACTGAAAATCTGAGGGACCAGAGCTCCTGACAGGAAGGTTCCAGAGGGTGGTGGCAGCTGATTGGCTGCTCCAGAGAGTTTGGTCACTTTTCACAAAAGGACCTGGATATGTTACTAATGAGAGGCCTTAGGCCTATGGTTTGGTATGTCTAATAGGACATTACTTTTATTATATACCGGGGACTCCCGTCTCGACGACGGGGAATGATTCAGGCATGTGAATCTATGAAAGATACCAATACTGGATAACTGCTGTTACAGGTAAGTAACGCATTTCTTACTGCCTAAAGAAAGAAACCACTGCACTGGGCGACTGGATTCCTGTGGCTGAGATCGCCTCACCAAGGAGTAGCTCCAGGAAGACCCCCGTCAACCGAAGCATCCTTGAGCATCTTGTATCAGCACCACTTCCTAGAAGTCAACGGCAAGGAGCCACTGACGCTGGAACGGGACTGAAGACTGCTTTTCTTCTTGACGCAAGTATTTCTGAGGGCCTTGCTAGTCCTACTGACTGGCTCTCTGACGGAGATAGGCGCCCAAAGTAACTTCAAGTAACCACATTGATACTTACCAAAGTTTTTCCTGAAAAGGTTTCTAAGTATCAAAGTTGTTGAATTTGCCAATGCTTGTTCGCAGTTAAGTAAAAAGTGTTGATTTACTATAGCTGTAAATTCTGTATCTCTGGAACCCTCTGGTGGATCTTTTTCATTTTGGTGTTTTAATTTACATAAAAATCCAATTTATGTTTATAAATTGGTGTCCGATTTCTTTAGTGTCTCATGTATTTCTTCTTCAAATGTTTTGGTGCTGTTTTAATGTTTTACGCTCATTTCTTTGTGTAAGCCCTAGTACTCAGAGCTACAGCTACCCAGGGTTGAGCTAAGGGTTTAATAACCTAAATCTACTAGCCCTAAAGAGATTGGTTGGTATAGGTATTAAATGGTGAGACGGTCGCACAGCCACAATATAAAATACACCCTATTTCCTCACCCACATCTTTCAGATGAATCAAATGGCACATCGAGCAGGCTTCATAATTCCTTTCCTGGTTTTAAAAGGAAGATTATGGGGGGCGGGGGTGAAAATTGACCTTTTTTTTTTTTAAAAACAACAAAGTTGGTATAATCTCATAAACATCTGTGGTTACAAACTGGGCTTTCCTTTATCATAACAAAGATACCCTTTCAGCATGTCAGTATTTCAAGTGTAATCAGACAATCCATAATTAATACTTGTAAGTGGGCTTGCTATGCTGCTGTGGAATAAAAAGTAACCAAGTGGCTTCAGACTATTATGGTTCTGTGGAAGAATTTGTAGAAACAGTATAGCTAATGCAGAGGTTTCTTCTATTTTCCTTCTTTCTAAATTGACTTTGTTTGGAAAGGAACAGTACTCTGACCACAATCAAACTGCTGAGCAGACTCATGCCACACCTCAGGTCTGTCACCTGCGGGTTCTGTCTTGAAGAATGATGATTGGTCCTGTAGAACGTTGATGTCGAAGGAGGATAGACCTCAAAAACAAATGTTTGTAGCATGCGTGGCTGTAGATTAACACATGCTCTTTCCATCTAATGTTGGACCCATACGTTTGCAATATGTTTTCCTTCAAAGAAGTTTCAAGTCTTGTCCTCAATGCACTAAGGCGACTCCACCTCAGATAGATAATTTTTTTCGACCACCTGGTTTGGACTTTTGAGTGCCAGCACAGGGAGCAACATGTTCTTTGTCAGATTTTTCAGGATCAGCCTTCGAGTTTTCCATCCTGGTTAAAGGATTTTTCAAAGGTGCCAGAGCACCTTTGGTAACATCTCAATGACAACTTCTTGGTGTACCATCATTTACACACTAACCTACAACTGGCATTGACAGGGCTCCAACACGTTTGGGTCGTACTCCAGCAAATGAATAGTAGTAGGCCATTAGGAATGGACACCTGCCCAGATTTGCTCCAGGTGTAATGCCAACCACCCCTTGTCAAACCACCGCAACCTCTGTCTCGCTGAAGTACAATGAGGATGCTTGACGAGCCTATTGCTTAAAAAAAACAAAACTCCAGCACTGACGAGGAAGGTGCTTGGTCCCTTGCAAGATATAACAAGTCTCTCCTGACACCCTTGACCTCTTTTCTGATAAGATCAATTCAGCATAGAGGAGAAAGTAGGCCCGTTTGACCTTGCAGTCACCTAGGGGGGTAAGAGCCCAGAGATGTGATTTCGAAAGGCTCTAACGTCAAGCAGGAGTTGTCTATGTGCCCATGCCCGAAGCACTCTGGCCGAAGAATAGGTCCATGCATAGCACTCCAGTCCTGATGCAGACTCAGCCAGGTCAGTCACTGATTCTGAGGGACTGGCATCAAGCCAGGAGTCCAGCCAGAAAAGGCTCAGACCTTGATGTCTGGCTCTGCTGGCAGACATTGTTCAACCTCCTAGAGCTCCCCTTGACCCAGACCAATCTACACAAAAGTCTCTGATACACACCCCTGTGACACAGAGGTGCCTAACACCCTGCTTTGGAACTCAAGGCAATGCTGAAAGGCCTACCTAGACTGGCACCAATAGATCCCTTGATGCAGAGATTACATCACTGAGGGATCTATCCATCTGAAGCAGCCAGAGGTCCCTGACAGGTGGCAAGAGAATTTTTATCCACCCCTCCATGGAGGAGAATTCTTGCCAAATCTGTTCTTGCGCTAACACATAAGCCCCTTCAGCATCCTCAAGATATGGAATTTGGCCTCTGAGGAATAGACCTTTTAAGACTCCTACACTTCTAGGTCACCAGAGTTAGGGACACTGCCACAAGTCTGCCACTGCCTCCCCATCCTTAGGTGTTCCTCTTCACCACTCCCGTGCACGCTTCCACAGCCTCACTCTCTGCAATCCCCTCCTCAGTCTTCCATTCCAACTGAGACCACGGCAGCCCTTGTCAGCCTCAGGACTTGTATTTTGAGCCATTGGTGCCCAGTGAAGAGGATGACCAATGGGAGGATTACAGCGTAGATCTGACTGATGAACCTCATCTAGACTTGTACTCAACTAAACCCTAAGTACCCAATATCACTGTGATTACACTGTTGCCCACCATCACAAGGTTAAGAAGCATTTCATCTAGGACAATTTCCTCATTAGAGCTGTCCTGGATACAGTACAGATTAGGGCAGCTCTCTCGGTGAGAAGAGCTGTGAGACCTCATGGCTTTTTAGCCTACGCTATCCTCCTTGGTCACCACAGCACCACACCACCATGGCAGGTGGCATATGTGGGTTCTGCAATGGAATATGAAGCTTTAATGGGTACAGCACCAAGGAAACCTGTTGAATGCAATTCAGATTTCGGATGACACTGCACACTATCTGTAGTAGTGGATGCTCAATTATAAGTGGACCGGCAGCAGAGCCCTTTCCCTTATAGCTGACAGTAGTGACTGATGTGTATCTGCTGGGTTGGGGAGGTCATCAGTGGGAGGTGGACTTCAGAGGAGACTGGCCTCCAGCTGAAGATTTTCTCCTTATCATTCTGCTGGAGTTGCGGGCCATTTGTCTGCAGTTGAAGGCTTTTATGCCATTAATCAAAGTGCTTCTGGTGCGGGTTCTCACAGACAACACCACCGTCATGTGGTACTGCAAAAAAAAGGGCAAAGTGGGGTCATGGGTCCTGTGCCAAGAGGCTCTGCACTCACTGAGTTAGCTGGAGTGTCTGGGCATTTCCCTGATGGTGACCCACCTGGAGGGTTTTGTGAATGCAAGGGCAGATGAGCTCATTTTTGGCAGATCACAAATGACGCCTACACCCATGAGGAGAGCCCTGGCTAGATCTTTTTGCCTCTGTCAAATATGCAGTGGCAAAGGTTTTGCGTGTTGCAGTTTCCCTGAAGATGCTTGGTAAGAGATGCATTCTGGCTGGAATGGAACATGGGGCTCCTTTACATCCTTCCGCCACTGCCTCTCCTTCCCAGAGTTCTAAAGAAAGATCAGGAATGACATCCCAAATCATTGTAGTGGCTCCGTATTGCCAGGAGAGTGTAGCACCAGCAACTTCTGGGCATGAACGTCTGCCTTATGATCAGTTTCCTCCTTTAGAGGATCTACTGTTGCAGCAACGTGGCAGGGTCCTTTACCCATGCCTGCGCAATCTACACCTCCATGTGTGTAAATTATGCGGCGCCAGTTAACTTCATTTGATCTTCTAACTGAAGTGGTGGATGTTATCCTTGCCACCAAACATCCTTCCATGAAGTCAGTTTACGGCGGTTGCTGGGAAAAATGTGTGGCCTCGTGGAGTCCGCAAGGCAGACCTATTATAAACTAAACTTTCGGATGTTCTGTTTGCTGGTCTTGAGGGGCACGATTAAAGCTATCGGGCATTTTTACATTTATTGAACCAACCGTTCTTGTTCAGATTATCTGTTGTGATGCAGTTTATGAAAGTTTTGACATGCTTCCTCCCAAACTGTGTGTGATGTTTCAGTGGAAGCTTAACTTGGTCTTGACATTACTTATGTGTACTTCTTTCGAGCCGATGTGTAGCTGCTCGTTATGTCTACAGACCGTAAAGACTGTCTTCCTCATTGAGATTATTTTAGCTTGTTGCTTAATGAACTTCAGGTACAGTTGGTGCGGCCGCCTACACCACCTTTTCTCCTTTGAGGACTCGGGCGGTCTTCTTGCATAAAGTCGAGGACTCTGGCGGGCTTGCCTTAAGTCGCGAATCTGTTCCAAATTGGGCAATCAATCACTCTCCCATGGTTCTTTGTCTCTCCTCGTCCCTCAAATGTGTTGGAGAACCTTCATCGTTTAGACCCCAAAAGAGCTTTAAGCTTTTATATTGAGTGTATTAAGGACAATTGTAAGCTTTTATATCAAGCGTATTAAGGACCATTGGATAGACTATCAGCTTTATCTGGGTTCTCCGAGGCGAAAAAAGGAAAGTCTGATGACTGGTCTCTTGGGTCACCAGAGCAGTCAGGGGTTACCAGGCTCCAGTTGTATCAACTGGAGTTGTTCACTGCTTCTGTTGTGGGGCCACAGTACTACTTGACCCCAGACTGGTTAGCCAAGTACTTCTCTATAGCACTTGACTATCTCAGAGTAGTGAGACAGAGCACTCCAAGGCTTACTCAAGGTGAGGTGTTTCAGAATACAGCATGCACCGTAATACCAGCTAATAAGATTAATGCCCAGTCAGTGCTTTACTTTATCAAAGAAAAGTACTTTAATACACACAACAAAAATATACATTATATAAAACTAAGATACACAGTGAAAACCACAAGTCTCTACGATCTCCGGGCCTATGTTCTGACCCCAAACAGTTATATAGTGCCTAGACACTAAGCACTATAAAACACGGTTAACACTGCATTTTACAGACCAAGTTCCACAAGGTTACTCTTCAAAGCTAGAGCAATGGTGCCAATACTTGTACTGCAGAGATTTGGCTTCAGAAGTTTATATGAAGTCAAATGTTCCTGGTCCACCCACTGTCCTACCACCTAAAGCAGTAGAAGTTTCCACCCTTCCTTGGTGAGGACACTGCTCTGGTGATGTCCGAGTGGGGATGCCTGGTGTCTTGGCACAGTTACTGGAGTCCTACTAGTCAGACTTCCCAGGATTTTGCTGCTTTGGGTGACAAATTTTGCGGCAAAAAGACCTAAAATTTGCAACCCAAAACCTCAAAATTCGCAGTTTTTTGCGGCAGCCAAAAATGTGCCTGCCATAAAAATACTGCAAGGCCTATGCTGGAGACTGTGCTATACCACAGTCTGTAATGTTGCATAGTCTCCAGTAGCACAGCGCCTCAAACTGGAGGATGTCTGATGTCAAAAGAGAGCAGATTATAATGTGAAACCTGCTCTTTCTGTCATCAGACAACCTGTGATCCTTACCGTGTGCAGGGCAGCAGGGGGTAGGGGGACGGCAGCGGGGGCATATAAAAACCATCCCTGGCAGGGGGACTCTCCCTCCGCTCCGCTCTCTCCCCCCATTCCTCTAAGGTGCTGGGCCTGCGTTTCCCTGGCTTGACCGGGGCCAGGCTGCGTGCCATGGTGAGGATTTGATTCCTGCTCGCAGCTGATTCCTCGGATGGCCGCCATGACGAGGATTTGATTCCTGCTAGCAGCCGATTCTTCGGATGGCCGCCATGACGAGGATTTGATTCCTGCTCGCAGCACCGAGAGAAGAACACGCCTGTTCGCCGACCTGGTAAGCGCCATTTTCTATCCTTTGTGATAGATTTACCCTGCTTCTTTGTTTGTCTCATTTTGTACTCCGATTTTCGGCGGGAGCTTTCCGCCCTGCTTTATTGCTTGTTTCATTTCCCTGCATGACTGATTTGGTATTCTGATTACAATTTCTCATTACTGCGCTTTGCTTGCTTGATTCATTTCCTCTGCTTGATTTTGTACTCTGATTACAATTTGTCATTGCTGCGCTCTGCTTGCTTGATTCATTTCCTCTGCTTGATTAATTTTGTTTCCAGATTACAATTTATCATTGCTGCACTCTGCTTGCTTGATTCATTTCCTCTGCTTGATTGATTTTGTGTTCTGATTACAATTTATCATTGCGGCGCTCTGCTTGCTTGATTCATTTTCTCTGCCTGATTGATTTTGTATTCAGATTACAATTTAATTTATCATTGCTGCGCTCTGCTTGATTCATTCTGTATTGCGATTAATCATTGATGCGCTCTGCTTGATTTATCCTGCTTTCTGATTTTCGGCGGGAGGCCCGCGGTCCGACCCGCTCTGCCCTCTCTCCCACTCCTCTAAGGTGCTGGGCCTGCGTCTCCTGGCTTGACCGGGACCAGGCTGCGTGCCTAAGAGGGAAAGGAGAAGGGCTTAAACCCCTTAACCCCTAACCAGCTGCATCAATTGACCATAGAGGCCGACGTCATGGCTCAATCCGGCAACACCGAAGACGACATGGAATGGCACACTAAGTTAACAAAGAGAGTACGCAACTCGTGCCCGAACTCACCAGAAAAAGCAGCAAAGCTTGCCCGCGCACCCCCCGCAAGCAGTGCAATCCCAACCACAAACCGCTATCTGGTTCTCCAAAGTACCCAGGACAGTGATGCCCACCCTCAGGACCACAAGGCATCTGAACCTGAGACCTCTTCAGGTCCCACTAAGCGACTACGGATCCCTCCCATCATCCTGAAGAACTTAACCACCCACAAGGACCTTGTGGAGCTACTGGACGAACACTGCTCCTCCACGTTCACAATCAAGCCCCGGCAGGACCAGGCCAAGATCATGCTCACCACACCAGAGGACTACAGGAGTGTGACCAGCATGCTTACAGAACAGAAAATGGAGTACCACACCTTTTCATTGACCACTGCAAAAGCCCAGCGCTTTGTAATACGGGGACTCCCAGCAAACGCATCCCTTGGGCACATCACTCAGGACTTATCGGAACTTGGACTTCCAGTCAAAAACATAACACAGATTGCCTCTCCAGCGGACAAGAACAAGAAATGTTCCCTCTTTGTTGTAACCCTGTCGGCAAGCCATGATGGGAAGCCAGCAGACCTCTCAGCAGTCACACGGCTCTGCAGCTGCACCGTCACCACAGAAGCGCCTAGAGGGAAACGAGGACCAGTCATGTGCTACAACTGCCAGCGCTTGGGGCACACCTCTGCTTTCTGCCATCAGAAGCCAAAGTGCGTACGCTGTGGAGGCGAGCACACCTCTAACCAATGCACAAGGAACTGGGAAACTGAACCAGCAATATGTGCTAACTGCACAGGACCACACCCAGCAAGCTATCGCGGCTGTCCCTACCTGCAAAAGGCAAAGAAGGATGGACCGCGCAAACCCCCGCAACCACAAAAGACTTCCCTACACTCAACAACAACAGACCAGGGACAAAGGAAGACTTACAAACCTGCATTAGCACACAGGAGCCCAACTGGCAATCAAACCAACAGCCATAGTAATGCGCGCGTGGATGGAAGAACATACGCAGAAGCAACAGGACCCAAACAGGACAGCCCACCACCAACAACTGCCCCAGCACCATCCTGTGAAATAGGCTCAGCCATCAACTGGCAGGAACTCATCACGAAGATTGCGAAAACAGTTGCAGACATGAACTTCCACCCTGTGGTGACAATGGTGGCGAATCTCATCGCCGGACTTCTCCACGGTGAAGAAAACACCCGCAATGGCAGCAAAATCTAAAGGAAACTCCCTCTTCTTGATGTGGAATGCTAACAGCATTCAGAAGAAAACTGCAGAACTCCTGCACCTGATGGAAACCATGGATGTGAGTATAGCGCTTATCTCCGAGACCCATCTCCAAGGAAGCCAGAAGCTCAACATAGCAAACCACAGGGTGTACCGCACAGATCGCACCACCGGAGCCAAGGGCGGAGGAACAGCGGTGATTGTCAGCACAAAAGTGAAGCACCACGAGATCTCACTACCACCAGCGGGGAGTATTGAAGCAACTGGCATACAGATCCAGACATCTGCAGGCCCTCTACGGCTGATTGCCGCCTACTCACCCCCAGGCAAGCTAAGCCCAAAGGACTTGGATGCTTTACTGGACCCCAGCATCCCAACATTAATTGGAGGGGACCTTAATGCCAAGCACCAGTGCTGGAACTCTCGCACGGTAAACAGCAAAGGACACGCTCTACTTGCCCACTCAAAGAAGGAGGACTTTGTAGTGGCTGGCCCGACTCAACCAACACATTATTCAGGCTCTGCACTGCATAAACCGGATGTTCTGGATATCGTCGTCATGAAGAATCTCTCCCAGTCTATGGAGCTTGAAACCTTAATAGCATTGACGTCCGACCACAACCCAGTGTTGATCACAGTTGGAGACGTACTTGAAGACCAGCAACAGGGCACCAGGCACAACTACAAGAAGGCAGACCGGAGCACAAGAGAAGCCTGGAGGTGACACTGATCCCTGGCCCCCTCTGCTCCATCAAAGACATTGACCAGGCGGTTCACCACTTCACAGCGGCAGTCCACACTGCTATTGAGCGCAGCGTTCCTGAGCAGAAACTCCAACGATGCTCTATCTACGACCTCCCGAAGGGCATCAAGCAGTCGATAGCTGACAAGAACAGAGCCCGGAGAGAGTGGCAAAGGAATCGCACCCCCGACCTGCTGAAGAAGTACAATGAGCTGACAAGACAGCTGAAGATGCAAATAAGCCAGCACAGAGGTGAAAAATGGGAAGCAGCTACAGCTAACTTGAAGGACTCAGACAACTCTCTCTGGAGAATGACCCGACGCTTGACTGGGAAGAAGGAACCAAACCCACCGATACAAGGGAAAACTCACTTGGCATGCAGCAACAGGGACAAGGCTGAGGTCTTCGCTGACACACTGGAGGCATCCTTCAGGCCTAACCAGGCAAGCAAACTGGCAGCAGAAGTCGAGCAAGAGGTCGCTAAGCACCACCGGGAGCACCCACCAGAAACAGAAGCTGCAATCATTGAGGAATGCTCAATGGGCGAATTACTGGCCCTGGTAAAGACACTGAAAAACGGCAAGGCACCAGGAAAGGACAGAATAGCCAACCAAGCCATCAAGATGCTCCCAGATACCGCAGTGGATCATCTTGCTGAGATATTCAACGCATGTATGCAGCACCAGTACTACCCTAACGCCTGGAAAGAAGCAAGAGTCGTCGTATTCCCCAAGGCTGGGAAACCACTACGAGATCCTGCAAATTACCGCCCCATAAGTCTGCTATCTGGCCTATCAAAGCTCTTCGAAAAAGTTATCCTTGCCCGCCTCGTGGACTTTGCGACAAGCGAAAACCTCCTCGCCAAAGAACAGTTTGGGTTCCGGAAAGACCACTCAACCAATCACCAACTCCTCAGAGTTGTGGACATCATTAGCCATGGATTCAACATCAACAAGTCTACTGGAGTAGTCTTTCTGGATGTAGCCAAAGCATTCGACCGAGTATGGCATGAGGGACTGCTTTACAAACTTATCAAGCTCAAGTTTCCAAGCTACCTGGTTAAGCTGCTGTCTAGCTACTTGTCAAAACGGAACTTTCATGTGGCGGTACGAGAGGAATGCTCAACGCCACGCCCAATTCTTGCTGGAGTGCCTCAGGGATCAATCCTAGGACCATTCCTCTTTAACATATTTACAAACGACATCCCCACGGACCTAAAGAAGACTGATCTTGCCCTTTACGCCGATGATGTTGCAGTCCTCTCCCAATCCTTCAGCGACAAAGAAGTGGCTAAGAACCTTGAGACATCGCTCTGCAGACTCTCCGAATGGTACAGCGACTGGCAGATCACCCTGAACACAAGCAAAACCACAGCAACATTATTCACCAGGAAGCTGAACAGGAAACCCCCACAGATCCTCCTCAATGGGGAAGAGATCAAATGGGAAAACAGCAGCTCCTACCTGGGGGTGACTCTGGACTCTAAACTCAGCTGGAGAAACCACATAGAGAAGACCTGCCAGAAAGCAGCAACAAAACTGGCTGCATTATACCCTCTCCTGAAGACCAAGTCGATGCCCATTCAGAGCAAGGTGCGAGCAATCACCGCAATAATTCGACCAACTATGACATACGCTTCACCAGTTTGGAGTGGCTGCCGCCCGCAGCATCGGAAAGACCTACAGAGACTACAGAGCAAGGCCTTACGGATTGCAACAGGTGCTCCTATCTTCACAAGAACAGCAGACCTCCACAGAGACCTAGGCGTTGAGATGTTGGACGACCATCTCCGCAAACTCAACAGGACATTGTACAAAGGATTGGATCAAAAGAAAACCCACTGATCAGGAAGCTTGCAGACATTTCTACAAACCCATTTGACCGCTACCCGCGGCCCATCGAAGCGCTAACCTTGTGAAACTGAAACAGCAACACAGCATCCAAAACACTCATCACTGCCTGAAGGCAACTGCCTCTGCAGGCATCCAAAACTCATCACTGCCTGAAGGCAACCGCCTCGGCAGGCATCCAAAACTCATCACTGCCTGAAGGCAACCGCCTCGGCAGGCATCCAAAACTCATCACTGCCTGAAGGCAACCGCCTCGGCAGGCATCCAAAACTCATCACTGTCAGAAGGCAACCGCCGCGGCAGCCATCAAAAGCTCATCACCGTCAGAAGGCATTTGACAGACGAAAACAAGACTCTGCGATAAAACTTGCTGACACTTCTGCAAACCCAATTGACCGCAACCCACGGCCTATCACAGCGCTGACCTCGTGATACAACCTCAACTGTGACAAAGCGTCACACATCAATAAGACAACCTAAACAGCGACTAAAAAACTCAAAATGAATGTGGAGTAATGAGGCTACCGCCTCGGTATCCAAAAACTCACCACTGTCAGAAGGAATCTGACAGACGAAAACAAGACACAGACGGGCACACAAACGTGTGAGGCGAGCTGGGCTGCAGGCTATTTCTACAGCAGGAGGGGGCTTAGTGCATTTGAAATGGCAGACAACAGAGAAAGTTAACACCTCTGCTGCCTGCTAGCCTGTTCCTCACACTTTCTGTACTGGTGCAGCATGGAGCTAGTAAAGAAGAGTGGGTCAACCCCAATGTTTTATTTCTCACAAATTTTGCGGGCACTTTTGTAAAATCACGGGATTTTTACTAAGGTGCCGATTTTGCAAATTTTCTGCAAATCGTAGTATCCTGGGGGCAGTCTGACTAGTCCAGTAGCTACTGGGCTAGATGAAAAAGGGTAGCAGCAGACCAGGGAGCCAATCCACCATGATATACTCAGATGACAAGAAAGGCATGCGAGCCTGTACCACAGAGCCCACAGATCACAATCTAGATTTTCTAATAGCAGGGCACTCACAGAGACAGTACTACTTGCTACCAGTGCAGGACAAGAAGGAACAACGCTGGAGACTATAAAAGTCTTGGGGAAGAAACCAAGGGTTCAAATGGCAAGTCGCTCGAATGGGCACTCTTCCCACTGCTGCAGATGGTAACTGGAAGCAGCCACAGGCTGCACAGGGGAGGGGTCACAGGCAATGCAGTCTTGCCTTCAATGACAATATGGAGCGTCCCCTGTCTCCCTTGATGTTTATGTGCAGTAAGTTTTTTTTATCTGGAGTAGCTGTCTGTAGTCTCCTTGTGTTCCAAAGCAAAAATAGTCTCCACAAGATTCAGAAGCAATTTGCTCTATGCTGGGATGCTGCCTGATGAGCTGAAGCATAGCTCTTTCTGTCAGACTGACAAAATACTTTTACTGGTAATCGAGTACAGAGGCACCTTCTCAAGATCAAACCCTATCCCCAGGTCTGAAACAAGACTCCTGGATCTCGGCTTCCTTGACAACCCCTTGTGGGTATCTTGTCAGAAAAAGAGAACAATCTTGAACAACCAACTGGCCGATCAGGCATATCCAGTCAGGGGCTGCTACATCTGCATTCTGGGTGCCCCTGCATGTTCACAGCGTGATCAGTGCGTCTGAGGAGAGTTCCCTCCCAGTCTCTTGTTACCTCTTCAGCCTATCGCTCAGAGAGGAATTTTAATTAACACCATACAAGGAGATCCTGACCATCACCTAGCATAAAGGTGGAGGGTTTGTCCCAGCAGAGAGAGTCTTAAATAAATACAGATAAGAGCTAGTGTCTTCCCCAGCCCACTGAGCTTTGATAAGGAATAGAGGGGGCACGGGCAATCTGGAATATCCTGTGGGACAGATACCAGCTGGGCTCATACTAAACACAATGGCTCAATATCCTCATCCAGTGAACCCACTGGCTTTCAAAACACACACCCAGATATGATGGAAGCAAAAAGAACCCAGCTAAGGAAGATTGCACAGATTTTACCACTGCTCCTAAATGGTACAGGTACCCCGGCGTATAGATTAATGCTGCTACCACTGTCAGTCTACCACAGCCTAGGTAGAGAGGGCAGTATTCCTTCTCTGTAAAAGAGGGATGCACAATGCATGCCCTCTCAACCTCTGAGCCAACCTCTCAATCCATGTAGACAGGGAGACCCTCAGTGGACAAGAATGATTGTCATCATTACTAAAGTAGAGATCAAGAAAATCTACAGCAACTTTCCATTCACTTGCCAGGAGATCAACAGTGGCAGGAAAACACGTTCTCCACAGCCATGCAGACGACTACTGGTCCCAACAGGAAGGCTGTCCAGAAAAGTACTTGTTGAGGTGGATAGTCCTCTGTTTTAAAATCTACTATGAACTGGACAAAAAGCAGACTCCAGAAGGACTGAGAGCCCATTCTACCAGGGGCAAAGCTGTTGCCACTACATTGGCACACTTTGTGCCTGTCCTTGACATTTGCCAAGCTGAACTCAGACAAGACGGAGGTCCTCATCCTCGGCTCCACCCCCTCAGCCTGGGACGACTCCTGGTGGCCCACCACACTGGGAGCAGCACTGACACCCACCGACCACGCACGCAACCTGGGGTTTATCCTTGACTCAACACTCTCCATGACCAAGCAAGTCAACGCCGTCTCATCCTCCTGCTTCAACACCCTCCGCATGCTCCGCAAGATCTACAGATGGATCCCCACCGAAACAAGAAGAACGGTCACCCAGGCCCTCGTCAGCAGCAGGCTGGACTACGGAAACCCCCTCTACGCGGGAGCCTCGGCCAAACTCCTGAAACGACTGCAACGTATACAGAACGCCTCGGCACGCCTGATCCTCGACGTCACACGCCACAGCCACATCTCACCCCACCTGAGAGACCTGCACTGGCTCCCCGTCAACAAGAGGATCACCTTCAAGCTCCTCACCCACGCACACAAGGCACTCCACAACACCGGACCGGCATACCTCAACAGACGACTCACCTTCTACGCCCCGAACCGCCAGCTCCGCTCAGCCAACCTCGCCCTCGCCTCCGTCCCCCGCATCCGAAGAGCGACCACCGGCGGCAGATCGTTCTCCCACCTCGCCGCCAAGACCTGGAACACCCTCCCAATCCTCCTACGGCAGACCCAGGACCTGCTAACTTTCATATGGCTACTCAAGACCTGGCTGTTCGAGCAGTAGCAGCACCTCCCTCCCCCCCCCCCCCAGCGCCTTGAGACCCTCACGGGTGAGTAGTGCGCTTTACAAATGTTCTGATTGATTGATTGATTGATTGCCAGGCTGCGATGTGGTTGTCGGTTCACATGTTCACAAAACACTTCTGCTTTGACAGTCAGGTCCAACTTGAAGGACATTTTATCTGTTTGGTCCTGCACCACTTTGTGATCTGAGTCCACTCCACAGACCCCTCCACCTTTGGGAGGTGCTGCTTTGTTATCTAATCTAAAGGTGAGAAATCTGTGGTTAGAAGTATCCATCAGAACAAATTACTTTCCTTTGGTAACACTCATTTTGATGGATACTCTAACCACAGATTCCGCACTCCCCTCTGCCCTATGGGGTGATCTCCTTTTTAACATATAATGGTCCCAAGTTAGGAATCTGTGCACTGGTAGCGGTGACTGTCATGCTTTGCATCTGAGGGTGCGGAAAGAGTCAAGCAAGAAACTGATGTCAGCATGCAAGGGTGATGTTTCTGATGGATACATCTGCCTGTGGATTCCTCACCCTTTAAATTATCCCAATGAGCAGCATTCCACAGAAACTTTTCTCCTTAGCTCTCCCACATCGACGAGGACATCACAATGGAGGGCTCCACACACGACTCCAGGTGGCGTCATCAGAGCCATAAGAAGACCTCGTTGGTGTGCTGACGTCAGTTCCCTTTTTTCTGCACCGTCGACACGTAATGTTTTTTTCCAGGTTCTCCATTTCTGGGAGATTTCTTCGGTTCTGTCGCTGCAACTTCGTAGCTTCTGAAGATGTCTCCTCCAAGGAAGTAAGGTTTTCAAGCCGTGCAGGGAATGCGAAGGTCAGATGTTCATCACCAACCCGCATGAAGATTGTCTTTGGTGCTTGTCTTCAGATCACGACGTCGGGACATGTTCATCATGTAAACAGATTAACCCAAAGGCTCTGAAGGAGGGGGAGGCCAAGTTGTTTATGGCCAAAGCTAAAACGCAGCAGAGGTCTCGGAATCAGTTGACGTCACCGACTCCTCACACTTCGAGGTCTTCTAAGAAGCACAAGAAGAAGTGGCATCTTGATTCCTGACGTTGTTTATCTAAAAAGGTGTCTCCGAAGTCGGTGTCTCCAAGTCCTAGATGTCATTGTAGAGATGAGGTATCTCCAACACCTTCCCCGAGGGTGTCTCCGGCTCTGGCACCGAGGGCTGTTCCTCCTCCGACTCCAAGGTCTGTTATCCCTCAACCGGCGCCAAGGCCTGCGACTTCGCCTCCAGTGCTGGCGCTGAGAACCCAGACTCCATAGCCGGAGCCGGATTTGGTGCCTCCTCATATGGCTTCTTCATCAGGAAGTGTTGACATTACTTCAAAAGGGTGCAATAGAGTTGGTTCTAGAGCAGGAACGGAGTCAGGGGTGCTATTCCTGGTACTTTCTGATTCCCAAATAGGATGGTCGTTCATGGCCGATCCTTGACCTCAGGATTTTGAATTTCTACCTCAAATAGGAGAAATTCAAAATGTTGACCCTGGCACAGGTTCTTCTTGCGCTGCAGAAGGAAGACTGGATGGTGTTGATCGATTTACAGGATGCGTATTTTCACATTCCGATTCCAAAGTCGCATCGGAAGTATCTCCGTTTTATGGTGTGGACTCAGCATTATCAGTTTGCAGTCCTTCCGTTTGGCCTTACTTCCGCACCTCAAGTTTTCACAAAGGTGATAGCAGTGGTGGCAGCACATCTCAGAAGGTCAGGGATCCCTGTGTTTTCCTATCTGGATGACTGGCTGCTCAAAGCAAAGTTGCCAGAGATGGTGTTGCATCATTTGCAGGTAACAACCTAGCTGTTGTTCAGTTTGGGATTTTCCAGAAATGTACCCAAATCTTACCTGGAGCCCTCTCAGTGCAACCTGTTCACAGACGCGATACGGGACACTACAGCAGGTTGTGCCTTTCCGCCTCCACAGAGGATTCAGGACATCCAGGCTATGATTCTGCTGTTTCTGAATGTAGCGTTTGTTCCAGACCTGAAGGTCTTGCGCCTGCTCGGTCTGTTTGCTTCCTGCATTCTGTTGGTCAACAATGCACGCTTACATATGAGGGCGCTCCAGTGGTGCCTCCACAGGCAGTGGTTTCACCACAACGGAGATCTCGTGGAATTGGTCAGAGCCTCCAGAGACACTGCAGCAGATCTGCAACAGTGGAGTGTACCAGGCAAACTGTCTCAAGGGAAGCCATTTCACCCTCCTTCTCCGGTGGCCACAGTGATAACGGATGCCTCCACTCTAGGGTGGGGTGCTCATTTGGGGGATCTGGAGGTCAAAGGTCTTTGGTCTCTAGAAGAAAGATTGTTTCAGATCAACTTTTTGGAATTGCGGGCTATACGTTTGGCTCTCAAGGCCTTCCTCCCTTCCCTTCACGGTCAGTCTGTTCAAGTCTTAACAGACAACACTACCGCGATGTGGCATATCAATAAACAGGGAGGTGTATGGTTGTATCTTCTCTGCAGAGAGGCTGTGCGACTCTGGTCCTGGGCTCAGGACCATCAGATTTGCGTAATCGCAAACTATCTGGTGCGTGCGGACAGTCTCAGACGGCAATATTCGGCCGATCAGGGGTGCTGCTTCCATCCGGAGGTGGTACTTTACATTTTCAGGATGTGGGGGTTTCCTCAGTTGGACCTGTTTGCCACTCACGAGAAAGCACACTGCCTGTCGTTCTGCAGTCTCCAGTATCCGACTCAGGGAGCGTTGGGGTACGCGTTTCAGTTAGATTGGAGTTCACTGCTTCTTTACGCGTTTCCTCCCCATACCCTTGATTCCTTGAGTTCTGAGGAAGATTCGCCAAGACCGGGCCCAAGTCATATTGATCGACCCGGATTGGCCGCGAAGGGTGTGGTACACAAACCTTCTTTACCTCTCATTGTACCCTCCGCTCCGTCTCCCTCTTAGGCAGACCTCCTCTCGCAATTTTGCAGGGGCAGGTTCTGCACCCACATCTCAAGAGCCTGCACCTTCCAGCCTGGAGATTGAACGGGGCAACCTGAGTTTTTCTCTCTCCCACCGGAAGTGGTGGACGTTATTTTATCGGCCAGAAGACACTCCACCAAATCTGACTATGCTGGTAGGTGGGCTAAATTTGTGAAATGGTGTGGAGAGAAATCAATTGATCCCTTGAATGCCCATTTATCTGATATTCTGAGTTTTTCTCTTTCCCTGGCGCAACAGTGTTGCACTGTGGCAACTGTTAAAGGTTACTTATCTGCCTTGTCGGCTTTTCTTCGTTTGCCATATCAACCCTCACTGTTTATATCTCCTATAGTTACGAGATTCATTAAGGGTCTCACTAATAGGTTTCCTCCCACTTCCTTTATTATGCCTCAGTGGGATTTGAATCTAGTTCTTATGTTTTTGGTGGGTTCGCCCTTTGAACCCTTGCATAGTTGCCCTTTAAGGTTTCTCACATTGAAAACGATATTTTTAGTGGCAATCACATCAGCTAGGAGGGTGAGTAAATTGCAGGCTCTTATTTCCAAGCCTCCTTCTACATCTTTCCATGCAGATAAAATGGTTCCAAGGACCAGAGCTGCTTTCCTGCCTAAGGTGGTCACTCCATTCCACTTGGGGCAGTCCACTACCTTACCTACTTTCTACCCTCCCCCTCAAACTTCTAAGGAGGAGGAGAGACTTCATCGTTTGGACCCCAAGTGGGCAGTGAGCTTCTACTTGGATACAACCAAGGACTTCATGCTGGATGATCAACTATTCATCGGATATATGGGTAAGATGAAGAGCAAGCCTGTCCACAAAAGAATGCTGTCCAGGTGAATATTCCTGTGCATTAAGATTTGCTACGCCATGGCCAAGAAGGAGCCTCCTGAAGGCATTCATGCTCATTCTACCAGAGCTAAATCTTCTTCGGCTTTGGCTAGAGGTGTCCCTGTGGTTGACATCTGCAAAGCGGCAACTTGGGTCTCCTTCCACACTTTTTCAAAGCATTATTGGTTGGATTTGGAAGTGAGGAGGGGCAGCCATTTTGTTTGTTCTGTGTTACAGGATTTTTTGGTATAGGCAGGCAGGCACCCTCCTCCAAGTGTGGAACTGCTTGGGGATTCTATTCAAAAGGTGAGGAATCTACAGGCAGATGTATCCATCAGAACAACAAGTTACTTACCTTCGGTAATGCTTTTTCTGGTGGATACAGTATCTGCCTGTGGATTCCTCACTGACCTACCCACCTCCTCGTTTCCTGACTGCTTATACCCCAAAAAATTTAAGATTGTATTATCTTTCATACTTACGTTTTATGTGATTTTCTGCTTTGATCATGAGGTTATTTAGATTTGGGAAATATCTATGGTGTGGTATTTCCTTATTTGGTTGTGTGTTGTATACTATGTACACTTGTGGAAATGTTGTTAGTTCACCCGTTTCGCATTGATGGCACGGAAAAATGGGTGGAACTGACATCAGCACGCCGACAAGGTCTTCTTATGGCTCCGATAACATCACGTGGAGTCGCATGTGGAGCCGTTCTATTGTGACGTCCTCGTCGACATGGGAGAGCGAAGGAGAAAAGTGTCCGTGGAATGCTGCGCATTGGGATAATTCAAAAGGTGACTAATCCACAGGCAGATGCTGTATCCACCAGAAAAAGCGTTACAGAAGGTAAGTGTCGTAAATAACTGGGTCCAGGCGCAGTAAGTAAACTGAGGATTTTATTGGGTAACAGGGGAAACGGCGAGAGCGGACTCTTCCAAGCAGAAGACAAGATCTAACTGCCATGGAACAGAACGCACACTCGAGGGGAAGCATAGAATGAGAATGTGCTAACATTCTTAGCAGTGCAAGAACTCTACTAGACCATGACATGTATTACACATCTTCTTCCTTTCCAAACGAAAAAATATATAAACAATAAACATTTTTGATAAATAACATAAATATACAACATTTCTTAATATACAAAATCCTTGAGATACACAGGTGGATTGCGACACCTAAGAGGGCGAGAGGAAGCCATGCTTTCTAAAGGAGGTATGATAGATTGATTCAAGCTTGGTGAAATGAGAGAATCACCCCCACCCACAGTGTTACCTGAGACACTCGGCTGAGAGTGAACCTCAGGATCCTGGGCTAACACATATCCACTATTGTTGGCAGGTCCATCATGTTTGTTATATACAAGCCGATCATTACTTTTCTGATACATAGCCACCCTGCGAAAATTCCAACACTCACCATTATTCAAGATAACGCAGTGATTAAGAACTTTTTTTACAATAAATGGCCCCTTGAATTTAGAGAGACCTCTCCCTATTCTGCCTGTTTTGATTTTAACCTGATCTCCAATGTTAAAGCGACATACTCTATTCGTGGATTCTTGTGGTGCCAATTTTGTATCATGTGAGGTGACTAACCGTTTCATCCAAGAAGGAACCAACTTTGTCCCAGGGGACCTGCCTCTCATCAACTCAAAGGGGACTTTCCATCTTGAACATGAGGAGTGGAACGGTAAGCCCACAGCATTTCATCAACCAACTTTCGTACAATGCAACCACTGGCGGAGGCCATTTGAATAATGCCTTTAACTACTTTGCTGGACTCTCCTTACACCAATAACCACATAACTCGCCGCTTTGGGTTGCGCCTGACTTGGGTTGCTGGACTCCCCTCACGCCATTAACCAGGTTGCGCTTGACCTCCCCTCTCGCAGGCACACCGCTGTGAAGTTTAGTCGCTTGGAGCGCCTCAGGGACTAAAGACGGTGATGTCACACGCGTGACACTGTCCCAAGGCTGCGCTTATAGCCTGCTTCGCAAACGCATGCTAGGTGCCGGAGAAGTATGTTCCTACTCACTGTGCTGCCGTCCGCTCTCGCCTTGCTTCGTTTCCCAGCCTGTTATTTTCCGGTTCTGGTCCTTGAAGGCGGATGAGGAGAGTGTGCACGCCGGGTTCCTTGGATCCAGGATCGTCGCCAAAATGTCGTAAATAACTTGGTCCAGGCGCAGTAAGTAAACTGAGGATTTTATTGGGTAACAGGGGAAACGGCGAGAGCGGACTCTTCCAAGCAGAAGACAAGATCTAACTGCCATGGAACAGAACGCACACTCGAGGGGAAGCATAGAATGAGAATGTGCTAACATTCTTAGCAGTGCAAGAACTCTACTAGACCATGACATGTATTACAGTAAGTAACTTGTTCTTATATGCCCCTCAGTCATTTCCAGGGTGGTACAAAGTCATCATGGAGCAGTACAACTGATGCCTGGCAAATTCACTAAAGGTGAGGAATCTGCATTTAGATATATCCACCAGTAAGAGTGTTACTGAAATTTGTTTTTATTTTATTTATTTCTGTAGTACCATTTATACATAAGAAAATAAGATCTCAGGATTCATTTTGGAAATACCCAATGCATAAGATATAAATAGAAGCTTTTAACACAGCACTGATGTATAAACATAGATATGGCTGATCACAGTACTCCAATGTTTCCCAGAGAACAGCATTAATAAACAGTGCAAAAATGCCATAAATAAAGTGCTATAGCCACCAACTTGCCTCTAAATGCCTGAGGCAAACTGATCCCATAATATAAATACTAGCACATATATAGCTGATTGTGATCGTACATTTGCCAATGATTTTCGGAGAGCAAAACATTCATTAATTGAGGATCAAGTTAAAACCTGTGCCACATGCTCACTTTCTTTGTACATTTTCTGTAGGGCGGTCCTCTCATTTAGCAGTTCTTCCTTTAGAAAGAAGTCACATAGCTCTCGCCTAGCTTGGATTAATGCCTTATTGGGAAAGGGTGAGTGGGGCTGTAAATGTAGTCTTATTTCCCTTTCCACATTCTCTTGTAATCTCTTAATCTCTTGATCTCAAGAATATGACATTTATTTTTATTCGTCTTAAAAGCAATCACCTGACCTGTAAAACAAGCCTTGATGGTCTCCCAAATATTTACTGTTGGGGCAAAATTAGCATTGAGCCTAAAGAATTCCTCGGTAACTAGACTTATTTTGTTTTTCTACTTCTCATCATATAGTATAGATCTATTAAAGTTAACCCCCAGCTGGATGGAACAAGCGAGTGATATGAAAACCGATTTCCAAGGATTGCTGTATCCATTCTGGTTAGATACTGAGAAATTAAAATCAGTCAATCCTTGAAGCTGAATTAAATTGCTTCAAGAAGAGGTAAATTGTCAGTTTCTGGGATTCTTTGTCCTCCAAGTCTCTAATAGGCCATAATCTAGCTTGAATCTCTTGATCATCACCACTGATTTAGGTTTTACTTGCTTTTTATCTTTAAATGACGCATCCAATTCGGGGTTCCGAAGAAAATTTAAATCGCCTTCTAATTGAGCCACTAGATTCCATTAATAATGTATAGATCTGTTGTAAAGATGAAGTCTCATACTCTATTGCAGCATAGTAGTTTATAAAGTTAAAGTCTTCTAATTCAGGCAAGCTGTCACTAATAGCCAACTCCCAAGATTATTTCCCAATTCATAGTTTTAAAGAAAAGAAAAATGTGGCTATTCGGGGCGTGGCTTGCCGCAAGCGAAAATGGCCGCAAGCTAGAGGAGCTCCGCCGGACCGACCGCACTAACCCCCTAATATCCTGACATAATCCTGTACAATCGAGCCCCAAATGCTTGCGGAGTGACTGGAAGGCTGCCTGAAACGGATGCAGTGATAATAACCCCGAAAGCACAAGGTGGTGGAGCTAAATCCGCAACAACGGCGCACGTCGCGCAGGCCTTGGTCGGGGTCTCACAACCGGGTGCGCCGGTCGAGCTGCGTGGGCGGTGTCACGACTGGCGAAGAATTTGGGAACTCGGCGGGGCCCGTGATTTCCTAACGAGTGGGGATGCCGGAGCGGATCGCTGACTGAGGGGCGGCACGGGACCCGATCAGGACCGGGCAGTGACGAAGGTGAGCGGTGCAGAGCGTGCTTGGGAGGTGCACCACGGTGTGGATCACGCTCCATGAGGGAATTGTGCGGACACACGGCCCCCCAGACATCCACGCTATAAGGGGGCCCAACGGGAACCATGTGAGGAGGCCTGAAAAGTAGTCAATCCAGCCTGACTTTGCCTGGCCCTGAAGCAGCGAGTTAAATGTAATCAGGAGAGGCCAGGTGGGATACGCAAACGGGCTCAGCAGGCGGCTGAGACGGGGCGCGCCTTGGGGCCGTAATTGGGAACTGATGTGCCTACATTGAAAAGGGTGACGTGAAGGGACCAGAGAGGAAGGTCCCGCGATCAAAGGACAAGCCGCTGCTGATGTGCCCGGGGTCCGAGGCAACCAATAGAGGCTCAGTGACCTTCGCAAGTGGGGCTAAACAAACAAACATACTGCCAGGAGAGCCGAAGGAGTGTGGGCTTCCTAATTTATAAAAGTGCGAGCGGATTCCGTTTCAGGGGGCACTGCAGCAACGGACAGACGCCATCAGAACACAAATGCTGAGTTTAATTGACACTTCCACCAGATGCCCCTTATTGTGAGGGCGAATTTTACCACTGGGTGCTTGACGGTGGAACCAGCCCTGCCAAATTTTGGACTCTGTCTGAGCTGAGTGAATGGAGGGGTGTGTGAGGAGCGGGCACACATCAGTGACCAGCACTGGGTATCAGGTCAGGAAATCCGACAGGCCGACTGGACCAGGGAGTGTTCCGGTGCAGGCGGCGGTGAGTACTGCTGAGACCCCCCCCCCCCACACAGATCTGCATAAAGGTCTACATTGGTGCAGGAATCAGACTCAGGTGTCATGACGGCTGGGAAGGGCCCACGCGCTGCGCAACAAACTAAACTGGATAAATATGCAGTGCCCAAAGATCACGCAGGTGCTGCGGAGGCGGAACCGGGCAATTCCGCAAACACTGGTGCAGACTCGACGGGGCTCACCCTGCAAGATATCATGACAGCAATCCAGGGCGTGCGGACGGACCTAGCACGGAAAATCGACTCGGTAACCACAGAGCTATCACTCATTAGGACAGATCTGAGAAATATGGGTTTAAGGGTCAAGGAAATTGAGAATGTGACAAGTGCCCTAAAGGTGGATACAAAAGCACTGCAAAAGCGAATGCAGGAACTCACAGACACGACAGCAGCAATGGAGGCAAAGCTGGAGGACCAGGAGGGTTGCGCCCGTAGCAACAATGTATGCATCATTGGCATGCCGGAAAGGGCGGAGGGCCCTGCGGTGGATCTCTATGTGGAGGACTTGGTTCTGAAATCACTCCAACCGAAGGGACTGTCTAGGTACTTCGCTGTGGAAAGGGCCCACAGAATCCCAGGCACACGGCCGAGACCAGGAGCACCGCCACGCCCAATCATTGCCCGCATTTTTAATTACTGAGATCGGGATGTAATCCTCCAAGCGGCCCGAAAGACACCACCGCTCAAAATCGATAACGCCACTATTTCATTTTATCCGGACTTCACTAACAAAGTGCAACAGGCAAGGCGGTCATTTATTGAGGTCAAAAGAGAGTTGAGAGCAAAGGACATTACCTATTCAATGCTTTTTCTGTCCACCCTCCGAGTTGCAGCAGAAGGTAAAGTGTGGAGATTCACCACCCCGGAAGAGGTATGGGAGTGGTTGGACGGATGGCGAGTAGCAGGTGGGTCACGCCGCAGGAGGGGACCAGGGGGGAAGGTTAAAGAGTGTGGAACAGAAACAGAAGGGGACTCTACAAATTACCCCCTCCAGCGGGGAGGTACACAGGGCCAATTTACAGTCTGAAAGGACTATAAGAGGCATGCTCAACAAGAATGGTAAAAAAGGGGCCAAGGAATAGTCTAAACCAGAAACAGTGACCTCACGGCAGAGGCGAAATGGTGTATAACGTAAGGAAGTAACAAACTAACTCTTTGACATTAAGCTATGCCGTATCTGATCCTAAGAAGTGTGCGGATGGGGGTAAAAATGACAAGTTCTATGTAACGCTAGAAGGGTGGCAGCTTTTAGAAGGGGGTGGGTCGACCTCGGTGGGCAAGTGTTGGCCACAGCCCGCCCAAAGTTCATCAGTTTAGTTATGGGCGACAGGCGCTCTGCAAATTGGGGGGGTGGGTAGTTCTTAACCCACAGTGCAGGGTAGCAGGGAGGGGGAGTTTACTTGGTTGGGGTTTTCAATGTTTTTGTTTATAATACACTGTATTCAATGTATACTCACAACACACTTGGAGAAAAGATGGAGGGGGATGGTAGGGGTATTTAGAGCACATGTACTGACGCCCGTGGCACCTAGATATGGGAGAATCAGGAACCTGAGACATAGCAATGATGACACCGACAACCACTGACAAGCAGCACCAAGCGTCACAGACACCACACAACTCCGCCGGGCGTGACCTACTGATCATGACCTGGAACGTTAATGGCCTAGGGAACAAAATTAAACGTACTATGGTATTGCAGTATATCCGACGACATGCACCAGACATAGTCATGCTGCAGGAAACACATTTGTTGGGCAATACATGCAAAGCATTAGATAGATTTGGATATAAATTGCTGGCCCATGCTGGGTTCACGTCCGGATCCAGGGGGGTGGGGATACTGGTCAGAACGAAATTGCCACTGGTACTCCAGCAAACTTGGCAAGACAAGTTGGGCAAATATGTAGCACTCTCCGGACTATGGGAGGGGCGAGTCATTAATCTTTGCTCAGTATATATTCTGCCGAAGCTGCACTCGAATACACTGCCTGAGCTGAGCTCGTTATTGTTGCAATTGCCTAATGGAGTGCTGGTATTGGGCGGGGACCTCAATGCAGTGATGGACCCCACGGTGGATAAAATATCACACACGAGGGGTGAGGGAGGGGCAGACACCCTAAAGATGTTTGTAGAAGCGATGGGGCTGGTTGATATCTGGCGCAAACATAACCCTCTGGCCAGACATTATACGTTCTTCTCGGCTCCACGCCGTGGTTACTACCGATTAGATTACTTTCTGACGCATTCCGTAACGGCAGGATGCTTTCGGGGAGCGCTACATAAGGCACGTGGCTTGTCCGATCACTTCCCAGTGGAGGTGAGACTAATAGGCCATACTAGAACGAATGCCTTGCCGCCCCGCATCGACCCCTGGCTCTTTAAGAATCAACAGATAAAAGATAAGGTACGCGAACACACAAATCATTACTTCCAGGACAACTTAGGTTCGGTGGATTCACCAGTGGTGATATGGGAGGCTTATAAAGCAGTAATAAGGGGACAGGTACAGGCACTAGCAGGAGGGAAAAAGAAAGAAAGGAAACTCCAGTATGATGCACTTGAGGGGGAGCTAGTGCAATTAGAGAAAGAGCTTGCAACCATGACAAAGGCAGATGCACAACATACTCACGTACTGAGATTAAAGCAACAGGAGTTACGGGACATGGCGGAGGATAAAGCTAGGGAGTATGCTAGGGCAACCAAGCGAAGAATATACGCAATAGGAGATAAGGCCTCTAAGCTATTATCATGGCTTGAAAAGAGAGACAGGGAGAGGAGCTGGGTACTTAGGGTTAAAAATCTGACGGGAGATTGCTGCACCATGGGTGAGACTATAGCAGAGGCTTTTGTGTCCTACTATGAGCAATTATACAAGTCCTCGGTGACCCGCACTAAGGCGGAATGTGTGGAGCTTCTAACTGAAATGCAACTCCCTACACTCGCACAGGCAGACCAGGAAGAGCTGGAACTAGACACTCAGAAGAGGAGGTATGCGGGGCCATAGGTTCGATACAATCGGGTAAGGCGGCGGGGCCCAACGGCATCCCGGTAGAACTATATAAGGGCGTGGCGAGTCTGGTGGCACCACATATGCTACGTATGTTTGAGAAATCGCTTGGAAAGGGCAGTCTACCGGAAGACCAGAGAATGGCAACAATTGTGGTTATTCCCAAGCCTGGCAAACCCCTGGAGGATTGTGCCTCCTACAGGCCAATCTCCTTATTAAATGTAGAAGCGAAGGTCCTGCCCAAGATTATAGCAACTAGACTCGCCAAAGTAATAACGGGACTGATTCACCCTGACCAGTCAGGTTTTATGCCCCGGAGGAGCACTAGGCTAAAACTACGACGGCTATATGGTGTACAATATATAACCAGGACCCAGCCGGAAGAGACTGCAGCACTGCTGTCACTCGACGCCCGTATGGCGTTTGACAGCATAGAGTGGCAATATCTGTTTGCGGTTCTTGAATGGTTTGGCTTTGGCCCAAAATTCCGAGCATGGATACAGCTCTTTTGCGCAGATCCCTTGGCCGGGGTGCAGGTCAATGGCGCGGTGTCTAAAAAGATGGGGCTGCACAAGGGTACGAGGCAGGGATGCCCGCTCTTGCCCATGTTGCTTGCACTTGCACTAGAACCCTTGGCAACGTGGGTCAGGACTGACCCACTAATAAGAGGTATACCGATTGGGGGAGAATGGGAGGAAAGAATCTCACTATATGCGGACGACATCCTCCTGTACGTCACTAGGTCCCGTTCCACGATACACCGAGACCTCCATATATTTCAGCTGTTTGGCAGCTACTCGGGTATCACATAAATTGGGGCAAGTTGCTCATATTCGCACTATCTGGCGATAGCAAAGAAGTTATTGATTAAAACTAAATTCAAATATCTGGGAATTGTGATTACACAAACAGAACAGGAATTTCGGGAAGAGAACCTAGCTCCCCAATTGAGTCGACTACGTAATGACGTGGTGCACTGGCGAAGACTGCCACTCTCACTGATGGGACGGGCGGCCATTTTTAAAATTATGGCACTGCCACGCTTACTATACGTCCTGCAAAACACCTTGTACAAGGTACCAACAGATTATTTCCAAAAGATAGACTTTGAGATACGACAACTGCTATGGGATGGCGGTAGCCCACGAATAGTGCTAAGTAAATTGCAGAGAGTGCCATATGATGGTGGATTGGCGGTCCCAGATATTCGTAAATACTATTGGGCTGCGCAATTGGTGACACTTAATGACTGGGTATTTGCAGAAAGAAGCGACCGGCGTACAGGGTAGATCATTGGTCGATGGGAAGAGGAGGGTATTTGAAGGCCCTGTACAACAAAAAAGCGACAGATAGTCTCCGACTCATACACAAACAACAGTGAGAATATGGAGGGAGGCAAATACATTTCTGGGTTGGGAAGGTAAACTAACTGAGCGCACTCCCCTGTGGGAAAGTGACCTCTTGATGGAGGTGCGTAAACTTGTAGGGTTTCGCGCCTGGGCCGTCCTGGGCAGTGAATACTTGGGTGATATATGGAAAAGACAAAAAAATGATAGACTTTGAGAAATTACACTCGGAATACCAAATGGTGAATTCTGAAAAATTCCGATACCTACAACTGAGGCATGCCCTGATGTCACACGTGCGCATAGAAGAACAAATACCAGAAGCAGCCCCGCTTGAGGATAGAATATTGGTAGACCCGATACTAGATAAAACAACCTATCTTATCTATAAGAAAATTATGAATAATGTTCCAGACCCCTTATTAGCTCTTAGGGAAAAGTGGGAGTCGGATGTGGGGATCCTAGAAGAGGATGACTGGCTGGAAGTAATACAAAGCCCTAGAGAGGTGGCCATAAGGGCACGTTTAAGATTGATCCAAATTAGAATTATACACAGATCTTATACAACCAGATCAAGACTCTATAAAATGGGCAAATGCGAGTCAAACATGTGTGTGAGAGGTTGTGGAGAGGAAGGCACATTCTTTCATACACTGTGGAGTTGCCCAGGGGTGCACCGATTCTGGACTACAATTGTTGCAATAATGTCTAAGATAGTGGGACTAACTGTCCCAACGGATGCCCGTTGGCATCTATTATGCGTTACAGGAGACACCAATTGGCCAAAATATGCTACATTATGGCTGATGTTGGCAAGTGTGGTAGCAAAATGAAATATTGCCAGAGCTTGGGGGAAGTCGCAGCCACCAATAGTGAGAGAATGGAAACAAGACCTGGACTGGTGCTGTGCCGCGGAGAAGATAATCTATCAGAGCCGGGGATGTCCCCAGAAGTGGGATAAAGTTTGGGGAAAATGGGTCCAATATAGAGGTTTGTAGCTGTCGGGACTTTGCTGAGTCGCAAAATGCAGGAAGGTTTGGTTGCCGGGGTAGGCATAACGATGGATGGATTATCAACTGATCCAGAATTGAGATATGTGCTGGGAGGGAAACGATCACTGCAATAGACGGTTAGAATGTACAAATGACCTAATGTACATGTTGGAGATATTGTATTATGCATGAATATATTTAATAAAATAAAAATAATAAAAAAAATAATAATAATTGGCTATTCCACCACAGACCGCCCCATCTGTTCAAAAGATGGCATGTGAAAGAAAGGGGGAACGAATAATCTAGGGTCATTGACTTCGAAGGAGTCTCTTGCCAAAAAAACCACACTTGGATTTAACGCTTTTAGCCAGATAGCTTCGGCCAAATACTTGTGCCTATTAGACAGACCATTTATATTACATGAAATAACCTTTATTGACCCCAACATATTCTAAACTTAGAACTGCTTTTTAGCTGCCATATATAAATCCCAATCCCTTTTCGTACAAATACTGCTTAACACCTCTAAGGTACTACAATTTTTCCCTATCATTTCATGTGAGGAACCGTACATACCCCACCACCCTCCATACCCATACCATACTCCCACCCCCAGTGCACCTCAAGAAGGGAATCGCCCGTCCTATTCCCTCCTGCCCCCTTGACCTCTGTTTGGTGGGTGCCCTGGATTGGCACCTTAGACTCCGATAAAGCAGGATTCACCACCCCGAAACAGAATCATAAATGAAGCTAATGGCATCACTTCTAAAAGTTACAAAAACATTAGACCAGATTACTCCATCAAGCCGTGTTCATCTATACTTGTTTTAACAAATCGTAAGTGTTGGGTACAGCAGAAAAAGACCAAAAATGTCCTTTATGAAGAACTTTTAGTTTAGATTGTTGACGGATGGCGGCCTGAACCCCGGCTGCTTTAAATGGTTCAATAATTTCCCTAAAATCTTTCCTCCAGATGGCTGCTGTGCTGGACATGTCTGAATATATAGGGAACTTTGTATCATCTGCTGTACCAAATGATTTTTTGCTGAATAGCTTTCAAAAGAATGTGTTCCTTTTATCCTGGGACTGAGACTTTTTAATGTCCCGATCTCAGATAGTATCACCTCAAACCAGTGATTAGGAGCTGTCAGAAGAGCAGGATGATTTGTATACTGAGCATAATCGGGGGTTGAAGCCGCTTGAAGAGGACAGGATAATAAAGTGTCAACTGTAGCATTAGAGGTAAATCTATTACTATAATCCGACTCTACCCTGTTTTTCTGCTTGGGAAGTTGCTGATTAGTCGACCCCCGTACATCTTCAAGGCCCCCATTATTTTTAGATATGGCCTCATTCCTGAGTTCCTTAAATTATTTAACCTTTTTCCTTCTGACTGCTTAGGAGCAGAGAACGAGACAACCTGCTGTGAGTTTTTAAATAGAGGGCAGGGCTTTAAGTGGGCCGGGTCTCACCGGGTCTGAGCACCGGCAGTTTTTTTAGAGGGGCCTCGAAACGGGTCTCTATCGGGCTCTGTTTTGTGCCCTGGAGGCGGTCCGTTTTTTCCGGACTGCAGTGACAGCAGGCACATCGATGTGCGCGTGCTCACACTGCTCTTCTCACTAGTGGAGAAGTTACGGATGTCATGCCAGGAGAGCATTGTAAGAGAAGGGAAATCCTTTAAAGAGAGAAATTTTCTCTCTGGATTTCCCTTCTCTTTTTGATACGCAGGAGCAGCAACATCATCGTGGTGTCAGCAGGGCTTTAAGTGGAAGCTTTTTCAATATTATATAAAACAAGCCATAGTTGCTGCTTATTTATCTTATGCAACTAACAACCATTGACCAAGTCAATAGTCCTGCCTTGTTGTAGGTATGATGTTACTTGTTGTATCTTATATCTAGATGCTATGACAGAAACAGCAAAATACAAGTCGGGCGGCACACTATGCTAAACACAGATTTTTAGCTTATGTGTTTTTAAGCCACACCCTTAATTACATTGGCCACGCCCCTTTGAGAGACCCCCCAGTTTTTTCATCCCACTTAAAGCCCTGATAGAGGGTAATTCTGTATCACCAGTGCTTTCAGCCTCTTCTGCTGCTGGCTGTGTCTGATATGGCCTAGTGCTAGATGCCGTGGCAATAGTCTCTGGGACAATACTCACTGAAAGGTTTGCTGGCTCTTCGCTATTCAGCAAAGTGGTAACACCACTGAACAATACAAAAGGTGTTGCAGTAATTGTAGTGCTCAAAGCCATGCTAGAAGAGATGGTGCTTGGTGAGTCACTTTCTGCGAGATTCCCCCGCCCCTATCTCCAGACAGACAGGGTTCACGCTGGAAATCAATAATTTCTTAGCTGGTCCTCTGTCTTGGGTCCACCCAGGTGCTTCTTATGCTAGCTTTCAAATGAGCCTCTACGTTTCCGTGGGAAGACTCTAGGGGCGTGGGGTTTCATGAGTCCATTGCAAAACCAAGCAGCAGGACGACCCAACTGGACACAAAGAGCTATAAACTAGCACACCAGCAGGCTGCACCTGAATAATTACGAGACCCCAACAAGAGCCCAGGCAGAGCCACCTCTCAAAACCCAACTCCTTGTGGTCGAGAGAGCACTCATCTGTGGGTCTCCTAACTCATCACACATTCCTGCTGGGCTGAGAGAAACGTGTCTACTCGAACACAATGTCGGCTTCCTGTAAATCATACGTTGCCTGCCTCAGTTGCTGCACATTCGGGAGCTGGGAAAGTATTTAAGAGTCCACCGTAACCATGTAAATCCAACAGTTTCACATAGGTTCTCATTGGATTGCGGTTTTATTAGTTCAACAGCGGCTGTAAACAAGCAGGGCCCCCTGCCCAACCTAGCAACTGGTGAAATGCGGCTGTCCGCGGCTCACGCAGTGAGCCACCTAAAAGGGCGGCCACCTTAGTGCCACTTAGGCACACCAACACCCCCTCTAGTCTTGGGACCCTGGGGAGGAGTCCCACAGCCCGACGCGGGGGCCGCATCATTTCCGGCGCGCAGAGGGTTCGGGGTTTCGGGCGCCCTCTTTGCTGCCGGACACGCCGTCTCGTCGGTCGCCTTGTGTCGTTCGGGCGTCGATCCCTGGGCCCGAGTTACTGGATCACTTGAATGTTGGCGGTGAGTCATCTGGTGTGTCTGCCGCCCCCCACCCCCTGCACCTCCCCCCTGGGTTCTCTTCCCCCGGGTAGTCACCATCGAATGCCTGGGCCGATTTGGGGGCGCGGGCTCTGGAAGGCCGGCCAGTGGGCCTTGCGGCCTGGCACTCCAGTTGGGGGGTCGAGGGCTTTTGCTGGAGCCCTCGTCCCGGGCCCTTCTTCCACCCGGGTAGTCACCGCGACCGCCTGGGCTGACTTGGGAACGCGGGCCCTGGAAGGCCTGCCAGTGGGCTTCGCGCTCTCCCCTGCTGGACATGCAGTCGTCCATGTCGCGCTGCGTTCCCGGGTCTGAAGGTAGCGCAGGCGTTGTTTGGTGGCGGTGAGTTCGGGTCGCTGGGGCCTGTTGTTCGCTAGTGCCTATCCTCCCCCGTTTGGGGACGGTGCTTGACCTCCAGTCTGCAATTGAATATAGCATGAATTGAATACCGTATGGAAAACAGGGGTACCCCACACCAAACAGTGTATATAGCAGTTATGGACGGGAGTCCGATTCTCATGACTCCACCAGGTTTTGGTTGTGCCCCGGCCCCGACTGAGAGGTGTGGGGGCATGTTGCCGCACTCACACTGTGCAGACTGCCATAAGTGCCGGGGGTGAGGCTGGGTGGGTGGCTGCGGCTGCCATTTATGCCTGTCCTTTTCGGTGACGGGGGCGAAGCGGGGGGACTAGTGAGAGCATGGTTTCGGCGGAAAGAAAGGAGGGAGGTTAGCACTCCCCGGGACAAGGATGGAGGAGGTCCTAGTGGCCTTTACCACACACAGTCACACTCACTTCATAAGACCGTGTGGCATAAGGGAGAAGGCGTTTGACTTCGGATCAGACAATGGAGATTTTGAGTCCCTTCTTGTTCGGTTTTTGAGCGCGGTCACGGGCCCCCCCATTTGTGTTGTTCATGGCCGCAGACTGGTGTTATGTGCGGTTGCGGGGGGGGCAGCCTGGTTACACCGCCGTAGGTTCACCCGCTGGACATGTCAGCGCTAATTAGCAGGTTTGTCCGTTGGTCGCGTCTCACCTGTGCGACTGGAGGTCATCGCTCTCTCTCTTGTACTTGCGGTGGGTTGTGGGATTCCCCAACTCACAGGTTGGTGAGGTTGTGCCACTGTGGCAGAGGGAAGGGCAATTCGTTTGGAGTTGTTTGGTGTGATGGGCGATTGAGCGCCAATTTTTGTGGTACCATGAATGCATGGTTTTCTCAGGTACTGCCGTGGCCTTATTTTGGTCGCTGCAAGGAGGGGTCTGTGTTGGTGACTGTTGTGTACCGGTTGAGAGCCTCGGGGTGTTGGTGTAGGGCCGGCGAGGCAGAGGCTGGAGCGGCCGCCTTTGTGCTGGGTTTGAGGGCGGTGTGGTGGGGGACAGGTCGGCAAACACACGCTGTGGGCCCTGTGTATGCCCCTCTAGTGGGTGTGGTTTTTGGAAGGACCCGGTCGAACACGGGGCATGCTCGAGCACAGTGTCTAGGCAGACCACATCCTACACTATTTACAGGGTGCACTCAAGCTTCCTGGAAGTGGGCATATTGTGGCATTTTGTGAACGGTTGTTGGTGGCTCCTGAGACAAAACGCATTTCCCTGCATGCCGTGCGGTGCCGAGGGAGCAGTGGCAACGCAGGCATGAAGGTGGGTTGGATGGCATCGGCGTGCCCTGGTTGCAGCATCCATGCGGATGCCCAGATTGCGGCAGCGGAAGGCTTGGCCATGGGCAATGGCTGGCGGGCAGGGTAAGGGCCATTCTGGCGTAATGGGTCCCCCTTGCAAGAGTTCCAGTGCCATCTCCCGGGTTGCGAAGTCGGGCTCCAGGGCACATCACTTCGGTTCGCTGTAGAGAAATGGGGGGATTTGCCAGTCCCCACTCGGTGGAAAAGGGCTGGTAGACCAGCTGCCAGGCCCTCATGATATGGAGCGCATTTTGGAGCCCAGGGCTCAGCGGCGGTACCCCTTGTGAGCTGGTGGAGCACCGGGCTTGGCTACCAGGGGCCGCAGCTAAGTGGTGCAGCTACTTGCCTTTGAAGTTGCATGCTGCGTTTTATTTGGTGATGCAAACGAGGCGTGCGCCGGTCGAGTGGGTGCACACTCCCCCTTTGCCACACACACCGGGCCCGGTTGCGCATGCGGTGGGCACGCAAATGAACATTGTGGGGCAATGTGATATGTTACTGTGCAAGGACTCTGCTCTCCCAAGTGAAGCTATCAAGCCCTGCCTCTGTACTTACCGGAGTACAGCCAGTACAGCGGTAACCATAGACAACAGCGAACCCCTCTCTCCCTCTCCTCCTCCCCCATTGCTGGTGGTTCGGCATGTTGCACCGGGACCATTTCAGGGATGCTTCATACGTCCAAATAATTGAGGTTTGCCCATGCCCTCGGCTTTGCCGCCATTTTGGTTCGACAACGTCGTGGGGCAGTTTCGGTGGTTTGTGTTTTCTGCCATTTTGGTGGTGACCTGCCCGGCGGCAGCTTGGCTACCTGTCGGCAAAGGGGTACAGCACCGAGCCGGGCACAGTAACATCGGTTGGTACGGTGATTTTGCCCAACACTGCCCCCCCCCCTCCTTCTCTTAGGGGGATACTGGTGGGAGGCCTGCTCCCAGTGCTGAATTTAAAAAAATAAAAAGTACCAGGGCTCTCGTCAGGGGGCCACTGAAGCTCGCACCACACATTGCCCCTGCTATGCTTCCAGTGATAGTAACAACACAACTCTCACTAACTCTCACGCTCCCACAAGTGTGACAAATCGGCCTATTTCATTCCCCCAAAGCTATAAGAATGGCTTTGGAGGCAAGTAATAGTAATTTAATTAATATAACATTAATGATTAACTGTTGTTGTGGTCATCTATAAATTAGCTTGGCAGCGCCACCTTGTGGCAGGCCGTCACAAGCTCCGGTGCTCACAATTAAGTGCCGGTGCCGAGCACCGGAATCCACTGGCTCAAATTAAGCACTGCTTGCTCCCCTCCATGAAGGGAGGGCAACTCATTGCGCTTAGTCGGCACGCACCACAAACACTTGGGGAGAGCCTCACACCTTGACAACACTAGCACAGTCACCTCAATAGCAATCAGATACGGAAGCGTGACTCCGGGTGTGGGTGTCGTGTGTACCAAGATATTGCGGTTTGAAGGCCTCCGCCTGCCTTATTTTGGGCCCCAGCAATTTTCAGCCACCAGTAAAAAGGTTAAGAGAACCCCAGCGATTTATCCTCTTCCTAGAGAGATCGGAGGTTTGCCTAGAGGAAGCTTTGATGCAGGTAAGGTAGCGCAGTAGGTTATCTCGACTGCTGCAAAGAACTTGTACCAGGCAGATCGCAGGCGAACATAAGGTGAATCGGTCAGTGGATCACTCCTCTAGCCTGAGAGATCCTTTTGTACGACAGTTGGTAAGTTAAAAGCGATAAGCCTAGCATAGAACCGTGGGGTATTATTTGTCACCAGGAGCTACATGTAAACTACAAAGTATAGATTAGAGCGTGATGGAATTGCCCCAAGTCTTCCAAAGGGCACTTTAGTAGGGTATGATGACCCAGCGGCAAGGGGCAGCGCTGTGCAGCAGGCATGTTAACTGTTGGAGCTAGCTAGAGAACTCGAGCATGACCATGCAGAGTGCAACACAGGTACCCGTTGTATTGGAGGGTCCCTCCCGCGCTGTGCGTGATGTGCACTACATGGGGGCAAACACAAGAGTGTGTAGGCTAAATTAAAAAACAAAATATATATATATATTTTGAACACTCCACGCCATCCCAGGATTAGCCTCAAACAGCACAGAGCGATGGCAATTTACAGGCATTATACACTTGTACTCCTCTGCGACTGGCCAGTGCAAATAATAATTATTTGGTAGTTGCGGAGTGCTGCCTGTGTAGCAATACCACGCTTTAGAAATGCGACAAGCATTAGCTCCCGGCATGGGACACAGATATGGGTCTAGTGGTTTAGCAGGCTGAGGCATCAACAGTGGGGGGCCTGTGGTGATCTTAGGGGCACAAGTTCTCATCATGGAGGGCCTACGCAGCCTTCATCCTCAGAGGATTGATAAATTGAGTATCATTGAGTAAGGTATCAAGAAACATTGGTATTCAGGGCCAGGATACCCTTCGGGTGACCGTGCGCACAAATACACGTTAGGACTACCACATCCAACCGTAATACTTTTAGGCTTGCTGCTAACTCCTCTGATTGGGCACCTTACCTCATTATGTGTTAAGGACCGCAAACACATACCGATAGTTGCATCAGCTAGTCACAGCACAGAGATATCTAAGTGCGGTCTGAATCACTAGGTAAACATGTTATTGGTGTAATTTTAATCTGGAGTTTAAACAGCATCAGCAGCGACACACTCTTACAGATAAGCTATAATAAGGCCTAGGCATCCGAACGTCACTAGATGTCTCGCTAGAGTCAGGTGCAACTGCTTGAAACCATCACCAATAGCTGTAGGACAAATCGTTGCTATGTTCTTTCTAGAGGCACATGCAAGTGATCTAATTGAGCCAGATGGAATGCCCAGGTTAACTGCAGTGACCCAAAGCTGTAGCTCGGAGGCAAAGTCTTCAGCATTTCGGGTCACAGGCACCTGTAAGTCACAGCAGTGGTGGCAAGATCATCTTACCAATAGCGGGCGGCAAGATGCCCCAGCGGGATGCTCAAGCCCCAAGGCACCTGCAGCAGTGAGGGATGCTTTCTGAGTGCCTAGGATATGAGGGTTAAACAGCATTCCCTTCTCCCAGGCCCACGAGGCTTTCAGCAGAATGGCCACATGCTCGAGCAGGTTAAATGGTGATTTCTGCGCAGTGCATGTAGAATAAAATGTTACGGACCAATAAGGACAAGGTTACTAGTAAGGATCCCGATAACCAGGCAGGTCTTTAATTATGGTGGGGTACAATTAATTCTTGGGATAAACAAATCTAACTGGGTCTAATTCATTGATGCAACAGCCATGGCCACAGCTGGTTAGCACATAGTGTAGGCGACCCACGTTTGGGGGCAAATGGGACTAAATTGCTATGCGGATGTGTGACACAAGACGCAACAGTGGGCGTGACTTGCTGACCGTGCAGTATTGCTAGGGCCTTCATGGCCGATTAGTCAGACACCAGTAGCAGTGAGTGTGGCTTGCCCTCAGTGCAGTTGTTAGGAGAATTACATACCATTTACAGGTTACACTGGGCTTGCTACCAGCGGGTCACTTGTGTGAGCAGGTTAACTGCCATGGAAAAAAAAAAGGCATAAAAGGAGTATGGCTTAATACACAGGATTACTACGAATTAAATCAGGAACCTGCAACCCATACACATGGATTTTGGTGGAGGGAAATCAATTCCGGGGTAAACCAAGTGAACCAGGTCTAGTGCTTTAAGCATCATGGGTCACAGCTGGTTAGCACGCAAGGTGTATCTGGGAACGCACTAGGCACACTCAGCAGGGAAGAATGCGAAAGAGCTGCACATTGCCACAATTCGGAGTGTGACGGAAGCAATAACTCTATCCCAGCCAAAGCAAATCAAGGTACTTACTGTCAGATGCACAACATACAAACGTTCACGCCAGCCTCACTGAACAAGTCTTGACACGAGCAAGTGTTCGACATAGTTCATCAGTATCCCTGACTGGCAAAGGTCTGGTCTCCTAGCAGAAATTGTGAGCCGTAGACCAGCGCGTGTTAGTGGTGCTTCAGTTAAGCTATTTTCGCTCGCATTATCGCCCTTGCAGCCAGACGGGTGGCTTAAGTTTGTTACTTAACATGTATGTGGTTCCAAAGCTGGGAAACACTGGTTTAGAGCACATAGGGTCACAGCTATCTAAACACATTGAGCATTCCCATTTCCAAGAAAGGGCAGTTATCTTTACATAGTGTTCTCCGCCTAGCTACCAGCCCACAAGCTTCTCCTCCAGGCTACATTATGGAATTCCTTTAACAGAAGTTTGGAACGGGACGACTTGCGCCAGGGTGTGGACATTTAGCGGGCGACACAGCAGATAGACTGCTGTCAGACGAGGGTGCTTGCAGGCAAGGAGGCCATGTAATGTAGCAGAACCTAATGGTACTGACCCATCCCCCCCCCCCCCAGATTGCCCTATGATGTTAGGGCAGTGGGATTTGCAATGCTACAGGTGTTTTATTCACCCATACAGGGGCAGAAGGGTACATTGCAAGAACCGGTATAAATAGAGTGGGGGCAAGACCTATAGAAGATGTGCACCGGTAAACATGAGAGCATGGGGATAAGATCAAAATCTCGCAGCGGCAAGTCACCCAGGTGGGTTGCGTCAGTAGGTTATGCCAGAAAGTGTGCCGTGGCTCCATTAGTGTCAAGAAATATTGGTTTGGAGCACAATTGCTGACAATTCCAGAGCACACACTGCACCTCGATCTCAGTAGGTGAAGGTTATATGCTCATATAGTTCTCCCATGTCTTCACAATCCAAAAGCATTGGCATCTTTTGCGGCACCTGGGATTCCTGCAACAAAAGCTGGCGATGGGCCTTGTATGCTGGGTGGGGTCACCAGCATGGAGACACAGCATCTGTAGATCGCAGTCAGACATGGGTGGTTCAGGCAAGAAGTACATGAGATGTAGCAGAATCTTTGGAGTCCCCTATGGGGACCTCAGGACCCACCACTCTGAGATTAGATCCACCTTTGTCTCGTTAGGTGGGGAGGTTCACCTGGCATTCTAGGAAGGCATGACAACCCTTGCTGGGGCAGCAGTTGGTTATCAGTTTGAACCCTCTAGTTGGGACTCGTCAAGTAGGGGGTGGGGTGACCTATGGCTTAATCAACCCCCAAAGGTAAATGCATACCCTTGCACACTGGGCTCAACTGATTATAGCACACAGGACTGTGGTCTCAATGTAGAGCAGTAGTTTGTTGTGCTCTTGGGGTCCCATCTCCTGTTGGCAAGGCGCTCCCGTACAATCGGGGGTCAGTGGGGAGATAGGGTATTGGTTGGCTCGAACAATAACTTGCAGGGTAAACAAGGCTGTGGTCAAAGAAGAGAACAGTAGTTCCCAACCTCCGGGGAGGCCATCGTACAGTCATACAGAAGGGCTAATAGAGCCATGTGCAGGCCCATCAAGCAGGAGGACTTGGTTCAACTCACTTCATATCTAATAGGAGGTCTTGGTAATTTAGGCATGGCCTCTTTTGGGCAAACACCACACGGTTCCCGACATGGACGGGGCACACCTATCAGAGGTAGATAGGGAAGTGGTCCAACTAGAAGGACGGTTACAGCAGGTAGCAGGAGGTTATAGAGCCTGCAATAACGTGAAGGGTAATAAAGCTGTGGTTAAGAAAAGAACAGTAGATCCCCCCACAGGGGAGGCCATCCCATTCCGACAGAAAGGAAATTAAAGCCATGGACAAGCCCACCAAGCTGGAGGGCATGGTTCAACTCGAACTCAATAGAAATATGACGGGCTGGGTAAATTGGCATGGCCTTTTTCGTGTAACATACATGGTCCCCCGATAGGGACGGCGCACACCTGTCAGAGGTAGCTAAGGAGATGGTCTACCTAGAAGGACTATAGGTCAGCAAAGAGGAGGACGGGGTGCACCTGTCAAAGGTGGGCATGGATCTGTTCTTATTGGACATTAGTGCGAGGCGCTGTAAACAGCAGGTTGCAATTGAAGGAAACGGCAGACCTTGGTGGGGGGTTCTGGAGGCGACGGTGGCCACATCCAGAGCTTTGGCGGAGTTACAGGGCGATCCGCAGGTGGAAGGGTACAGAAGGGTACCTCTTCAGGAGCACAATAGGGGTGCCTGTGCCAAACCCCAGGAGTCTTTACGGCAGGACCCTGGAGAAAGAATCGTCGGCACCCCGCTAGTCCTTCGGGCGGTTGGAAGCCTGAGCAACCGGGGGCTTGCCTTGCAACGCTCCGCCCTAAAAAGGGCGTGAGTAAAGTTGTGGACCAGTGGTTCACGGTATTCGAGGGGGGAATCCCCTCATAACTGGTAGCACCGATTGGATTGTCAACGTGCAGGGCAGCGTAGGGCAGTCACCGCTGCCTGCCCTTGGATCGCCCGTAAGTTAACCCACCATGTTGCATACTTTTGTATGGAATAAACCTGTAGCATTCTTTTCCCAACAAAGAATTGTGTTGTGTATTTATTTATTTCATTGTGCATGCTAACCTTGCAAAGGGTGGGGAGTGTTGCCTATATAGGCACTATGCGGCTGCCCGCGGCTCACGAAGTGAGCCACCTAAAAGGGCGGCCACCTTAGTGCCACTCAGCCACACCAACACCCCCTCAAGTCTTGGGACCCTGGGGAGGAGTCCCACAGCCCGACGCACGGGCCGCATCATTTCTGGCGCGCAGAGGGTTGGGGGGAAGGTATTTATACCGGCCCCCACCTTTCGGGCGCCCTCTTTGCTGCCGGACACACCGTCTCCCGCCCTACCGCATACCCGGCGTGTTGGCGGGGGAGCATGGTTAGGTAGGACTATTTAATGTTTTTATTTGTGTTGCAGGCGGAGTTACAGGGCGATCCGGAGGTGGAAGGGTACAGAAGGGTACCTCTTCAGGAGCACAATAGGGGTGCCTGTGCCAAACCCCAGGAGTCTTTACGGCAGGACTCTGGAGAAAGAATCATCGGCGCCCCACTAGTACTTCGGGCGGTTGGAAGCCTGAGCAACCGGGGGCTTGCCTTGCAACGCTCCGCCCTAAAAAGGGCGTGAGTAAAGTGGTGGACCAGTGGTTCACGGTATTCGAGGGGGGAATCCCCTCATAACTGGTAGCACCGATTGGATTAGCCACAGTGCAATTTGGCTCTTCAGGCGGGCAGGGCAGCGTAGGTCAGTCACCGCTGCCTGCCCTTGGCTCGCCCGTAAGTTAACCCACCATGTTGCATACTTTTGTATGGAATAAACCTGCAGCAATCTTTTCCCAACAAAGAATTGTGTTGTGTATTTATTTATTCCATTGTGCATGCTAACCTTGCAAAGGGTGGGGAGTGTTGCCTATATAGGCACTAAGCACTGCTCCCCAGGCGTGTTGCAGGTTGTCACTAGGCAGCCCGGTGCAGGGTAATGTGTCGCTCACGCATCAAAATCTGTGGCTCCTGGGTCAAACCAGCTTCAGCACTGATGGGCAGTAGCCGATAAAACCATGAGTCAAAGCAGCACCCAGTACGCCGAGAGGAGTAAAGGGGAGACGAGCATCCGACGAAGAGTCTCAACAGTGCATGACGGAAAACGGTACTGCTCTATCACAGTGTTACTGAAGTTAAGTAACTTATTTCTGGCCAGAGGTGCAGCAGCACCTTAACGTGCAGTTTAATGGGGAGCATTTCTTCAGACTTGAGGTGGATAAGATGCTAGAAAAAAATGTTAAAAGGACACTGGCGTTGCCAAATTCAAGGGTGCCCTTTAGTCCACCACACAACTTTGGCAAGCACAAACCAAGAGGCTGGTGCAAGACACAAGCATCACCCAAATGCAGGGCTACCAGCACCAGTCCTTTCAGCACATGCAGTCCTCCAAGCTCTTCTCAAAGGGTAGTTAAAGAGTTTAACTGCTGAGGATAAGCCAGAGGTGGCTCCAGCCTGGGCGAATCAGCCTCAAACACTTGACTCCAGTTCCACCAACTGCACTCCGCCACTCCCCTCCGAACCCCCAGGCGAAAGGGTGCTGTCATTAGCATTGGAGGGGTGCTGCCAAGAGTTTCAACCCACCAAACTTTCCGCCTCTGCACCATGTTTCCAGCCCAGACCACCTGTGGCTGCTCAAGGAGGAGTTGCAGGCACTCATAGCCAAAGGAACCATTGCCCCACAAATGGCAAAGGGCAACCTGTTGGTGTATGAATCCAACACCACCTGCCCCGCTGGAGTCCATTAAATCAGACAAGTGGGTACTTCAAATTGTTCAGTGGGGTTATTCCATCCCTTTCTTAGAAACCCCACTGCCCATGCCATCATCCCCAGACTAGCTGACAGAGGATCCCCTCTCCCTGCTCCGCCAGGAAGTGCAGGTTCTTTTGGCCAAAGGATCTACTAAAAGGGTGCCACCATCAGAAGAAGGTTGTGGTTGCTATTCCAGCTACTTACTGATGCCCAAGAAGGATGGAGGCCTCTGCCCTATTTTAGATCTGCGCCCTCTCAACTTCTTACTGAAGCAGGAGAAATTCAACATGCTCACGTTGGCTCAGGCTTTGTCTGCCCTGGACCCTGGAGACTGGATGGAAGCGCTAGACTTGCAAGACGCCAACTTTCATATACCTGTACTGCTTGTCCACTGGCTTTACCTGTAGTTCACGATGGACTATGAACATTTTCAGTTCGATGTGCTCTCTTTTGGCATCACCAGCGACTCTCGGGTCCCCACCAAGGTGATGTGGGTGGTTGCAGCACATCTGTGGAGGGCATGGCTTTCATTCTTCCCCTAACTTGACTGGCTAGTAAAGGTGGGGTCGCCCCAGGCAGTCGTCTCCCACCTCGAGACTGTGGCAGACCTCTTGCATTCGCTGAGGTTATCCAGTATTGGGGTATCTTTCATAGATTCACATGCTTGAATCATTCCCTGTCATCGAAGTGGGCGTCCCACGGTACCATAGTGAGCAGTAAGCTTTGTAGTATAGGCCATAATGACAACAGAAGTGACCCTTATAACCTATCTAAGTCATTTAAAAATAAAAAAAATAAAATCTTGACACATAGCCAATCAGGCGACAGTACCCTCTAGAACACTCCAGACAGAGGCTGAAACCCTCAGACTTTCTATTGCACATCGTGTGAATTGAGTCTCCCTGAGCTCTGCTCAGTTTTCTTCAGATTATTTTTGTGTTTGGTATATCCTTACCATGTCTGCCTCTTCAAAAACAGGTCTCTTCAGATCCCACTCATCCTGTGGGAAAAAGAAACTTCATGTGGATGACCCACATAAACACTGTCTGCACTGCCTTTACACTCAACAAGTGAAGGAAATGCTGCACTTTTTCTACAAAGACCTTACGAGACAGAGCAGGACGTCTTCTTATATGGCTGAAGAAATCAAAAGCCCAGACATCCAGTGCTTCTGGTGAAGACAGTGACTCTTCTCATGCCATCCAAAAAAAGCTCAAGATCCTCTGACCATGGGGATGCTGAAGGTAGTAAAAAGGCCTTAAAGAAAGATCCCCTCAGAAAGGAGGAATTACAGCTTGTCTCCACAGGTACGTCCTCATCCCATCCATCTATTCCATCTCACAAGAAAAGAGACCGAGCGAGGTCTCCTTCATCAGAGCCATAGACATCAAAACAGCAAACATCGTCGACGACCTTCTCAACCCCGGCACCATCAACAACGAAGACGATGACAGGTACATTGGCATAGTCGTCTAAAACGTTGTTGTCTAAATTGGCGACCACTAAAAGGGTGCCAGCATCAGAAGAAGGTCGTGGTTGCTATTTCTGTATTATAATATGGTCCACCAAGGTGTTACTATGAACATTAAACCTATCAGCAACCTAGGAGAGTTGAGGTACTCATGCCCACCTCAATATTGCAAGGCTTACAGGCTATGCTCCAGGACTATATGTTATGTTAATTGATTTTTGTATAGCGCCTAATCACCAGCAGGTCTCTAAGCGCTTTTGAGAGGGTTGCCAAAGGTCGTAAGCGGATGCATGGCAGCACAGGGGGCTAGGTTAAACAGTATCTATAAAAGGCGCTTCCCTGACACCCCACAGGAGCAAACACCAGCACCTATCCACCCGGTGCCTCCTGCTACACCGATAAATCCGCCACCACCTAACGCACCCATAATGTCATCCCTACCTAATGTACCAAACCCAAGCGAGGACCATACATCCTCTGAAGACGAACGTGAGGAGGGCGAGTTTCAGGAGCCACAACCACTAGTTGATGAATGGGAGGACTATTTGATCCCTACTCCGTCCTCCCCCCACCTCACCCGGCGTATTCATCCCCAGAGGACATTGGGGGCTTCCATAACTTAATGGACAAAGCAACAGCAAAATTCCACCTCCCCACTTCCATCAACCAATCTAACTGTTTCCTGCATGATTTTAAGGAGCAGGCTACATTTGGGAGGAAGGAATAAAAATTATGAGGAATCTGGCAACAGTTGTCCCAGTTCCACCACGCCTTGATAAGAAATATAAGGCCATAGATGATTCTCCAACCTGCCTTATTAGCCATCCCAAGACAGATTCTGTCATCTTGCAGGCTGCACAAAGGCGTTCTAAAAATCCGTCCACTCCCATTTCAGCGCCTCCGTATAAAGAAGGTAGGTGCCTCGATAATATAGGGAAGAGGTTCTCCCTGATGGCAGCTATCACAGTCCGCACAGCAAATGCTCTTGGCTATCTCACTGTGCTATGATTGACAGATGTGGTAAGATATATACAGCCTTATTGACCTCATTCCTGAAGATAAAAAAAGCGGAGGCACAGAAAATCATACACAAAAGTGAGCGCACCTCTTCAGAGATTATTGATTGCATTCTAGACATCGCCTCAACATGGTTTTGACAGCTACAGGGGTGGCTGTCCTAAGATGCCAGGGCTGGCTCAAGGCTACAAAGTTTATGCCAGAGGTTCAGATGAAAATTCTTGATATGGCCTATGATGGTGAGTCCCTATTTGGGCAACATGTCGACTAGGCGCTGCTGGTGATAAAGACAGATACTGACACCGCCAGACCCTTTGGCACTTTACAGTATCACAAATTTCCCTTTCGTGGTGACAAAGGAAAAGGTTTTGCTACCTATAGAGGGCGATACCAACGACAACAGCAGTATTAATCACAGTTTCAATATAGAGCAGGTTATCAGCAACCCTACCGCCAACCACCTTCTGCAGCCTACCACAAATAGACCACAAGGTGTAAACAGGCTTCCCAGGGTCGTGACAGCGGTCGCAAGCAGTGACCAGGATCAGGTACCGGCTACACCTCCTTCCAGTCAGGTGGGTGGGAATGTCACCAATTACCTCCCACAATGGCAGGAGATAACATCTGTTGGGTGTTGGATTTGGTAACATATGGACACACCCTGGAATTTGTGCAGAGACCTCCAGCCAAACCTTCAAAAGGAGCATATTCACCTTGCCTTCCCTTATTATGGAAAGAGGTTTTTATCATGTCGGCAAAAGGAACGATAGAGCAGGTCCCTGCTCCCCAAAAGAACAAGGGTTTCTACTTCCACTTCTTCCTTATTCAAAAGAAGTCAGGGGAGTGGAGACCCATCCTAGACCTCAGAGAATTAATCAAATTCCTGCGCAACAGTCTTTCCGTATGATTTCTCTTTCTGAAATTCTCCATCTCTTGAACAGCAGAGATTTCATGACTTCCCTAGATTTGCAGGATGCTTATTTCCATATTTCCATACATCCAAAGCATCACAAGTATTTCCATTTCACCGTAGATGGTGCCCACTTTCAGTTCAAAGCCCTCCCGTTTGGGCTCAAGTCCACCCCAAGAATCTTTCCAAAAATCTTTCCAAAATGTCTAACTTCGGTGAAAGCCACACTAGGTCATCAGGTATTTGCCTACATAGACGACTGGTTGTTGAAAGCTTCCACACCGCAACAGGCCTCAAAAACTACAGCTGCATGCCTGGCATTGTTTCGCAGGTTGGGTCTTACAGTCAACTACCAGAAGTCCTTCATCATCCCAAGTCAAGAGAGGATTTTCTTAGAAGCCAACCTCAATACTATCAACAACAAAGCCTATCTATCTCTAGACAGACAACAGCAATTGTCAAACCTGCCATTAAGAATCTCACAAAGAACGTCCGTCAGTGCTGATATTCAAGTCACTCCTTGGCATGATGCCCTTCGCCATAAACCTAGTTCCACTAGCTTGACTAAAGATGAGACCTCTGCAGGAAGAGCTTCAGTTGCAAGGGGTAGGGTCGACCGGCTCATTCGACGACTTGATGAATGTCACTTCTGGAATGCAAGAAACGTTGACTTGGTGGTACCCAACTGCCTTATTTATCTCATGGTCTCACATTTCTGACTGCAACACCAGATTACATCATCACCACCGACGCCTCTCTAGAGGGCTGGGGAGGTCAGTTACAGGACCTCAGGATTCAAGGAAGGTGGTTGCAATACCAGAAATCTCTCCACATCAACCACCTGGAATTAAGGGCAATTTTTCTCACTCTCCAGGCCTTCCTACCACGTCTTGCAGGAGTGTCTGTGCTGGTTCGGACAGACAACACAAGCAGCATGTTCTATATCAACAAGCAGGGTGGCACAAGATCTCTCTCTCTCTTTCTCAAGAGGCTCAAACCCTTTGGAACTGGTTAGAAACGCACCATATCACCCTGAAAGCAATTCATGTTCCAGGGGTCAACAACGCATTAGCAGACACGTTCAGCAGAACCATGGACAGTTGCCACAAGTGCGAACTAGATCAACAGGTTTTGAATGGGATTTTCGGATGATGGAGCAAACCAGCCCTCGATCTCTTTGCAACCAACAAGAACGCAAAATGCTGACTTTACGCCAGTTGATACCCGCTTCCAGGGTCATGCGGAAATGCCCTTTCGATAAGATGGTCAGGGATTTATGCTTATGGTTTTCCTCTCTTCCCTCTCATTCCGAGGATTCTCATCAAATTGAAGATGGAGTGATGTCACCTCATTCTCATAGCTCCCCAGTGGCCCTGACAACATTGGTTCACCGAGCTTCTCCTACTCTCCGAAACCCATCCCATCCATCTTCCCAGGAAACACAACCTGCTCACAAAGAACAAAGGCCAGATCCTCCATCCCGAGTCAGCAAGCTGAAGTGGAAAAGTTCCTGCTTGTGGTGCGAAGCTTCCAATATCCATCCAGTGGAATCATCACCAGAACAAGTCCTTTCATACCTATTATCTCTAGCTTGTTCAGGTTTGGTGCATTCTTCAATAAAGGTCCACCTCGCAGCAATATCTAGATTCAGGCGTACCTCTAATTCGCGTTCTCTCTGTTCATCTAGAATAATCAAACAATTCATGAAGGGTTTATTTAGAACCTTCTGTCCAGTTAAAGCTCCTTCATCAGAATGGCACCTTTATGTGGTTCTCTCCCAACCCATGAAGTTGCCTTTCAAACCCATTCACAGGACGGGTCTCAAGTTCCTCACTTGGAAAGTCTCTCTTGCTCGCCCTCACGTCAACCAGAAGAGATAGTGATCTTCAAGCCTTTACCATTCAAGAGCCTTTCCTCCATTTTACTGATGAGTATGTGATGCTGCGTACAAACCCTAAGTTTATCCCCAGGGTACCATCACAATTTCATCTCAATTATCCTATCATTTTGCATACCTTTTTTCCACATCCAAAATCGCCAGCTGAGCAGTTGCTTCACACCTTGGACATCAAAAGATGTCTCAAATTTTATCTACAAAGAACTAAGCAATTCAGAAAATCTGATCAGCTGTTTGTCTCTTATGGTCTTCCTCAAAAAGGTTCCGCAGTCACCAAAGCTACCATTGCCAGATGGATAGATGCCACAATTCAATTCTGTTACTGCACGGATGGGAAATCCCTCTCAGCTAAACCAAGAGCTCATTCTACAAGGGCAGGTTCTACTTCTGCAGCCCTGTTTGCCGGTGTTCCGCTGGACAGAATTTGCAGAGCGGCAACGTGGAAGATCGCTCATACATTTACTCAACATTACTGCTTGGGCTCTGCCCACAAAAGCGATAATGCAGTGGGACAAGCAGTTTTATGCCATTTATTCCACAGAGGTGAGCCCCTGAAACTGTAAGTGATTTCTGCTATGATTAATATATTTTAACAGTTTACACTGTTGTATTCATGTTTACACAGATTGATGCATAGATGTTACATTGTTACCCACCATCCACAAGGGTACTATTTATGTATTTAGGTATGGGTATCTGTACAGTTACAGACTGCTTGCTGTTCTGATTCAAGTATGTGAATCTATTAAAGATACCCCAATACTAGATAAGAAAATAAGTTACTTAGCTGTAACTACAGTTATCCAGTATTTGTATCTTTAATAGATTCACATGAGATCCACCTTTCTCCCCATAGAGGCTCCCCTCATAGCTTGGGATGTTCTTTCCAACTTGTAGGGTGGAGTTGTGGACCCTGTGTCAAGAGGCCCTGCGCCTCTGGAAATAACTGGAAAGAAAGAACATATTCCTAGTGGTTCAACATCTGGCAGGTTCTCTGAACTCCAGAGCAGATGAACTCAGCTGTTGATACCTAGAGTATCATGAATGGCATCTTCATCCTTAGGTGGTGCAAGGTCTCTTCAGAGATTGGGGAGAACCTTGTTTAGATTTGCCACAGCCGAAAATGTGCAATGTCAGCACTTCTGTGTGCTGTAGTTTCCAAGGCGACACTCCCTCAAGACACTTTTTGTCTCAAGTAGTGTTCAGGCTTCCTGTATGCCTTTCGCTGATACCACTCCTGCCTAGAGTCCTCAAGGAGATCAGGAACTACTGGGCCCAAGTCATTCTTTTGGCTCCGATTGGGCACAAAAGGTATGGTATCCCAAACTCATGAGCATGAGCATCGGTCCTCCTACCAGGTTGTTGCTTTGGGAGGATCTCCTGTCTCAGCAACAGAGCAGGGTCCTGCAGACGAACCTGTGCACACATTACCTTCATGCATGGAGATTGAGCTGCGGCAATTTACAGTTTTAACCTCCCTGCAGAAGTCTGCTATGTCATTCTGTCACCCAGACACCCCTTAACAAAGACAGTATACGCCTGTCATTGGGACAAATTTGTGGCTTGGTGTGCTACCAAAAATGTTGATCCCCTTTCTGCACCTTTGTCCAAGGTGTTGTTATTTGTTCTTTCATTAGCTTAGCAAGGCTTTGTTTTGGGCATAGTTAAAGGGTATCTTTTGTCCATATCTGCATTCTTGCAGTTACCCGACCAGCCCTCCATGTTTAAATCACCTGTTATGACTCTTTTTCTATAAGAACTACAACATGTTTCCGCCATATCCCTTTAACATGCCCCACTGGGACATGAACCTAGTCTTGATGTTATCAATGTGCTTGCCCTTCAAGCCTATGCACAACTGCCCTCTGTGTCTTCTGACCATTAAAACTGCTTTTCTAGTGGCCATTGCATCGGCCCGGAGAATTAGTGAACTGTAGGCACTGTCTGTGCACCCTCCATACACTACATTCTTTCCAGACAAACTGGTTCTGAGAACACGTGCCTCTTTCCTCTTGAAAGAGGTGACATCCTTCCATGCTGGCCAGACTATCACACTGCTTACCTTCTTTGCTGTGCCTCAACCATCCAAAGAGGAGGAGAGACTACATCGCGTGGACCCAAAAAGACCGTTATCATTCTACATTCATTGTACAAAGGAACACTGGGTGTACGATCAACTCTTCATTGGGTTCGCCGGAACAAAGAAAGGAAAATCTGTGCAGAAAAGGACCATCTCAAGATGGACAAGAAGCAACCCTCTGAGGGCTTGCATGCTCATTCCACCAGAGCCAAAGCTGCGACCAGTGCGTTCATGGAGTTACTGTCCTAGACATCTGTCAGGCTGCGATGTAGGCGTTTTTGCACACGGTTACCAAGCACTACTTCCTGAACAGTCAGGTCCATCGTGATGGGCACTTTGACCATTTGGCCCTTTAGGACTTCCTCATCTAAATCTGTTCACAGTCCCACCTTCTGAAAGGTATTGCTTGGGTGTCTAATCTAAGGTAAGGAATATGTGGCTAGAAGTCTCTATCAGATGAACAACTTACCTTCAGTAACGCCTTATCTGGTAGAGACTATCTAGTCGCAGATTCCTTACCAACCTTCTCATCCTCCCTGCTCTGCTCTTGTAGGTCCTTAGTGTCTGCAAACAGGTCCATCAGCATTCTGTTGTGGCCCTGTGCCTCCAGTGCATAGAGGTATTGCTCAAGATGTTCCTGAATCCAGTCTGATGCCTAAGGAATATTCTAAGGTAAGGAATCTGCAGCTAGATAGGGTCTCTACCAGATAAGGTGTTACCGAAGGTATGTAACTTGTTCTTTAGGTCTCAAGTGAAAATCACGTGGAAAGGCTGACATTTATTTTACCAATATTTAAAGCTGGTTTAAAGCTAGTTGAAAGTCATGAAATTTGCATAATTCTGTACCCTAAGCACGGGGTGACCTGCTTAATGTAGGGAGAGATGGATGGATACATGAATAGACAGATGGGGAGTGGAAAATTAGATAATGCTGAGAAATTAAGCAAGCCATCTCAGCAGAAAAGAAAATGAGGGTGGAGGACAGATAAACAAATGTTGGATTTCAATTGATGGGTAGAGATGCAGAGATACTGAGAAAGAGTGAGCAGTAAGGTGACAGCAAGAGGGGAAAAAGGAGAGGGCTAGTGGGGTTCAGAGACAAAGGAAGGAGGATAGAGATGCATGGGAGAGAGTAAAGAAGGCACGAGACAGAGGTAGGGGCAAGTAAAAGAGATAGGAGATCAAGGATCAGCAAGATTACCAAATGTCTTTTTGTCTACAATTTGAGAAGAGAGTTCCCCAGGTGCACTGCCAATACTCAGGAATATTTATCCAATTCTTAGTTCACAAAAAGTTCATTTTACAAAAAAAATGTGTATTCAGTGAGCTTTTGCCTGATTCTGTTCCATTGAACCAATAACACCAGTGCACCTGAAAACAATCATTTGTAAAAGAAACACACTGAGGACTGCAACAGTTGTGCTACTGTGAGATTTAGTAATTCTAAAAGGCAAGATGAGCTAGCTATAAGCGGAGAATGGAAGAAACAGGAAGACACACTGAGAGAAAGATATATAGAGGAAACATTACATAATGCATCAATTGTTAAAATTCGACAGAGCTAAATAGAGCTAGGAAGTGAAGGAGTAAGACGAAATGGGCTGTGACGAAAAAGAGCAACATGGACAGATGGAACAGAGACATAAATCTAGAAATAGGTAGACATTATTTGCAAAAATAAAGTCGTTATTGGTGTCCCTCTGACTTCCCGCCTGACTTGTAAGCATACAAACGGTGAACAGGCAGTGTGCTATTTTTCATGTGAGTGCTGCGTGCTCCTTGAAAAACATTCTGCCTACGAGGAAGGGTGCTCCCACTCTGAAAAATCTTTTTCTACAGTTCTCTCCTTTTAAGATACAGAAAGTATCAAGTTAAACCGAAAGTTCCACCTTACTTTTTTTCTTTAAGACAACACAGCTAGCTAGTGTGGAGCCGGTTGCATACATGAACCACTGGATTTCAGGGGAACCGAACTTGACACTAAGCAACTATCCACTTCAGGTACAACTCACCTCCAATTTCACAAGTTTCACCCTATAATACCATATACCAATTCACTACTGATGCCTCATCTTCAATGGGGCAGGCTTATTATGCATGAAAGGACTTGTATACGCCTGCTAGCAACTGGAGGGCACAGATATAGGCTATACCATTCATCTAACGAACCAGTGGTGGGCGAACCACTGAAAGCTTGAGGCAGGCTCGAGCCTGAAGGCTGGCTCTGGCTCAGCTCGAGGTCATATTGGCACCTCAAGCCCATAACGAGCCAAGCTTTCATGTGACTTTTGATTGCCTCCCTCTACTCAGGATGTGCTGTTACGGGCAGAGCTGTTGACTGTGGAACTAGGTTTGAGACTCTGCGCTCCGCGTCAGCTCAACATCGTGTGATTCTGGGCAAATCACTTAATATCCCCATGCCAATAAACAATGCATGTGACCTTCTATAATGTAACTGGTGCTCATGTAAAGCGGTCCAAAACCTTTGGGTCGAGTTAGTGTACTTTTCTGTAGTTTTTCAAATATAGCACAAAGAGGTAAAAAACAAAGCTTGAACATAAGGCAAGACAAATAGATACCCATTTACTGGCTGGTTTGTACAAAGTGAAACCAGAAAACATTGATAAATCGCGGCTTCTCCACTTAAATTGTGTGATCTTAGGCAAAACATTTATTTCACCAAAACTCTTTTTTCTTCATTATTGCGCATGAAAGCACTTTAAAATATGTGAGTCCAGAATACCAGTTGCACAAAACTATCACATTTAATAAGTACTTGTCAGTAGAGTGCTATAAAGTACTCTATTAATGTCAAAGCTTCTACATGTTTAAGAAATACACTTTTTGGAATTTTGAAGAAAGTTTATCATATTTTACATGATGTTTGTTGTATGATTTAGATAGCAAATATTTTCAGAGCTCTGCTCGTGCATGGGCTCTCCCTGTTAATTTGTTGGATCCCCACCTCTATAACTATCCCCTCAATACCAGCCAGACAGTTCTGTGAAGAACGGAGAGACGCGCCATACATTGCTGCTTATATGAAAACTCTTAACATAGGCCTCCTTGCAGGTCCCAAAAATTCACATACTCTGAACACCAATACTCTAGTTGTTTAAACAACAGTGAATCTTGGCGAATCACCTTAATTAATGCCCCATAATGGTAATCATTTAAAGGAGAAATGTAATGTTGCCTATTCAGATAGATCTTTGATTCCAATTCACTCCTTCGCCACATCTGTTAACCTCTCCTCCGCAGATAGATAATGTTGGAAAATGAGGCATTAGTTGTGTGGCCTGCACAAGTAATGGGTCTACATTTGTCCTTCACTGGGAACCAAACACCTCATTGCAGCGTTTGACTCTCAGAGGATAGCGTTACAGTTTCAGAGCAGTCCAAGGCTTACTCAAGGGAGGTGGTGTGGGCTAGTAATCACCATTCGTCCTGTTCTTACCAGGGTCTAGGGTTCTTATATGGTGAAGACCCTCATTCACATTAAGCATACAGTGCGGTATATCTTGATTCTCCGCTCTGTTGTTAAGTGAGTAGTATCCTAATTGGGTCTTTTATCACTTGAGTGCTTGGTTCTTCAAGTGATCTCCTTATCCTCCACCTGGAGGTAGACTGTCTGGTTTTTCGACAATTGTGAAAAGTAAGTGCGAAGGTGTGTTGTGAAGAGTGAGGTTAAATTTGCCTCCTGTCCTCAGTTAAATCATTTATTTGCCAAGGATGGGGCAAGATTAAAAAGGTGAATTGGTGGATGGGTTCCTGGGCCCCTCAGACACCTTTGTGGGGGTGTGGGCGCGACAGTGCTTCCCGCCTTTACTTCACTTCTGGGGGGCCATGGGATCCTGGGTCCCTCGCCAGTTTCGCGGGGAACACGATGGAGCTCCCCGACGTCCACCACTTCTCTGGGACCACTCACAGGGAGCGCAACTATGCCTACCACTCTCCAGTGACTGTGGCCTGCCCTGCACTGCATTATGCGCACTCATAAATATCTGAGCAGCGGCTCCCCCGCTGCTATGGGGAGAGCCGCGTTAGAGCACTTGTCGGTAAGCGGCTTTGCGCTGCAACTCATGTTTTTTCTCGGGGTGCCCGGTCCCACCCGGGCACCCCAATGGCCTTTCACATCGTTGGAGAGCAGCTCGGGGAGCCCACCCTTGGTCGCTTCGCCATCTCCCCGCCTGGCCAGCACTCTCGCATGCTGACGCGGGAGCCGGCCCTTTATTCTGGTCTGCCCGCTCCTGCAAGCAGACGCGGGCGCTGCGGCCGGCCTGGCGGTGATGTGGGGGGAGTGTGACAGCACTCCCCCCTCCTCTCTCTCACTGCGGGGGAGTGCGACAGCACTCCCCCCTCCTCTCTTCAGCCATTGGGGCCCAGGGATTGGGTCCTGGGCCCCCGTTCAGCTTCACGGGGAGCGCGACGGCGCTCGCCGACTTCCTCTGCGTCGGGGCCCAGGGATGGGATCCTGAGCCGCTAAGGCACCTTCACAGGGGAGTGCGACGGCCTGACCCACGTGCCCACATGTAACCAGTCCGGTGCCCCTTACCCTGGCTGCATCACAGCGGCCTTTTCTCACAAGGCGGACACCGGTGGGAAACACATGCAGTCCATTTTACCATGAGTTTACTGTGGGTAAATCCCAGCTTGAGGCTCTCCCACCGTAAAAGATCAAAAATCAGGTGAATAAAAAACGAAAAATCCGGGCGCCTCAGATGGTCAGAACCACCTTCTCACACATAAGATCACAGAGTGAACAACCTTCTGCCACAACCAGTGCAGGAAATAGGATTAAGAAAAGAAAATACCAACACAATAAAGGGACCACAGGAAATGGACTTGAGAACATAAAAAAATATCAACACAATTCAAGGACCTGCACAGCAAATCAGTAATGCCAGTATACCACAAACTATAAAAAATGCACGTCTATGTCACACACTTCCTCATCCATAATACCGCCAAGTGCAGCATCCCTTTAACAATAACCGCATGTCTGTGGTCATGATACACGACAATGAATTCCCACAGTGCCTCAAAGCAAAGCCAGCACACTTCCATTTACACACTTTTTTGTGTATTGTGCTATCTCCGTGGATAAGCGCTTTAATGCCCCCACAGAGTAGCAAGCGCTATACAAATGATACAATACAATACAAAATATCACACTCAAATAATGTTCTTTCTTTCTAAGTTTACATCATTGCAGCCTCACAAAGCCTTCTACTATTTTCCTAAAATCCTGCATAAATATTGCCCTGGACTTAAAACTAACAATTTTTCATCTCTTCTCTATATGGAATGACCTTCCCCTTGCCTTCCCTCTTCTGCTTGCCTTCCTTTCTGAGTATAGCCTACTTTAATTTGCATGACTGTCCACCTTATTCACTACTATTGTATACCTTCAAATTGTCCATGCTTTATTTCAAAGACCACAACTTCTGCTTCTTTGAAACTATGCCCCTTCAACCTAAATTCCAACTATTTATCTTACCAAGCATCTGCATTAACTCACATAGCACTCACTAATGATCACATCTAATGCCTATTAATTTAATCAGCCACGTAAAACTGGAGAAAATGTATGGATTGGTTTTGTTTAGCTCACAAGTCAATCCCAATAACCAATAATTACAGGATTAACTACTAACCTTGGGTTCTCGAGTAGCGTACCACTTATAACAAAGCGCTTTAACGCCTTGTCAGGGGTAGTAAGCCATACATTAACGCAATTATAAGCAGATTGATTTGAAATGCCGAAATTAAGCACAATTCTTTGATAGCGAGGGTGGTGCTGGCATGTGATCTGTAAGTTATGGGTTGAGTTCGGGAAAATACTAGGGGTCTCAAAGGGAATAAACGCATTAGGAAGCCAGGGGTCGTAGCTGCGACCTCTGGCGAATCGGCGATTCCCTAAATGAGGATGCTAGCCTCGGTGGGAGTTCCTTTTAGGCAGGTCTGTGTGCTCTCAGGCATCTGCTTGGCACCTTCCTTCTGTAGGAGGGGTTTGTTTAGGGTTTCTTTTCAGAGCGAGTGGTAGTTTAGTCGTTGGCAGGCAGCCCGTGAAGAAGGTTTATACTGCGCGTGGTGCTGCTGGTGAATCAATCCTGGTGGGAACCAACGGGTCTGGAGTAGGGGAGCGAACTGTATTTTCTTGGCAGTCTGTGTTGAGAGAATCAGGTGAGAGTATGCAGGTCTCATGGAGAGGGAATAGTTCAGATAGTGAATTCAATTTACCGGCAGATTAATCCTGCAGACTCTTCTACTTCGTATGTTGGGAAATGAATGCTTTGTTAGTAGCAGGAAAAAGACCCCCCCTTTTAATCTAGCGAGGGATGAGGTATTTCTCCCTCTAGAACGCTTTTGATTGTTAGGAAGATTAGCTCATTATTCGTTGCCTTCAGTTACTTTAATTGGATATGAACTCTGCCGACCTTTGACATATTGAGCGATAAAAACCCCCCTTCTATTCTCCTATAAAGTGCCAAAAGCCCCATAGGCCCGGTGCTCGGTCACTGGAGCAAACACCCACACCAGACACGGTATTAGCTATTCTGGGCGTGGCCATGAGCAGTCTGTAGTGTCTTGATATTATGCGCGCTAGGACCCTTGTGGTTCTGGGCGGACTCTAAACAAATTGCTTAAGCTTGCGTGCAGTTTGTGATCGTATGTTGAGGAATAAAGACATCTCTCAAAGAACTGCATGTGTGACATGTTCATTAGCATACTCCCGGGCTGGGGAAGATGCTGCAAAGTCCATCGCCCGTTTATTTATACCCTTTGGCCGTTCCCGGCCTCCGGGTTGTGCGTGGTGACATCTGTCATGCGAGGGGCCAGGTGGCTCTCTACATCTTTCCCCACCTTAGTCCTCAGCAGGAACCCTCACTCCGAGCCCCTCCACTGAGTACTCTGATACTCAACGCATAGTCCTTGAGGATGTGGCTGGGTTCGGGGCTCAGCCTTAGTTGGAATAGACCTGCTTTGCGCTCTTGAGGTGCTTTCTGAGCTCCCTGCGTGCTCCCTCTGTGGTGGCTCCCTACTGGCAGGACAAAGGAGGGGATTCAGCTGCTCACCGTCAGCTCTTCCCGGCGTGGGGTTTGGGTTCCCTGATTGGGCGGTGCCCCATCTCTTTGGCTCCATTCCTTATTGGAAAGGGCTTTGTGTGATTCAGGCATGTCTAAGTGCGGTGTGCAATGCACCTTTTTGAAGCAGGAGATGTTCCAGGTCACAGTCTCGCCCTGGAGCGATGTGGTGAACATGATTCTTGGTATTTGGGTGACTTGCCAAGGGTCCCTCTCAAAAAGGGTCCTGAAATTGTGGCCAGGTTGACTATCGTTGACAAACACCATGTCCCTCACTTGGGAGGGTAGGTGCCTGGGCACCTCGCTGTTGGCTGACTTTTGTGTTGGTTTCTCTGCGGTTCTCCTACATGGCCTCTTCATTTAGGGTGGCTAGTCACCAGCATTGGCTGGCAGCAGTAGCGGCCTGTGGAGGGAGTTCCTGTGGGGTGGTGAGGCGGGGAGGGGCAGGGTGGGGGGTAGTAAACACCGGAATATGGATGAACGGAGGTAAGTAAACAATTAAATAAATAAAACGAATTTCGTTGCGCGCTGCATCGCATTTTGCGATGCAGCGCACGCAACCAAATTCGTTTTATTTATTTAATTGCTTACTTACCTCCGGCTCATCCATATTCCGGTGTGCTCCCCCACCCTGCCCCTCCCCGCCTCCGCCTCACCGCCCCACGGAACTCCTCCACGGGCCGCTACTGGCTGGCAGGTATGTTGTCCCTGGCAGGTCACCTCAACAGAAGGTTCACATGGGCGCATCCCATCGTGCTATGAGGAGTTTGCTGATATGCCATGAGGAACCTTTGTAGACCTCCTTCAAGGTCCTCTCCTTGTTCGACCCCTATCCTCAATGTCTTATTGAGGGTCCTCATGAATCGCTCAACCTCCCCATTGGCTTGGGGCAATGCCGGTTTGATTTTCTCGATACTTCACACCGAGGCTTTTGATGTAGGTTTCAAATTCCTGGCCATGGAATGGGGGGCCGTTGTCTGTTCTGATCTCCTCAGGCAGTCCGAACAGCGCAAATGTTTTCTCTAGCACACCGTGAAGTGCCTTAAACGGTGTGAATTGGGTTACCTCTACCACAGTGTATTTGGAGTGGTCGTCCATAATGACTTTGGTGAACCTTCCTTCTGGGAAGGTCTCAAAGTCTGTGCTGAGGTGAGTCCATGGGCATCGGGCACAGTTTCTGTAGCACCTGGGCCTGGTGCAGTACCACCTCCTGTGATTTGACAGGGTATACAACAGCTGACCACCTCATCCATCTGCTCGTTCATCCTGGGAACCAGACTTTTCTCCACAGTCTGGCCTTGGTCTTGGCTTTGCCTAAGTGTCCTTGGTATGCCTTGTCAATCATAGAGGCCCACAGCCCCTATGGTATCATGATGTGGAAGCCCCTCCGCAGGAGGTCATTTGTGCTGTAGCTGAGCTTGTAGTGGACATGTCACAGCTGGGTAAGAACTGCTTTGTCTCCAGCACTCTACCCTCTCACCCCGTCCAGGAAGTGACTCCATTTCCTGCCTCGAAGGGCATCTATCGCCCTCTGGAGGCAGGGATCTGCCCTTGTCTCTTCCTGCATGTCTTCGACCATCATCACCACCAGGCAGGCTCCTTGCACAACCATGTTGATTAATTCTTCCGCCGATTCATCGTCTCCTTCGGTGTCAGCTTTTCCCTTCAGCAGGTACCGTGACAGGAAGTCAGCCGGAATGTGGGCCCCAGGCTAGACGCCACCACAGAGTCATACATCGGCAGTTGGACGGCCCACATCTCAATCCTGGGTAGCAGATTCCGTGAGTACCAGCAAAGAGAGGGACCACCGGTTTGTGGTCTGTGATGATTCTGAATTGTCCTCCCCAAAGGTGAAGATAGAATTGGCGGCAACCCCCATCGGATGGCTAATGCCTCTCTTTCGATCTGGTCATACCTGGGCTCGGTCCCTGTGAGAGCTGAGCTGGCGAATGTGATCGGGACCCATGTCTTGTGGTGTTTAAATTCTTTATTGAATTTCTCATTACAGTAACAAGAGTGGGACAATAAAGATACACAAACCAATTGCCACGTAAGGTGGAAATATCTCCAAAGTAAAAAAAAAACCAATCCAACTGCAAGCCAGTTCCCCATAAAAGCAGGTAATGAGTAATAATTCAAAAGAGAGGAATAGGACCCACGTCTGGTGGCTAGCTTCCTGCATCAGTACTGCCTTCAGCCCTATGGGGCTGGTGTCGACGACTAGCTCCGTGTTGCGCTGAGGGTCATAGTACGCTAACATTGTATCGCTCATGAGGGCTTCTTCTACATGTCAGATTGACTCGCCGGCTCGGTCATTCCAATCCCACTTGGAGTCTGCCTTTATAAGAGCTCTCAGGGTTCCGACAAGGTTGCCAGGTCCAGAATAAACCTTCCTCAGTATGTGTCCATTCTGAGAAACCTCTGTATTTTTGCATTCTGGGGTGTTGGTGCTGTGCGAATGGCTTCTGCTATCTTTGTATCAACTCTCATTCCATCCTTAGAAAAATGTACCCCAAAAATGTGATGGACTGTTCAAAGAAAGAGCACTTTTTCTTGTGCAGCGTTAGTCCGCATTCTGCCAAGGTGCCGGGTGGTGCGAAGGTGTTGGTGGTGCTCCTCTATTGTGTAAAAATATATTAAGATATGTTGTTGCAAATATTGAGGACACCAGTGAGACCAGATAGCACCTCACTAATAGTGTTCTTGAAAATTTAGACTGCAGATGTGATGCCAACGTTGAGATGCTTGTACCTCCTGAAGCTAAGGTGGGTAGAGAAGGTGGTGATGTAGCGGCGTGCAAGGTCTAATTGAAGCTGGTGGTATCCCACATTGAAGTTTAGCTTAGAAAACCATTGCACCCTGTTTAAGTCTGTTATGAAGTCATCCATGGTGGGCGTTAGATGATGTTTGTGGTGTATCGCCACATTTGGTAGGCGCATGTCTACGCAGAGGCACACTGCTCCTGGCTGTCTTGATTTGGGTGCACTGACCAGCGGGGACACCCAAGGGTTGGCCCCAACACCTTCTGTATCACATCCAGCTGTTCCAGCTTTTCTTCCACTTGTGGCCTCATGTGGAAGGGGACATGTCGGGGGTGCAGCGCCACAGGGCGAACTGTGTTGTTGATGTGGAGTTTCACCTTTGTGTTTTGCAGGCGGCCAAGACCTTGAAAGAGACTTGGAAAGTCTTTTATGATTTCACATGCCTGGTCGGTGTGGATGTGCCGGGCAAAAAAGACAAGCCCAAGGTCTTTCACGTTATGGTAGTCCAGGAGGGTGTCTAATCTTTCCTTGGTGATATGGAAGCAGGAGCGCAGATTAAGGTTTCAGTTCTCCACGAGCAGTTCGATGGCCCCTGCTAGCTGCAGTGGGTGCTTGCTTCCATACACACAGATTTTGGCTTTGGCGGATTCTAGCCTTGGCGTGGTTGTAGCTTCTCGAATTGCTCATAGTCCATGATGTTGACGGAGGCTCTAGTGTCAATTAGGGCCAGTACCGCCTCTTCACCGACCATGATGAGGCACATGGGTGCCAGATTCCTGTTCCCTTCTCCCGGTTGTGCCATGAAGATATTAAAGACCTCGTCCTTATTGCTGTCTGGATCGCCCCTGACAGAGTGGGGTCACTGCCATTCGCCAAGGTGGTGTTGTCATCCAGCGTGAGGTGTTTCAGGGTGGCTTGTGGCCTTTGCCTCGCTTAGTATCTGTGTCCTTGCTCCATGCTCCTGCCGATGCAGGCAAAATGGTTGCTCTTCCCGCATCTGGAGCAGGTCTTGCCCCTGGCCAGGCAAGTATCACTGTGGTGTGGTTCCATACCGCAGTTTTCAAACCTGGATGGAGGTGGGGCAGTTGTTGCCTCCTTCTGACGTCACCCTGCATGCTGGTAGGCTGTGTCGACCCTCTCTACTTCAACTTTTGTGGAGCCAGGTTCAGGGGCGCCTGTAGTTTGGGTCGCTCTGTTGAGGGCTAGTTCCATCTCCTCCGCTCAACTCTTGGAGTTTGTGGGTGCGGGCCGGGATCAGGATGGCATCAAGCATGTTGCAAGGTGGGCGGAGGATGAGGTGCCGCAGGGTGGAGGATCTGCCGCCTTGAATTAGTTGGGTGGGCACTTCTTTGGGTTGGTCACTTACTGGCGAGGTGTCACAGTCAGGCGTGGAAGGTGTTGATATTATCATGTTCTTTTGTCGGGCTTGACGCAGTTTGAATCGATCAACGTCCGGGTTGAGCTGTGGGTCGAAATATGCATTGAGGACCCTCACCGCTGAATCGTAATCATCGACTGTGCCCATACCGGGCAGAGTCTCAAACAGCCTATAGATCTCTTCGCCCCCTGAAGTGTAGGAAGAGTGACCTCTTCACTGTGCCTTCCATTTCCCATGTGGCACGGAAATCGTTATTGAGTCTTCTGGTCCGTGTGTGCCACCTGGGTGCTGCTGTGGCTGGGTCGGCCAGGGCGCTGAACCGCTGGAGCATAGGCAGCAAGGCGGGCAAAGTATGGCTGGGTGCCTAGCTGCCTCTGCTTGCTGATCGTCTGCCATGATGTGTGTGTACCTGTGAATTATGGATGAAGATGATGCACCTGTGTTTCCTGCAGCAAGAATGCCGAAGATTAGGGCACAGAAAAGCTGTGTGGCAGAGCTGTCGCGCACCATCTTGAAGGGCTGTTGAGGATGGTGTTGGATTGCAACTTGCATGGCGAAGAATAATTCTGGAGCTCAAGGAAAAATGGGTGCACTGCAGGTAGGTGGCCGTCAGGTGGCAGAGGAGGCCAGAGATGGGGGTTTAATGCAGGCAGGCATTTGTTGTACATTGAAAATGCCTCCAGGTGGCGCTGGATGGTGGCAGGCGAGAGAGCAGCTACCGGGCCTGAGCTCGGATGGGTCTCGGGCGGTGAGGCTGTTAGCACCGCCACAGGCAGGTGCACCTGGTTGTTTCGCACTACCTTCTCACTGCAACGTCATGGTGGGTCGGGTCGGTAGGCTACGAGGCTCTCAGCAGCACCTAGCTGCGCCCATGGAGTGGCAGGTTGGGCCGAGCAAGTCACTCAGCTGCTGCGGTGCCGGCGTCAGGGGACACAGAGAAGCTTCCCACGTGGGTCAATGCTGGTCCTATCGACAATGCTCAGGGAGGCGGGTGGATGCTGCAAACCCTCAGCTGGGAGGCAGGTGGGCTTTGGGAAGCAGTGGTGCAGTCAAGGTGTGAGAATGAGTGTGCAGTTAGAAAACACCTCGTTGCCAGTGAAAAGTGCCAAAGCCCCATAGGCCTGGGGCTCGGTCACTGGAGTAAACACACACCAGACACAGTATTTGTTCTTCTGAGCGTGACCATGAGCTGTCCACCGCCAGATTATTCATATCCTTTTGCCGTGTTCGGCCTTCGAGGTGTGTGTGTGGTGACATCTGGGCCGGGTGGCACTCTACAGCTCCCTCCAACTTGTCTTGAAATAAATCTTACATCTCTGCAAATATTTTTATACCTGCCAAATGTTCATTCCTTTGGGAGATGAATTTCCTTTTTAGGTCGAACCTGCAAGCTTGTGTTTACAAAAAGACTCTACTAAAAAGGGGATTTTAGCCCACCCATTATTTACCATTAGTTAGTATCATAATCACTCTTTGCTGTCTTCTAATTTGGCAGCACTCGTAACATGTCACCTTCTGCATCACTTCCTGCTCTTTGTGTGGCGCATAGATCAAGTACAGATTGATTACACTTAATTAGTGTCCATCCGCTTCTCGTGCTGTGATTGAGGTACTATTTCTTCTTTTTTGAACATTTATATTAGCGCAAACTTTTTATATTGCACTTTTAATTGTGTACTTTCTGATGGATACATCTGCCTATGGATTCCTCACCTTTTGAATTACCCCCATGCGTAGCATTCGACGGAAACTTTTCTTCACAGCTCTCCCACGTCGACGAGGACGTCACAAAGAAACGGCTCTGCACGCGACTCCGCACAATGTCATTGGAGCCATAAGAAGACCTCTTCGGCGTGCTGATGTCCGTTCTCTTTTTTCTGTGCCGTTGACGCGTAATGCTTTTTTTTCCAGGGCTGTCCATTTCTGGGAGTTTATTACTTGCAAGTCTCCGGCTCTTTGTAGCACGACCATGGCTACACAGAAGAAGTTTGGATTCAAGCCATGCAGGGAAAGTGGAGGTCATATGTCTATTACTGACCCTCATGATGACTGGTTGTGGTGTTTGTCGTCGGACCACGATGTCGAGGAGTGTTCGTCATGCAGGCGCATGAACCCCAAGGTGTTGAAGGAAAGGGAAGCCAAACTGTTTATGGCAAAGGCGAAAAAACAGAAGAGAGGTCGAAGGAAGGCGAGGTTCCTGTCCAAGTTGCCGACTCCGCATACCTTTAAGTCGTGGAGGAAGCATAAAAAGAAGCGTTGCCATGGATCTCGACGTCGGTCGTCAAAGCATGTAACGCCGAAGTCCCATCATCGCAAGGATGCAGTCCTCCGTCTCCTTCTCCTGATGCGACTCCAGCCCCGTCTCCGAGAGCGATGTCTTCACCGGCGCCGAGAGAAACGACGCCTCCGCAGCTGGCCACTCCACCTCAGGCTCCAGGGTCTCCGGCGCTGCAACCGGAGCCGATTGTGCTGCCTCCTCGAGCGATCTCAGAACCCGCAGCACCGGATCCAATGTATCCTGCCTTTCCTACTCCGGGTACGGATCCGTCGCATTTCCTCACTTCAATGTTTGGCTTGTTTTGCCAGAGCGGCTAACCCTTCTGGTGCGCCGGTTGGCCCCATGAGTACGCTGGCATACTCCCTGGGAGGCTTGCCACCTCACTTCCCTCGGGCACCTCTAATGCCTTTCATGCCAATGGCTCCAGGGAGTTGGCCTCTCCCGTTCTCGACGCCGAGGTTCTCGACGCCGGTGCAATTCTTGGCGGGCGGAGTACTGCTAGATGGATCTTCTCCATCGTCTACTATCCCCGTGTACCTTTCTTCGACGCCGATTCTGAAGTCGCCGGCGCCGTGTCCTGTGCTGCCGATGCCAATCCAGAGTATGAGGTCTAGAAGGGAAGCACAGAGGTTAATCGAGGAGGAAAAGTATCAAGATAAACATGAGGAGGATGAGATTGTTGACCCTGAACAAGAATTTGTGGGCCTACAGGAGGGTACTGGCCTAGATACATCTCCTGAATGGGAACTCTCCTCCCCAAAAGGCCTTCCAACGCATGAGGTTACTTCGTATCACTCACTGGAACCCAAGGGTGGTTTCAAGATGAGAGGTACCTGCAAGCAGAGGGGACAGAGTCTATGCCACTCAGGAGTGACCAGGAGGCACGAAAGACGAATGCCCACCGTTGACAGAGATGCAGTAGAGGTGGATGGTGCCTTTGAAGTTGCAGCTGTGCGGACTAGGCGACGCTGTGGAAGACCATGAGCCGTTCACAAGCTGTCCCACGTCGGATGTCAAGAGCCAGGGGGTCAGTGTCCGGTAGGTGCACCAACAAGCTTTGGCAGCAGCAAACAACGTAGTCGTCGAAAAAGGTGCAGTGTCGGGACCAGCAAAGTTCAGGTGACTCACCACAAGTTGGTAAGTCAGAGTAGGCCCAGAGCAAGCAGGGGAGCCCACTGGAGCCAAAGAAGACCCTCAAGAGGACCTACGGGCTGAAGGCACAGGAGTTGCGAGAGGACCTCGAGCAGCTCACCAATGAAGAAGGCCCACGGTGCAGAGGAAGCGGTGAGGGCAAAGATCTTGGCTGTAGGAGTTGTTTGAGGTTGGAGCTTCTTGCAGCCCGAAGATCTCTGGAGGAGAGAGACAACAAACCTTGGCAACGGCAAGTCAACTCGGTGCACAGGGGTTCTGTTCCGGCGCTTCCGACGAGGGATACTGGCCTCAAACTCGGTTTGAAGACAGTGCAGGCCTTGTGGGAGTTGCAGAACCACCACCTGTGTTGCTGAGTCTTTTGGAGCCCGTGGGAGCCCAGGATCAGTAGACCGGTCAGCTGGGTTGCGGTGCCTGCAGATGCAGGGGAGTGACTCCTTCACTCCAAGGGAGATTCCTTCAGGTGTCTTGTATGGCCATAGGCCTGGTGAAGAACCTGTATGGAGCACGGGCACAGACGTTGCAGAAGACCAGCAGGACAACGAGACCAGCAATTTTCCCCGTTGCAGTCTCGGCTCACAAAGTGAGCTCCTGCGAAGTCCAGACGGTCGAAGTTGAAGTGGTATGTGTTCTGAATCTTGTCCCACGACGAAACAAGGAACCCCACAGGTAAGCCCTTAAGTACCCTTAGGAGAGGGCTGGGACAATTCTGGGGTCCCTCCCAGAGGAGGGGCTGGACAGTGGGGAGGATACTCCCATGTCCTTTGTCCAGTTTTGCGACAGAGCGGGAGCCAGCGCCTCCCTGAACTGGTTTGAACTGGAGTATGCAAGGAGGGCACCAAATGTGCCCTTCAAGCAGTCTCATTGGCGCTGGCAAGCGCATCCACCCTGCCCCAATACACTAAACACTGTCTGGGAGGGTGGTCACACCTCCCTGTGACAGGATATGTTTTGTTCTGCCTTCCCCTGCTCGAGCTTGGCTCAGCAGCAGGAGGGCAGAAACGTGTCTCTGGTCGGCAGCAGCCCTAGCTTGCTGTCCGGTTCTGGAAGACTGGTACCGGGAGCACTGAAGGCCTCCCGTAGGAGCTTTACAGTGCATGGAATCATACCTCCCACACCGTTTACGGTGTAGGGGTATGATTCCAACATGTTTGATACCAAACATGACCGGGTTAGTTTCAGCAGTTTAGAAATGGTTATCGCGTAATGATGCATGGCCACTCTATATGTCATAATGGCTGATTCACTTACAACCCAGGACAATGGACTCCAAAGGTTGTAGGGGTGCCCTGCTCATGCAGGGGCACCCTCACACGTAGGATCCAGCACCCTGCCTTCAGGATTGGAAGGCCTTCCTTAAGGGTGACTTATAGGTTTTAAGTGTAGTGACCTCCGATATAGGGAAACCTATATCTGTCGTAAGTGGTGCTAGCACCAGTTTACACAGGCTGTAATGGCAGGCCTGGGGTCACAATTTGGTGGTCTCTCATGGGTGGCATAATACAAGCTTCAGCCCATGGGAGACCTCTGGGGTACCTTGGTACTATATACTAGGGACTTACAAGGGTACCTCAGTAGCCAATCTGGAGTGTACCTGAGTACTCGCCATGTCCAATTTAGGGAAGAAGCACAGAGACTGGGGTCCTAATGAGCAGGATCCCAGTCAGACTAGTCAGAAAAACATAATGACACCAGCAAAAAGTGGGGGTGACCATGAAAGCAGATCCTACAGTCGGGGATTCCTGTTTTTCCCTATCTGGACGACTGGCTGCTCAAAGGGAAGTCGCCGGAACTGATGCTGCATCATTTTCAGGTGACAACACGGCTGTTGTTCGATTTGGGGTTTTCGATACATGTACCCAAATCTCACCTCTTGCCCTCTCAGTGCAAGCTGTTCATAGGGGCAGTACTGGACACTACTGTGAGTCGTGCCTTTCCGCCTCTGCAGAGGATTCAAGACATCCAGGCTATGATTCCAATCTTTCAGAATGGAGCGGCTGTTCCAGTCCTAAAGGTCTTGTGCCTGCTTGGTCTGTTCGCTTCCTGCATACTGTTGGTCAACCATGCACGCTGGCATGTGAGGGCCTTCCAGTGGTGCCACCGCAGGCAATGGTTTCAACACAATGGAGATCTCAGAGGTGTTCAGGATCTCCAGAGACACTGCAGCAGATCTGTTATGGTGGAGTGTTTCGAGGAACCTGTCTCAAGGACAACCGTTTCAACCTCCTTCTCCGGTGGCCATAGTGATAACGGATGCCTCCACTCTAGGCTGGAGAGCTCACCTGGGGGATCTAGAGGTCAAAGGTCTTTGGTCTCCAGAGGAAAGATTGTTTCACATCAATCTTCTGGAATGGCGGGTGATACATTTGGCTCTCAAGGCCTTTCTTCCCTCCCTTTGCAGTCAGTCGGTTGAGATCCTGGCGGACAACACTACCGCGATGTGGTTCATCAGCAAACAGGGAGGAGTAGGGTAGTATCTTCTTTGCAGAGAGGCTCTGCGACTTTGGTCCTAGGCTCAGGGCCATCAGATTTGTGTGATTGCAAATCATCTGGCCGGAGAACTGAATGTGCGTGCGGGCAGTCTCCGTCGGCAGTATTCGGCCGATCACGAGTGGCGTCTCCATCCAGAGGTGGTCCATCACATTTTAAGGATGTGGGGGGTTTCCTGGGTTGTACCTGTTTGCCACTCACGAGAACGCACACTGCCGGTCATTCTGCAGTCTCCAGTATCCGATGCAGGGAGCGCTGGGGCGCGTTTCAGTTGGATTGGGGCTCGTGGCTTTTACACGTTTCCTCCCATACCATTGATTCCTCGAGTTCTGAGGAAGATTCGTCAAGACCGGGCCCAAGTCAAATTGATCGCTCCGGATTGGCCGCGAAGGGTGTGTACACAGACCTTCTTTGTCTCTCATCGTACCCTCCGCTCCGTCTCAGGGCAGACGTCCTCTCGTATCGCTGGGGCAGGTTCTACACCCCACCTCCAGGTCCTACACCTTCATGCCTGGAGATTGAATGGGGCAACCTGAGCTCTTTCTCTTTCCCACCGGATGTGGTGGATGTTATTTTATCGGCCAGGAGACACTCCACCAAATCCATCTATTCTGATAAGTTTGTTAAATGGTGTGGAGAGAGGTCGATTGATCCTTTGCAGGCCCATCTGTCTGATATTGTGAGTTTCTCTCTTTCCCTGGCTCAACAGGGTTGTGCAGTATCTACTGTTAAAGGCTACTTGTCTGCCTTGTCGGCTTTTCTCTGTTTACCTGAACAACCCTCTTTATTTAAATCTCCCATAGTTATGAGATTCATTAAGGGCTTCACAAATAGGTTTCCTCCCACTCCCTTTATCATGCCTCCGTGGGATTTAAATTTGGTTCTCACTTTCTTAATGGGTTTTCCTTTTGAGCCTTTACCTAGTTGTCCCGTAAGGTTATTAGCGTTTAAGACAATATTTCTGGTTGCAAATCACTTCCGCTAGGATGATGAGTGAGTTGCAGGCTCTTAGCTCCAAGCCTCTATTTACTTCATTCCATGCGGATAAGATGATTCTTAGGACCAGAGCTGCTTTCCTGCCTAAGGTGGTCACTCCTTACCACCTAGGGCAATCCATCACTTTACCCACTTTCTATCCTCCCCCTCACCCTTCTAAGGAGGAGGAGAGACTTCACCGCTTGGACCCTAAGAGGGCCGTCAGTTTGTTCCTGGACAGGACTAAGGACTTCACGTTGGACGACCAAATCTTCATTGGATATGTGGGCAAGATGAAGGGCAAGGCTATCCACAAGAGAACTCTGTCCAGGTGGATAATCCTTTGTATCAATATCTGCTACGCCTTGGCCAAGAAGGAGCCTCCTGAAGGTATTCAAGCTCATTCTACTAGAGCTAAGTCGTCTTCTTCGGTTTTAGCAAAAGGTGTCACTGTTGTAGACATATGCAAGGCGGCAACTTGGGCCTCCCTCCACACTTTTGCGAAGCACTATTGTTTGGACTCGGAGGTGAGGAGGGACGGCCATTTTGCACGTTCTCTGCCGCGGGATTTTTTGGTATAGGCAGGCACCCTCCGCCAGGAGCGGGACTGCTTGGGGATTCAATTCAAAAGAGGAATCCACAGGCAGATGTATCCATCATAAGGACAAGTTACTTACCTTCGGTAACTTTTTTTTCTGGTGTATCTCAGGTCTGCCTGTCGATTCCTCACTGACCCACCCGCCTCCCCGTTGCCTGCCTGTTTATACCTAAAAAATAATTGAAATGCATTTAATTAATTTTATTGTTGAAATAATGCAATACTTGATGCTAGGAAATGTCTATGATTTAGAATTACCAGTTTTGGTTGTATTTTGTATACTGTGTATACTTGTGAATATGTTGTCGGTTCACCCGTTCCCCTCGAATGCATGGAAAAAAATGGGTGGAATTTATGGCTCTGATGACATCACGCGGAGTCTCGTGCAGAGCTGTTCCTTTGTGACATCCTTGTCAACGTGGGAGAGCTGTGAAGAGAAGTTTCCGTTGAGTGCTACGCATGGGGGTAATTCAAAAGGTGAGGAATCCACAGGCAGATACTGTATCCACCAGAAAAAGCGTTACCGAAGGTAAGTAACTAGTTCTTTAATTGTATACTTCTTATGTCACGTTTCCTGCCACAGTCCGGCAGCTCCATGCCGCTCTCTATTCAACAGTTAATGGTAGTCACTTTATCCTGACGAAGTACGATCTGGAGCGGCAGGGTGGTTGCGATCGAGGGTAAAGTGAGGGAGTCCACTGTGGCACCCTGTGACTGCAGTACACACAGCCTGACAGCTGCTTGATGTAGTCCAGGAGAGGTGGAGGCAGGGTAACACCTGCTCTCAGTGTGCATGTGGGCTAGCTCGGCTCACATACTCTTAAGACTCAAGGGATGAGTTGGAGATATCTAGAGTGTAGTAGACCAGTCTGTACCACACAGAGACCTAATAACCGAGCAACTGATTTCTTTACACAAGAGGTTTGTCGAAAGGCTGCGTTGCTCGTAACTTCGCTAACGATGTAACAATACACTAGGCACTTTTGTTAGGTAGGTGCTTCTGCTCGCTAGGTGATGCTGTTCAGTAGGTGCTGATGCTCACTAAGTGCTACTGTTCAGTAGGCGCTGTTCTATCAACAGAATGAATACGGGCACTGCTGTACACTTTATTGTGCAGCCTCCACCCATAGAGATAGTGACGACAATGTGCAGACTAACGTACCAGTGTACCTTATGTCAGCAGAGCCTTGACTGACACCTTCCTAAATCCATAACTAGGCTGCCTGACTCGTTGGGGTGCACTCTGCAAGATTTGGGGCGGTGGGAACAGGGATGCGGAAGGTTACCATCTTGTATCCAAACCTTGAGAAATAACAGGTCAGCAGACCATGTAAGTTTAACTCTCTCCCACCCATGCACATGTTAAACAATCATTGGCAATGCCTATAGGTCTGGCTTTAAAGCAGGGGTCTCCAACTTTTTCTATAATGAGAGCTACTTATGTTCAATTAAACTCATCGAGAGTTACTAATATTAGCATTGTAATAGTGGCCACCATATGCAAGGTTACTAGCATAACTAACAGGTGGAAGGCAAGCACGTTTTTGTGGATACGCACAACTTCTGCCCAATCAAAACATGTACTCCTGGCTCCCGACATGGGCAGAGCCAAAGCCCCTCTCTAGTGTTGCTCACATAATTGTCTGGTGAGCCAGACCATAAAAAGGGAATACGACAGGGTTGCAGCTGTTCTTGTCCAGCGTGTATAGGGGTCCTGCAAGAAATAAGCCTGAATGCATATTAAACGGGGTAATTCATGACTCCCACCATTAGATTAACACAAATGGAATTTCATTGCACAAAGAGGGCGTGATTCTTTCTCATCGCAGTGATAATTCACTGAACAGAATAGATTTTTTAGATGAAGTAGCAGAAAAAAAGGGAAAGGATGGTATATTTAGTCAATCAAATTGCATTGCTTCCTGGGGTTTGCAAAGACATGCCATACATTTCCTTATGCACTGTTTATTTTTTAAAGCGCTTAACTCTTGTCTGTCCAAGTACTTTAATAAGATGGGCTTCAGAGTGTAGGGTTACCTGTCTCCATAGGCTGGCGTTTCTTTGACTTCTTTGTAGTGGGGGTGTTCTTGGATCAACATATTCCAGGCTGCTCTCCTGAGACAGCCTTTGAGTAGTGATGCCCTCGACAGCAGGGTGGTCTCTAGCCTGGAGCACCAGCAACAGAGGTACAAAGAGGTGTGAACTTTCAGCGCTTACTACACTTATCTTTCATCTGCCCAACTAAAAGTGGGCCCAGGGAAGACAAATGATTGGGCCTCTTCTACAGGGTGCCTTTCACCTGCACAACAGACCCTGCAGGCCTACCCCTCACCCTTCCTACCCACCAAAGGGCAGTGCTTTAGGAAGTCTGTTCAGCAGCCCCTTGCTAACAAAGTCTTTATTGAATTTCTAAAGGGACCCTGTTTCCACTGTCCTCATCCATTGTCTGGATCTATGCCCTCCAGCCACACGAATGTGGGCAGTATATTTCCACTGTCTGGAGAAGCTGTCCCAGGCCTCAACCCACAAACATTAAAGATGGATCCCACTTTGCCTTGTAATTGTTTTTTTTTATTTGATAAACAGATTTTATTGATTTTAAACGACAGAGGGTTATACAGTAGAACAAATGACACACTGGTATGTTAATACAGAAAGTGAGCCAGCGTTCAGAAAAATCAACAACATTCAAGTAAGACATTATAGTTACTGGTTACAGTCTTAAATAAATTGGCCCAACCATTTCCCCCAAATCTGCCCATGCTTATGGGGGCAGCCTCTTGCCTCATATACTGGTTGTTCTTGTTGTGCACACCAGTCCACACCTCGGCGCGACAACAACAGGGTGGGAGGACCAGGGGGACATCCATCGAGCGGCAATATCACGTTTGCCGACCAAAAGGGCCGTACCAAGAAATGACGCTCGGATCTCGTGCCTCCGGAGCCATCAAAAACACCAAGCAAAATCAGCAGAGGGGAAAAAGTGACCTTCCATCCAAAGACATCTGTTAGATCCTGGATCACTGCGGTCCAGTAGTTTTCTAATTAAAGAGCAGGATCACGCCATAGGGTAGAAATCTGCTGGGTCCACCCCAGTGGGGGCAGGAGGGACCGCGAGGAAGACCTGCCCGATGCAATTGGGCCGGGAAAGGCAGGCATAGTAAAGCTAGTGTTTGATCAGCCACAGTCTAGTGGAGATAGTGAGCACCCTGGCGGCCATCAGTGTGTTTCTTCAGTCCTCATCCTCCATAGGGCCCAACCAACCCCCCCCCCCCCCCATCAGGTCATAAGATGATTCCAAGTACCGGGGGTGTTGATTATCAAGGTGTGATAAATCTGGGAGATTCCGTCGCGGCCCAGGTTACCCATAAGGAGCTTGGCTTCAAGTGCACTAAACTCTGGCAGGGTGTAATTTCCAGGACATGAGTGTGGAGTGCGTGTCGTAATTGAATGTATTTTTTAAATTGAGTATGGGCAAGGCTGTAGGTGGTTTGGAGGCTCTGAAAAGAACATATATCTGCGTCTGGACCAGATGTCGCCCAATTAGGTAATACTGATAAGGTCCCAGCCCTTAAAACGTTGGTGTGTTGCTGCCTCCTTCAGCCAAGTGCCATGCCGGAGAGTCGTTTGCTGTGTAAGCTTGGCATCCCAGTGTACATGCTGGAGCGCAGCTCTCGAGGCTAATAGAACCATTCTGGTCACCTGGGACATAGAAGTAGGGACTGGGGAGCCGTAGAGCATGGCTTGTAGTCGAGGGAAGTCCAGCAGGGATAGCTCCAATCAGTAAGCGGGATCCGACCACCTCCAATTAAACCAGTCATGGATGACTAGGAGATGAGAAGCCAAGTAATAAAGGTAAAGATTAGTCATCCCCAAACCACCATCATAGGGACCTCGTTGACAATGGGTGAATGCAAGACGGGGCCAAGACCCATGCCGAAGAAATGATGTGGCCGTACCTGCTAGGGCCCGGAACCATGTCTGCGGCAAGTGAAGCAGTACATTTTGAAAATTGAACAAAAACTGTGGCAGAATCATCATTATGTGTTTATATATAGAGCAATACGTCCCATGATCAATGGAAGAAATTGCCACCTAGTAAAATCAGACTTGGCCTTTTGGATCAGGGGTTGAAGATTAAGGGTCCAGGTGAGTTCAGGGTGTAAGGCGACCCAGATGCCCAAACATTTGGAACTGGACCGACCGAGAAGAATATTTGTTTGCCAATCAAAGCAGTCTCTAGATTATACCAGGGGAGCCAGTATTGACTTGGAGGGATTCATCCTAAGACTCAAGGCAGTCTCAAAGCATCTCAGGAGATGAAGACAACGAGGAACACTTGTAGCGGGGTCTGCTAGATAGAGAAGGACACAGTCTGCATATAGATCTATGCGATAATCCTGGCTGCTGCCCCATAACTATCCTCTTAACTGGGTATCTGTATGGACAAGATGAGCTAGGGGCTCAATTGCTAGTGCAAAAAGGAGAGGGGGCGGCCCTGCCTAATCCCCGCTCTATAGAGAAGGCGGTGGAGAGGACACCATTAATCTGGACTCGTGCGGTGGGGTTGGAGTAGAGGGTTGGGACCATGCCACGGAATTGGGGTCCGATGCCGGCCTGGGTCAGCACTAGTTGGAGGTAACCCCCATCCACCGTATCAAAGGCCTTATCAAAATCAACATAAAGTAAAGCTAAATCATGTGGCAATCTATGACGGTGAGCCAGGGCCATGTGAAGGAACCGGAGGCAATGCCTCCTGCTACGGATCAACATGAAGCCTCATTGGTCCGGGTGGATCAGCATAGAGAGGACTTGCTTGAGGCGAGTAGCCAGCATAGTGGCAAAGATTTTGACCTCCCCTTTTAGAAGGGATATTGGACGATAGTCTGTGCAAGATGTAGAGGGAGGTTGTGATTTGGAGATCACCACAATAGTAGCAGAATCCAACTCCGGAGGAAAAGCACCATTATGACACACTTCCTTGTAAAGGAACAGAAGGTGGGGAATTACTATCTCATGGAATGTAGTTTAATATTCTGTAGGAAAGCCATCTGGTCCAGAAGTTTTCCCCAGAGCCATGCCGGACAGCGCTTCTCCAACTTCCTCAGCTGTAAAGGGTTCATCTAACATGCAGGTTTCAGTTGAGGATAGACATGGGAGGGGGATGGCATCAAGGAAACAAACTGGAAATTCCCTGTCTCTCCCCATCAGAGCAGTGTATAGGTTTTGGTAATCGCAGGTGAATTCTTGCACAATCTCAAGTAGGGTATAACATGGGTGACCACATTCGTCAGTAATGGCGGGAGGCCAACCAGAACAACAGCTTCCCATTTTTGTCTCCCCATCCATAAATCCTAGCTGTTGTAGCCCGCCAAAGATGTTTGGTGGGTTCTAAGGAATTAAGACATATTTCTTCGTGAAGAAGACGCAGCTGTCGGGAGAAAGCCTCCTGAGGATCAGACATGAGACGCTGTTTCAAGCGGAGGGCGCGTGCTTCTAATTGGGTAATATGACAGGAGCAAGCATGCTCTTGTGCCTTAATATGCCTCCCAGCAAAGCCCTGCAGAGTAGCCTTGCTAGCAGCCCAAAGGGTGCCAGCCTTTGCGACTGAGTCCACATTGCTGCGGAAATAGGCTTGGAGTTCAGTACTAAGAGTTTGGACGAAAGTCCTGTCTTAAAAGTATTAGGCATTAAGGCGCCACATAGGGCGCTGGTCGGACTTAGAGGGTCCAAGATGGAAGAGAAGGGGAGAATGGTCTGAGATCCCACTGGAAAGAATTTGATTTTGTGAGATAGCTCAGTAGTCTGAAGCAGGAATGAAAACCAGATGTGTCCATGAGTAAGTATGATAAGCCGCTGACGTATGTGTGAATTGACAATGTCTTGGGTGCATGTCCTCGAGGCGTCACAGAGCCCAAGAGTATCGTTCCAGTCTGAGAGGTGGCGTTCCCCGGCACGCCTAGAGATGGTAGGAAATCCAGTGGTATCAAGCTCCGGGTCGGGTGCCGCATTAAAGTCGCCTCCAGTCGGTGTCGGACCATGTGGGAGGCTCAAAAGGTGTTTGGAGAGCCTCGGAGGCAGGCATTTAGGGATGCGGGAAGTGCATAGATGCTCGCTAGAGTAATAGCCTGGCACGCTAGTGTTCCTGCCAGGGCAAGGAAATGGTTCTGTGGGTCGCTTGTTTCATGAGAAATGGAGATGGGTAAGTAACGTCGCAGCAGGATGGCTACCCCTCGGGATCTGCGGGTATAACTTGCGTGAAAGATTCTATCATAGCCTTTGCGTTCTAGGAAGGGGCATCGATCACCCATAAGGTGGGTTTCTTGAAGTAAAAGGACCTCAGGAAGATGGCGGAGTACAAAAGTGACTACCGCTGCACATTTTACGCAGTCCAGGAGACCGTTAACATTGCAAGACGATGCTTGAAAGATCATGCTATTGAGGATGAGGGTGGGCGCATGCAGTGAGGATTACTTCCCGTGTCCCGTTCAAGGAGCAGGGTGTGCGGTGGCAGAGCGTTACAAGAAGTCTGGATTGGAAACTCGCCATTACAACTGTTAGGCAAGTGTGTGTCAAAACCTAGAAAAGGAAGCAAAGAGTAAACATACATGCAATACAATATGAGCAACTGAAATATCGTCAACATGTGACTAGATCCCCACCCCCGAATTCCCTCCCCTTCCCACACTTCTACCCCAGAAGCATCTGTCGCCCTGAAAGAAAATTCGTTAATGAAAACAAAATATACAACCATGCAGAAACATCGAAATGGAGAACCCCATCTTAGTAAAGGATAAGTGTAGAAAAGTGCCCCTTTTTGCATGGTTATCCCCCACTTTTTGCCTGACATCTGATGCAACCTGACTTGATGTGCCCTGGGTCCCTGCCAATCAGGTTCCCAGGGCCTGTGTTCTTTCCCAAGACTGTACCTTTTTATCCACAATTGGCACATCCCTGGCAACAGGTAAGCCCCTTGTAAAAGGTACCAAAGGTACCAAGGGCACTGTGACCAGGGAAGGCCTCTAAGGGCTGCAGCACCTATTGTGCCACCCTTAGAGGCCCTGCACCTTTACACACACACACTGCCACTGCCGACTGTGTGTTTTGGTGCAGAGAAAAGTGAAGAGTCGATATGGCACACATCCGTGTGTGCCATGCCTGCAATCCACTGCCTGAGACCTAGGTAAGTCACCCCTCTAGCAGGGTGCACTAGCCCTAAGGTGTGGGAACAGAGGCAAAAGCCCTGTACCCCTACAATGTCTAAGTCCATTTTAGACATTGTAAGTGTAGTAACGCCATAAAGAGTTTATGGTCTGGGAGAAAGTCATTACAAACTCCGCAGCTCCATAATAGCTTTACTAAAAACTGTTAAGTTTGGTAGCAAACTTCTCAGCACATTAAACCTACACTGATGCCAGTGTGGGATTTAATGTAAAATGCAGTCAGAGGGCATCTTGGAGATGCCCCCTGAAAGTTGACCAGCCCTAGTGTGGTTCCTGAATGGCTGCCCACCATTTGCCCCCACCAGACAGGTTTCTGCACCCTGGGTAGAGAGCCTCCGCTCTCTGGGTCCAGAAACAAAGCCCATCCTGGGCAGAGGTGTCATGCCTCCTCCCTAAGACTACCACCGGTTCTGGCCCCCAGTTTGGGTGGGAGAATCGGCGGGAAAACCAAGCTAGGAAGAGAGATGTGCCCACCTTTGCCAACCCCACCCCTCAGGTGGGGGAGCCGAGGTGAAGCACACATCTCAGTCCCCTCCATCTTGAAGATGAGGGGACTCAGCCAATTAGGAAGAGGCTCATGCCCCCTCCCACTGGAAGGTGGCATAAAAGTGGTGTTCCCCGCAAGGAAGGGACCCATTGGTCCTGACTTGCACACCCCTTTAACGCCTCTAAATTTAGTATTTAGGAGCGACTCTGAACCTTGCCTCCTCAGATTCGAGGAAGAAAGAAGGACCGAAGAGCTGTGCTGTCCCATCTACAACCCGCCTACAGCAAGAACCCCAGCGAGTCCAGCAGCCAACAACCCCCAAAGCCCGGAGGACCTGCCCTGCGACCTTCCAATAGACTCTGTCTCCCGTGAGCACCAGATTTGGTCAAACAAAGACTCTCCTCCGGAATCCGGATTCTGGTGACTCTACGATTCTGCACCACTCTGCACCAGACGCCTATGGCCTTAGTTCAAGTAGCCCAACACCCCAAGGAGGTCTCTACAGCGATCCTGACCTCGGATCTGGTGATCCCCTACCTCCCTCAAGACGCCGCCTGCAGCCTCAACCTGAAGGGTCCCCCCTACCGCGACCGGAGCTGGTAAGGAAACCCGACGCCACAAGACACCCCTGCACCCGAGGCACCACAGCCATGGGTGGCCCAACCGACGGTGTCCAGGCAACCCCCAAGATCTCCAAACCTCTCCAGCCTTTGGTCGCCTTTAGGAAGCCTCCGTGCCCGAGCCTGCAACCTCTATGTGAAACCGAAAGTCTCAGTCGCAAGCACAGGGTCCCCGACATCCGCTTTGCACCCGGCCGCCCCAGTGCTGCTGGTGGTGCAGCTCCTGTGCTGGTCGTTGGCCCCTGCAGTGCTGACCTTAACCCTAGGAGCTTTGCTTTCACACCCGAGTGGCTTGCTCGTCATCAGTCCCTAACCGAAAGCCCCCTTAGCCCCATTGGCTAACATTGGGCCCCTACACTCTGCACCTGGCTGCACCAGTGCCGCTGGTGGTGCAACTCGAGTGCCCATCCAGACCTTGGGTAACCTCGGTCCTAACCAACAAAACTCACCCTCGTAAGTCGTGTACTAACCTGTGAAACCGCTAACACTTTTTTCCCCATAGGAACCCATGTAAAGAGATTTTGGGCCCAAAAAATGTGTGTTGAACTGTGTTGTATGAAGAAAAGAGAATTCTTTTGCAAAGTATGAAAAGTCGTACTTACCTTGTATGTAGAGATCCTAAGGTGTGATATCTAGGCATACCACCCCCAGTAATCAAAGTAATCCAAGATTAATGAAAAGTAACTGCTGTGTAATTTAAACTGTTTCCAAAGCATCTACAATCCTGTAACAATTGCAATTTCAAGTACAACTGCATTTCCTTGAACAGTCTTGCATTTGAAAGTATATTTTACTCACCTGTGCCAATTCCTGCTTGGTTCAAAAATAAAACATAAGTATACCTTTTTTTATACTTACCTAATTGGTCTGGATTCTGTCTCTGAGTGTGTGCCATCAGCCTTGACTAAGTGAATACAATAAATGCTTAATACACCCTCTGGATAAGCCTAACTGCTCGCCCACACTACCACAAAGAGAGCTGTTAGTACTTACTTAATTTAGCCTCTGCTATACCTCTGGGGATTCCCTGAACTCTGTGCACACTGTACCTTTCTTTGGTATAGTATATACAGAGCCAGCTTCCTAAAATGAGTCAATAACCGTCATTCTGTTTGATTGAAACGTTTGCAAAAAGAATGTAAAAGCAGCATAGCAAATGAGCCAAGCAAAGTGAACAGACAAAACAACCCCTCTGTTTGGAACCTTTGCACCTGCTGAAGAACCAAATCGTAGGGCTGCGAGAGAGGTCTGTGTGAAGAGCAGCAGATACGGACAATGGTGAGTCTAGAGGATTATTAAGATCTGGTCTATGCTCTTCCCCATCGGAAGCAAGATCGGAGTGTAGCGGAGGTGGTGATGGGGGTCACGCCTGGGGGGATTGCGAAGGAGATTTAGATCGGACGGTTCAGCATCTGCTTTGGGATTGGGTTTACTGTCTGCGTGGTTTAGGCAGCAACAAAGATCCCTGCGGGTCAGCAGAGCCCGACCAACGCAGCGAAAAAGTTTGGCTGAGGAGAGGGTGGTCCTCAGTAAGCCATTGCAAAGCAGACTGTGGGTTGTCAAGTAAATGAGATTCTGATGGATACATCTGCCTGTGGATTCCTCACCTTATAAATATCCCCTGCGCCAGCATTCCGCGTAAATTTTTCGTAGCTCTCCGCGCCGACGAGGTCGTCGTGGCATCATGGCTCCGCACGCGGCTCCGCATGACGTCACCGGAGCCATAAGAAGACCACGTCGGCGTGATGACGTCAGTTCCCTTTTTTCCGCGCTGTCGACGCTAACGGATTTTCTGGGACTCTCTTATCTTTCTACTGTTACTTTGTTTCGAGACTTTATTTGTTTCTCTTTTCGACATGTCTGCTCAAAGGAAGTCAGGCTTCAAGCCTTGTAAGGAATGCGGAGGTCACATGTCGATCACTGACCCTCATGATGACTGCCTTTGGTGTCTTTCGAGTGATCACGACGTGGAGGGTTGCTCTTCTTGCAGGAAGATGAACCCGAAGGCGTTGAAGGAAAGAGAGGCTAAGCATTACATGTCCAAGGTGAGAAAGGAGAAAAGGGGTCGTAAACGATCGAAGTCGGAGTCGTCGACTTCGCATGGATCGAAGAGAAGGCACAAGAAGAAGAAGAGGCATGGGTCTCGACGTCGTTCGTCGAAGCCTCGGGCTTCGAAGTCGCCTTCTCCAGCTCCTCGGCATCGCGTCAAAGACTTTGTTTCTCCTTCTCCTTCCGAGTCTCCACGGATGTCTCCGGACTGGTCTCCTTATGTGGGCACGCCGGCGCAGTCTCCGGCGTCGGTGGATTCTCCGGCTCCGGATGATGCATCGAATCCAGTGGATGATGTGACTCCTGCTGCTCCTGTGGCTCCACCTGTGGCTCCAGTGGCCCCGACTCCGGAGGTTCCTCTTTCGGAGGTAGAACCGGTGCAGTATCCTTCGTTCCCGGCGCCAGGTTCGGATCCATTGCAGTTTTTGAACGCGATGTATGGCGTTTTTGCCAGAGCCACTTGCCCCTCTGGAGCACCTTCGGGTCCCTCGGGCCCATTGGCATTTAATTTGGGTGTGCCGCAGCATTACCCTCCGGCCCCCTTATGCCTTATATGCCGATGGCGCCGTCTTGGCAGTTTCCGGCGCCGAAGATGTTGACCGCCGTATGGTCAGTCCCCGGCTCCATCTGGCGTCCTTTCTTCTCGAGTTCGTTCGGAGCCGGGTTGCTGTCATGGATCCGCCTTCGACGCCCCGCTGCACGAGCCGTCGGCCGCCGCGGATGGCGCCGTCGACGCCGCAGCCGAGGATGCGTTCTAGAAGGGAAGCTCAAAGGTTGATTGAGGAACAGCAGTATGAAGCTGGTGACATGGAAGAAGGTGAAATAAATGAGTCTGAGGACTTGTTTGAAGACTTGTGTGAGGCAAGTGGTTTGGATGTTTCACCGGAAGTGGATTTTGCTTCGCAGAAGGCTTCTCCTTCAAAGGATGACGCTCCTTACCATGTCGTGATTAGGAAGGCAGCTGAACTGTTAGATCTACAGCTTCCTATGGCTGAATACAAGCCAAATCTTCTCACTGAGGTTCTTCATTCTCCTTCCTCTGTAGTTGAGCCCCTCTTGCCCTTCAATGATGCCCTGACGGAGCCAATTCTGGAGGTGTGGGGTAATCCCCTTACTGCTCCTGCAGTTTCTAGATCTGTCTCTAGACGATATAGACCAGCACCAGGGGACCCTGAATTTCTTTCGTCTCACCTGTCACCTCAAAGTTTGGTTGTTCAAGCTTCATGCTCAAAGCAGTCTGTGGGTTCTTTTCCTCAAGCACCAGCTGACAGAGATTCAAAAAAGCTTGAGCAGTCTGCAAAGAAAGTTTTTTCGTCAGCTAGTATGGCTTTAAAATCCACCAACGCGACTTGTCTGTTGGGCAGATACAGTCACGCCCTTATGGACTCTGCCAAGCAGATTCTCCCGAAGTTATCTGAAGAGGATCGGGGTAATTTAAGTGAAGTCTTGGCGGACTCTCAGGCGGCTGCTCGTCAAGTAATACAGTCGGGACTGGACACTGCAGATTCGGTGGCAAGGGTGATGGGCTCATCTGTTGCTACTAGGAGACATGCATAGTTGAGGTCTTCGGGTTTTTCACCGGATGTCCAAGCTGCTCTTTTGGATCTTCCCTTTGACGGCTCTAAGCTTTTTGGGGAGAAAGCTGACTCTGCGTTGCAGAGATTTAAGGACAGCAAGGCCACGGCAAAATCCTTGGGTTTACAGCCTCAGTCAAGGGGCTATGGATACAAAAGGTACCGTGGGTTTGGGAAATCTTCCTTTCGTTCCCGTCAGCCTCAGCAGCAACAGCAGCAGCAAAACCCTCTGTATAAGTCCTACAGAGGTAAAAGCAGAGGTCGCTTTCGTGGAGCTGGACGACATCCCTCTTCCTCCTCTTCTACCTCCCCAACCCCTCCCGGTAATGCAGCAAAGCAGTCCTAGATCCGCCATCCTGGATCATGTGGGTCCTGTGGGAGGTCGGCTTACTCATTTTCTACAAGATTGGAAACTAATAACTTTGGACCTTTGGGTTCTAGATCTTGTGGAAAATGGGTAAGCTCTTCCCTTCATGGAATTTCCCCCGCCTTACCCTCCTTGTCAGGGGTTTTGCACAGAGGATCATTTACTGCTCCTTCAGAAGGAGGTTCTTACCCTGTTACAAAAAGGTGCAATAGAGGTGGTTCCGGAGCAGGAGAGGGGTCAGGGGTGATACTCCGGTATTTCCTGATCCCCAAGAAGGATGGCAGGTTACGTCCCATCCTGATCCTCAGAATCTTGAATCTGTTTCTCAAACAGGAGAGGTTCAAGATGCTAACTCTAGCGCAGGTTCTTCAGGCGCTGCAACAAGAGGACTGGATAGTGTCCATCGACTTGCAGGATGCGTATTTCCACATTCCCATCCTGAAGTCACACAGGAAGTATCTCCGTTTCACGGTTGGGTCGCAACACTACCAGTTTGCGGTCCTTCCGTTTGGTCTTACTACCGCACCTCGAGTCTTCACCAAGGTGATGGCGGTGGTGGCAGCTCATCTCACAAGGTTGGGGATTCCAGTTTTCCCCTACCTGGACGACTGGCTGTTAAAGGCAAAGTCTCCGGAGATGGTGAGTCATCATTTGCAGGTTACAGCCCAGCTGTTATACAAATTGGGTTTTTCAATAAATGTACCCAAGTCTCACCTGGTGCCCTCTCAGCGCAACCTGTTTATAGGGGCAGTACTGGACACCACTGTGTGTCGAGCTTTTCCACCTCCGCAAAGGATTCTCGACATTCAGGAAATGATCCCTTTGTTTCACAATGGAGCGGTTCCAGTTCTGAAGGTCCTTCGCCTGCTCGGTCTGTTCGCTTCCTGCATCCTGCTGGTCACAAATGCACGCTGGCACATGAGGGCACTCCAGTGGTGTCTCCGCAGGCAGTGGTATCAGCACAACGGAGATCTCAGGGAGTCTGTGAGGATCTCCAGAGAACCTGCAGCGGATCTGTCTTGGTGGAGAGTGGAGGGCAATCTGTCTCAAGGAAAGCCTTTCCACTTTCCTCCATCGGTGACCACAGTGATATCGGATGCCTCTACCCTAGGGTGGGGTGCACATCTGGGGGATCTGGAGATCAAGGGTCTTTGGTCTCCAGAGGAAAGGTTGTTTCACATCAACCTCCTGGAATTGCGGGCGATACGTTTGGCGCTCAAGGCCTTTCTCCCTTCCCTTCGCGGTCAGTCGGTTCAGGTCCTGATGGACAACACTGCCGCGATGTGGTATGTCAACAAGCAGGGAGGAGTAGGGTCGTACCGTCTCTGCAGAGAGGCTTTGCGACTCTGGTCCTGGGCACAGGATCATCGGATTTGCTTGATGGCGAATCATCTGGCCGGGGTGCTGAACGTGCGTGCGGACAGTCTGTCGACAGTTCTCCGCCGACCACGAGTGGAGGCTTCATCCGGAGGTAGTTCGACACGTCTTCCAGACGTGGGGGACTCCTCGGGTGGCCCTGTTTGCCACTCTAGAGAACGCGCACTGCCCGTCATTCTGCAGTCTCCAGTTTCCGAGGCAGAGAGCGTTGGGGGAGTCGTTTCAGTTGAGTTGGGGCTCACAACTCCTTTACGCGTTTCCTCCCATACCCTTGATTCCTCGGGTCCTGAGGAAGATTCGCCAAGACCGGGCTCAAGTTATTTTGATCGCCCCGGATTGGCCAAGAAGGGTGTGGTTCACGGACCTTCTTCACCTCTCGTTGTACCCCCGCTCCGTCTCCCTCTCAGGGTAGACCTCCTCTCTCAGATGGAGGGGCAAGTTCTACACCCCCACCTCCAGAGCCTGCACCTTCATGCCTGGAGATTGAACGGGGCAACTTGAATTCTTTTTCTCTCCCCGCCTGACGTGGTGGACGTTATACTATCGGCCAGGCGACACTCCACCAAGTCTGTCTATTCTTACATGTGGTCTAAATTTGTTAAGTGGTGCGGAGAGAAATCTATTGAGTCCCTTAAAAGCCCATCTTTCTGATGTTCTTTGTTTTTCCCTTCATTTGGCCCAGCAGGGTTGTGCTGTGGCCACTGTTAAGGGATATTTGTCGGCATTGTCGCCATTTTTGTGTTTACCTGATCAGCCTTTTTTATTTAAGTCTCCTATAGTCTTAAGATTTATTAAGGGGCTGACAAACATGTTTCCTCCCACTCCTTTTATTATGCCCCAATGGGATTTGAATCTGGTGTTAACTTTTTTAATGGGTTCAACGTTCGAACCTATGTATAGTTGTCCGTTGAGACTTTTGACTTTTAAAACGATCTTTCTGGTGGCTATCACATCGGCTAGGAGGGTGACTGAACTCCAAGCTCTTTCCTGTAGACCTCCTTTTCTGACCATACATGCTGAAAGGTTGGTACTCCGGACCAGGGCTGCTTTTCTGCCTAAGGTGGTGACTCCTTTCCACCTAGGTCAGTCCATTACCCTCCCTACTTTCTATCCTCCCCCTCACCCATCCAAGGAGGAAGAGAGACTTCATCATTTGGATCCAAAGAGGGCGATTAGCTTTTATTTGGACAGAGCGAAGGACTTTCGCCAAGATGACCAGCTCTTTGTTGGATATGCTGGTCGCATGAAGGGCAAGGCGGTGCACAAGCGCACTTTATCCAGGTGGATCATCTTGTGCATCAAGATATGCTACTCCCTGGCTGGTAAGGAGCCTCCTGTAGGCATTAGAGCTCATTCTACCAGGGCTAAATCGTCTACTTCTGCCTTGTCCTAGAGGTGTTCCTGTGTTGGACATATGTAAGGCGGCAACTTGGGCCTCCCTCCACACTTTCGCGAAACACTACTGCTTAGATTCCGAAGTGAGGAGGGATGGCCATTTTGCTCGCTCTGTTTTACAGGACTATCTGAAAGAGACACGTTAGTGATAGATTCCTTACCTTAGAATATCCCCAGGCGTCAGGCTGGATCCGGAAAGTTTTGCGTAGCAGTACCCTTGCGCGTCGGTAGGCGGCGTCGTGCTGGCTCCGCGTCCGTCGTCGGCGTCGTGATCGCCGGGATGACGTCGCGGGCAGTACTTAGACGCCGCCCCTGCGCGCTGGCGTCAGTTCTTCTTTTCCGCGCCAGTAAGCGCAGATCCGGGAAGAGCAGTGCCCTGGTCAATTTTTGACCATACTTTTGGTGATTTTTTCACTGTCTTTTTCCACCATTCAGGTGTCGTAGGGATGCCCGGCTTCAAGCGATGCGGCGCCTGTGCGCGGATGATGTCCGTCACCGACCCGCATTGGGAGTGTCTCTTCTGCCTCGGCCGAGGCCACGACACCGAGTCTTGTCCCGAATGCCAGGCCCTCAACCCGAAGGCTTTGCGAGGCGGTCTCGAAAGCTCCTCGAGGCCCGGCATTCGGCTCCGCGGAAGCCCCGGTCGCGTGAGAGGTCAGGGGTCGCTCGCGGAGTGCACACCGGTCGTCGGCGTCGAAGTCTTCTTCGTCCGGTAAGTCTCGACACAAGAAGTCCAAGAAGCATCGTCGCTCTCGGACTTCGCCTCGCCGATCTCGCGACTCGGCTGAGGCCCCTCCCGGCACCGTCCCCGCCCCCGCGGCCCCGGACTTGCCTGTGGAGTCGCCCCGTCATACCCGCCCTTCCCGGGTTCGGGGCGGATCCGGCCAAGGTACAGGAGTTCCTGTCGGCCATGGCCCGCCTCTTCGGGCCTTCAGGCCCCTCCCGGTGCGCCTTCGGGCCCCGCGGGTCCTGATGGGGTTGATCCGGCGTCACCGGCGGCTCCGGCCCCGGCGTCGCCCGAGCCTCCAGCCTCGATCCCGGCTCCGGCTCCGGCCCCGGCCTCGATCCCGGCTCCACAACCCCCATCGGCGCCGGTCGACCTCACGACACCTCCGCCGGCGCCGATGTCTCCGGTGCCGTTCTCGGCGCCGCCCTGGGCTCCGGGCGGCGTCGTCCCCAGTTCCTTCCGGCTCCGGACATGGTCCCGGAGCGGCGTCGCTCGACGCCGGCTCCGGCGCCGATGGGACCTTGGGTCCCAAATGTCCCTCCCTCCTCCTTATTTTGAACCAGAGGAGGACCAGGAGGACTGGGAGGGGTCTGATGACCCTCTGACACGCGACTGTCAGTATGATGAGGACTGGACAGAGAGTCTAGGGAGGCCAGTGGTCTGGATACTTCTCCTGACACTGGCATGCTGTCTCCTCCCGTGGCTACGGAGGAGGGGCCAATTTTGGTGCGGTGTTGCGTAGGGCTGCTGGGGCCTTACGTCTCCAGCTCCCTACTTTGACGGTCAAGACTAACATCTTGACAGAGGTGCTTCAGCCGGCAGCCTCCTCTGCGGAGACTGTGCTGCCGTTTAACGACGCCCTCACGGACGTTCTTTTGGGCGCCTGGTCCAAGCCCAACACAGGGGCTCCTGTGGATCGGAACGTGTCACGACGCCATCGCCCCGCTCCGGGCGACCCCTGTTTCTTTCTGTCCACCCCACTCCTGAGAGCTTGGTTGTCCAAGCCTCCGCTTCCCAAACCGCCTTCCCTACCGCTCCTCCGGATAGGGAATCCAAACGCCTGGATCAGTTTGGGAAGAAAGGTTTTTCTTCCTCCAGTGCTGGCTTGCGGTCCGTTAACACCGCTTGTCTTTTGGGCCGATATACCCACTCCCTGTGGGATTCGGTGGCGGATGTTTTGCCCCAGTGCCCTGAGGAGGTCAGGCACTGCTTTCCGCGCCATTGCGGAAGGAAGGGATGCGGCCAAATACACTATCCGTTGTGGCCTTGACACCGCCGACTCGCTGGGCAGGTCGATTGCAACGACGGTGGCGCTCCGGCGCCACGCCTGGCTGAGAACCACTGGTTTTCAGGGGATGTCCAGAATACTCTCATGGACATGCCCTTTGATGGAAGTCGGTCTTTTTGGGTCCAAAGCAGACCATGCGTTGGAGCGCTTTAAGGACTCACGGGCTACTGCAAAGTCCCTGGGCCTTTCTGCTACACGCCCTCCGCTGCCTTCTGCTTTTCGCCCCTATCGTGGCCACGGTAGGGGCGCCCTTCACGTCAGCAGCCCAGCCACCGGCCCGCGCAGCAGGCGTCTTCGCGTGGCCGAGGGCGTGGATTCCGCCGTGGCGGATCGGGCAACCAGCGTGCGGGTCAGGCCACCACCTCCAGCCCGTCCGCGGCCTCCAAGCCCTCCCTAGTCCCTCCTTTCAGGTGCACGGCACGCCCAGTAGAGGGCAGGGTCCGCCATCACCTTCCCCACTGGCGCACCATCACCTCGGACAGGTGGGTCTTGGACATTGTCCGAAGGGGCTACTCCCTCCCCTTCGAGACCACCCCCAGCCATGCCACCTCAATTCCACCGCATGTCAGGGGATCACTTGGTGCTTCTACGGAAGGAAGTCACGGCCCTCTTGGCCAAGAGGGCCATCGAGCATGTTCCGACCCCAGAAGTAGGGCGTGGTTGCTACTCCCACTACTTTCTGGTGCCCAAAAGGACAAGGAGGACATGCGTCCTATCTTGGACCTCCCGGAACGTCAATCGCTTCCTCCGGAAGGAGAAGTTCAAGATGCTCACCCTAGCTCAGGTCTTGACTGCCCTCGACCCTGGAGACTGGTTGGTAGCGTTGGACTTGCAGGACGCGTATTTCCACATCCCGTCCTGCCGGCCCACCGGCGTTACCTTCGGTTCACGGTAGGCCCCGAGCATTTTCAGTTCACCGTGCTCCCCTTTGGCCTTACCAGTGCCCCTCGGGTGTTCACGAAAGTGATGGCGGTGGTCGCAGCTCATCTGCGCCGGGCAGGGGTTTCAGTCTTCCCCTACCTCGGCGACTGGCTGCTGAAGGCGGGCTCGTCCCAGGCAGTCGTCTCCCACCTCCAGACTACGGCCGAACTCCTGCACTCGCTGGGGTTCTCCATCAATGTGCCGAAGTCGCATCTGATTCCTTCTCCACAGCTCCTTTTCATCGGAGCAGTTCTGGACACGACGCAGTTTCGGGCCTATCCTCCCGAACGGCGAGTCCGGGATATTCAGGCTATGATTCCGATCTTTCGGCCTTTATCCTGGGTTTCGGTACGGATGACCCTGAGGCTGCTGGGCCTCATGGCCTCCTGCATCCTGCTGGTCAATCATGCCAGATGGCATATGCGGGCTCTGCAGTGGGACCTGAAGTTCCAGTGGGCGCAGCACCAGGGCAACCTGTCCGATCACGTCCAGATCTCGGAGGGGACTGCAAAACAGTTGCAGTGGTGGCTCTCGAACCGGCAATGGGTCATGGGCAGATCCCTCTCCCTTCCCCAGCCAGAGCATACAGTTGTGACGGACGCGTCCCTTCTGGGATGGGGCGGTCACATGGGAGGCGGAGATCAGAGGCCTCTGGTCTCCGGCGGAGTCCCGGCTCCATATCAACCTTCTGGAGCTCCGGGCGATCCGGCTTGCACTCAAGGCATTCCTTCCCTCTGTCAAAGGGAAGGTAGTGCAGGTGTTCACAGACAACACCACCGCCATGTGGTACTGCAACAAACAGGGCGGGGTGGGGTCTTGGACCCTTTGTCAGGAGGCTCTGCGCCTCTGGACATGGCTGGAACATCAGGGCATGTTCCTGATGGTTCAACACCTGGCAGGTTCTCTGAACGCCAGGGCGGACGAACTCAGCCGCAGGTGCATGATGGATCACGAATGGCGTCTTCACTCGGAAGTGGCGCAAGGACTCTTTCTACAGTGGGGAGAGCCTTGGTTAGATCTATTCGCCACCGAAGAGAGCGCGCAATGTCATCAGTTCTGCGCGTTGGAATTTCCAAGGCGGCACTCGCTCGGCGGCGCTTTTCGTCGCGAGTGGAGTTGCGGTCTGTTGTACGCCTTTCCGCCTATACCACTTCTACCCAGAGTGTTGAAGAAGATTCGGCACGACCGGGCCCAAGTCATTCTTGTGGCTCCGGACTGGGCTCGAAGAGTTTGGTATCCCGAGCTACTCAATATGAGCATAGATCCCCGATCCGTCTGCCTCTTCGGGAGGATCTTCTGTCGCAGCAGCAGGGGACGGTCCTCCACCGAACCTGTCCAGTCTACACCTGCTTGCGTGGAGATTGAGCGGCGGCAGTTGATTCCTTTCGACTTGCCTCCCGAAGTTTGTGATGTGATTCTGGCAGCCAGGCGTCCCTCCACTAAGGTGGTATACGCCTGCAGGTGGAACAAATTTGTGGCATGGTGCACAGCAAAGGCTGTGGATCCCCTTTCTGCCCCTCTTTCTGAGGTCCTTCTGTTCCTTCTCTCTCTGGCCCAACAGGGTTCTGCCCTGGGTACCATCAAGGGTTATCTTTGTGCTATCTCGGCCTTCCTCAGGCTCCCTGATCAGCCCTCCCTTTTCAAGTCCCCTGTTGTTAACAGGTTCTTAAAAGGCATTACTCACCTCTTCCCTCCTGTTCCGTTTGTAATGCCTCAGTGGGACTTGAACTTGGTTCTTACCTTTTTAATGTGCGCTCCCTTTGAGCCTCTGCATAACTGTCCTCTTCGTCTTCTGACTCTGAAGACAGCCTTTCTGGTGGCCATCACCTCCGCTCGGCGGGTGAGTGAGCTCCAGGCTCTATCTTGCAAACCTCCCTTTCTGTCTGTTCATCCAGACAAGGTTGTTCTTCGGACGCGTCCGTCCTTCTTGCCAAAGGTGGTTACTGCTTTCCACATTGGGCAGACCATCACTTTGCCCACCTTCTTTCCGCCTCCGCATCCTTCCAGAGAGGAAGGAGGCTCCACCGTCTGGACCCAAAACGTGCGCTCTCTTTCTATATTGACCGCACAAAACACTTCCGGGTGGATGACCAGCTCTTTGTTGGCTACGTGGGCGCCAAAAAGGTCGGGCGGTGCACAAGAGGACCATCTCCCGCTGGGTTACCTTGTGCATCAAGACCTGCTATTCTTTGGCTAAGAAGGAGCCTCCTGTTGGGCTGCGTGCCCATTCCACCAGGGCAGCGGCTGCTACCACGGCCTTGGGCCGCGGTGTTCCGCTGCCGGTTATCTGTCAGGCAGCTACGTGGGCCTCGCTGCACACGTTTACAAAGCATTACTGCCTTGACAGTCAGGTCCGGAGGGACGGCTTCTTTGGCCGTTCTGTCCTCCAGGACTTCCTTGTCTGATCTTTGTTCGCAGACCCACCACCGGGGGTTGGTATTGCTGGGGGTATCTATTCTAAGGTAAGGAATCTATCACTAACGTGTCTCTTTCAGATGCACAAGTTACTAACATGTGTAACGATATATCTGTAAGAGACAGTAGTTAGTGATAGATTCCTACCGCCACCCATCCTCCCGTTCTGCGAACTGATTTCTAGGAGTTAAGGACATCCCTTTCAGGGCCCTAGTATTTTTCAGACACCTGTGTCAGCTTCTTGCATGGCTCTGCGTTCCTGGCGCGGAAAGTCGTGTACAGAACTGACGTCAGCGCGCAGGGCGGCGCCTAAGTACTGCCCGCGACGTCATCCCGGCGATCACGACGCCGACGACGGACCGGCGGAGCCGCACGGCGCCGCCTACCCGACGCGCAAGGGTACTGCTACGCAAAACTTTCCGGATCCAGCCTGACGCCTGGGGATATTCTAAGGTAAGGAATCTATCACTAACTACTGTCTCTTACAGATATATCGTTACACAAGTTAGTAACTTGTGCTTTTGGTATAGAAGGGTGGACACCCTCCTCCGGGTGAGGTACTGCTGTGGGATTCTATTCATAAGGTGAGGAATCCACAGGCAGATGTATCCATCAGAAGAACAAGTTACTTACCTTCGGTAACGCTTTTCTGGTGGATACAGTATCTGCCTGTGGATTCCTCACTGACCCACCCGCCTCCCCGTTGTCCACCCTTTTTATACCATAAAAGCTGAGGTATTAGTTATTTGATGTATTTTCATGTACTCAAGACTTTGTTACCTCTATTGTTTTATTGTTGTCTTGTTTGAAATTCAAGCTTTCTCATTTTATTATACACTGAGTGTATTTGTGTGAATTCTGTATACTTGATATGCATTGTCTCTATGGTCGGGTTGCCCGTTTTCCCTCGGTGGCACGGAAAAAATGGGTGGAACTGACGTCATCGCGCCGATGTGGTCTTCTTATGGCTCTGGTGACGTCATGCGGAGCCGCGTGCGGAGCCATGATGCCACGACGACCTCGTCGGCACGGAGAGCTACGAAAAATTTCCTCAGAATGCTGGCGCAGGGGATATTCATAAGGTGAGGAATCCACAGGCAGATACTGTATCCACCAGAAAATGCGTTACCGAAGGTAAGTAACTTGTTCTTTAATAGTGTGAATGACGTGGAGTGTAGCAGGGAACAGTAAGCGGAATTGGAGCCCCATGGCTCTGAGTTTTCGCTTGACCTGTGTAAGAGCGGCATCTCTGCTGCACCTCTCGAGTGTAGTCAGGGAAGAAGAGAACCTTGGTATCTCCATACCGGAGTTCTGATCGTAGCCGAGCCTCCCTAAGGATAGTATCCCTATCTCTATAGTTAAGGATGCGAGCGATCATTGGCCTGGGAGAGGGCCCAGGAGGAGGCTTGCGGGTCAGCACTCGCTGGGCCCTTTCTATTGCAAACCTGTAGTGTACTGGTCTATGCGGGTTTGCGATGTTGCGGAGTGGGTAGGCTTGTCCTTAAGAAACACAAAAGTGTCCATGGGTCTAAGCGAACCTAAGAATCATTCAAAGGACAAATGGCATTGACTACTGGGCAAAGAATGAAACAACAAACCCTCTTGTGTAGGCCGTGGAGAATCCTTTAAAGGGACAGAATCCCATCACTCACCGTAGTGTCATGCTTCATCATTTGGGATCTCCTCTTATCTGTAACCTAGTACAAATGATGAAGCATGTCACTACGGTGAGTGATGGGATTCTGTCACTTTAAAGGGTTCTCCACGGCCCACACAAGAGGGTTTGTTGTTTCATTCTTTGCCCAGTAGTCAATGCCATTTGTCCTTTGAATGATTCTTAGGTTAGCTTAGACCCATGGACACCTTTTGTAGTTTCTTATATACAGTTTGGGGAATGTGTCCATGATTCGGTCTTAAATTTCCCTTAGACCCTCTCACTCCTCTGTTTGTTATTGTTAGGCTTGTCCTTACCCATAGTGGCAAGACTACTGGTTGTCTAAGTCCCTCGACAAAAAGGGGTCTGCCTGCTTGCTACAAGATCGCAGCAGCACGAGCAGCCGGCCCCATGGATATGGCAACTTTGGTTCGCTACAGGAGGAAAGAGATGTAGGCGGAGAGCTGGTTAGACGCAGGATATCATTGCAGGCCACACCTTACGGATGCCAAGATTCCTCATTGTCTGGCAGAATACCTGAGCGAACAACTCCGAGGGGGTAAGTAAATTGTCAAATAAGAGGTGAGTGGGGCCTAGTCAGGCCGGTGGGGTAATGAGGTGGGTGAAGGAGTAGGCTGGGAAACCACATCAAAGTTCCCACCACATCATCGGGTAGGACACAGCCAACTGCACAGGTAGAGACGACGGAGTAAAGCACCCCAACAATTGTAAAGTGCGGGTCGGAATGAAATAGAAGACGATTGAGGTACTTCCAAATCAGCTTTATTCCATGTTGTCAGCAGCTACACGGGAGTACAGCTGTCCACACCGAAGTGCAACTGTTGAATAACCTATTCAACAGTTGGAGCCACGGAGTAGAAAGGAACTTCAAGAATGCATCCTTTGAAAATAAACATATACAGGTCTGCGCACGCTAATGTGATGACACAGAGTATGGAATACAAGAACAGTAATAGACATAGAAGAAATGTATTAAATAAACAGCAAGCACGGTCACATATTAAAGTAAGTGTAACACTTTACATCATCTCCTTTTTATAAACAATGAGAAGAGACCTGTAAAAGAAAATTAGATTAGGACATATAATAATCTTTAAACCTGACAGGGATTGAACAATTTCGAGATGACCTAATTGACCCTGGAGAAGAGGGTACAATAATGGAGGTGGAGGTGTAGAGGTGGGATGGTCAGTGATGAAAGTTGTCAGAAGAAGCACCTATAGGAAAATGTGAACAAACCTGAACATCTGCAAATGTGTGCTTGGATGAAATAATTCTGTCCGCTTGTTCAGGTAATAATTTGACTACAGCTCTCTTGTTCCGCCACCTCTTTTTATCCAAAAAGGGAGACCCTTTAGAGGTTTTTAAGACCTGAGTGGGAGCAGAAAATTTAGAGGCACCTTTTTTTACTTTGTTAGGATTCTTGATCAAAACCCAATCACCAATTTGAAAATCAATAAACGAAGAAGAATAAGAAGAATCAAAATGTTTTTTCTGTACATTTTGTTGTCTCAAATTTTTTTTTTTAAAAAGAACTTTGTCCTGACAGGCTAAACAGGAATTATTATCATTCTTCTTAAGGAGCCTGATCCAATTGGGACAAATGTTTCCATTGGGATCCCTTTTTTAGGTCTCGCCTACGCAGTGCGCATGCGCTGCATAGGAGGACCTTTAGCCGTCGCTCTGGTCATTTTCAAGCACACACTCGTGCTTGTGGCGGCATCCACCTTGCGGGAGCGAGCAGGGGCGCGCCACAAGCACGAGTGCAGTGCTTGAAAATGAGCAGACTGCGCACGCAGCACTTCCGGTGTCTCCTCTCTCTCTCCCCCTCTCTCTCCCCCTCTCTCTCCCTCTCTCCCTCCCTCTCTCTCCTCCCTCTCTCCCTCCCCCTGCTGGCAAACCATGTCCATTTCTCCACTACAAGTCCTGGAAAATCCGCAGTAATAACCGCACACAAAGGATGCAGAATTACCTTGAACTTTTATGAAGACCGGTGTCTTCTTATTCTGCTTGAGCTTTACTTTAGCAAGGTATCTGCTGGCCTCTTCCCGTGTTGGGAAAGAAAAGATAGCGCAAGGTGCATCTCTGAAGCACTTTTTACCTTATAACTCTGGTTCCCATCTGGCTGTTTCTCTGCACCATCTTAAAAAGGTTCACAAGTTTATACTTTTTTTTAAAAATATGAAACACCCAATAATCCAAAAGGGAATCCTCCAGGTCTGCTCACGTTAGGCGGATGAGAGATGGAAGGGCCCAAAGGCAATCTGGTTATAGAGTCTTGTAAGTTTTTAGTTTGCATCTAAACACTATGCACATTATGTTCTGATTACCTATACTTCAGACACACCCTTTTGTCAGGGCTTGCTCTATCAGGTGTACAGTGTTTAGCCCTTTACGCCTGCTGGGCTACAGCCGCTTGATTTCCTGCCCTCCTAGAAAATAAAAGCTTCACCCTGATACTGTACAAAAATATATTCTGTGTAGTGCAAACTTTATAGAGCTGTTCAGTTTTAATTGGATGGGTAGTGTAAAAATGCTTTAAAAAGCTGTGACAAATCCTGTTCTTTAATTCCATTCATTTTCTATTAACTTTTTTGGAAACAACTTTTTACACTTGGCTCCGTTAAGAACTTGTTTGCTGGCATTTGGTCGGACTTGCAGGTCACAAGTTGGAATCGTGTCGGGGCCACTTTATCCCTGCTGTTCTTAAGGTTCATACATTGAATACCAAGTTATTTTTTAATAACACCTAATATTTACAAGCCCTACTAAATGACAAAAACTGTAGCAGCAGTTGCTGTAAAAATCAAACATTTATTTCATATTATGTTTTAATGCTAATGTCTAAACGGTCCTGAAACCCACATTTATTAAATGTTTTGTTTTCTTGTGAGGCCTCCCTTACCACGAACACCCTTTTCCCCCCCATAAGTCCAATTTTACTTGCATATTGCCTCCTTTCCTGTAGGAAACTTAAGCACAATGCACCTACCAGACTGGGCACCCTCTGTCACCACTTGAATCACTATTTCTTGTGTTGGGTCTGCGATGAGCCTTGCTCAGCTCGTATGTGCCAACAATGACTTCCCAGGGTGTGTTGCTATGGTAACTTGTACTCCAGCTTCACCTTACTCACTGCAGGTACCTGTTCGTTGGGAACCCGTGGCAGTAACAGGAATCCGCCCCAAACTGACCTGCATCTTCCTGGCTCCAGATCTCATTTCCTCGTGAAGAAAACACCAAAAATTATTTACTTATGATATGAGATTAATATTTTTGTTACAAAAGCTTTTTGGTTATTTGACATAATTCGAGATCAATAAATGTATATAATGTACATTGTTTCCCAGCTGTTGTCCTGGCACTATTCAGCATCCAGTGCACTAGACCACTTAAACATATGCAGTGAATTCAGTTTTTAGACTGTTTTATGGAAAAGATGATAATTTCATTGTGTGGAAAGGGCAATTGACAATATATTCCAGTATTTTGTTGCCAAACAGCAAAAAGATCGCAAGTTCTGGGCGGGCTTTAGATGTCAAAAATTTATGTAAGATTTAAGTTTGCATTAAAGAAAATAATTACACATGGTCTCAGGAAACCATTGCAGCATAGTTGGGACAATGGAGGTGCAACAGTTGAGGAAGCTAGGACCCGAGGCGAGCAGCTGAATTGTAAATGCTCTGTAATCTCAAAGAAAGATTTTTCAAAAGGCCCAAATGCAGCGCACTTATGCAGTCAAGGCAAAGAAGAGATAGTCGTCGCACCACTGTTTATTTTACCAGAGGATGTAATACTTTCCTTCAATATCTGGATGAGAACAAAAGAAGGAAAAGAGAATAAAACACAATGTATATCTGGAAACACATGCAATCAAAGTCATGGATGAATGGGTCCCGGATTCTTTAGGTAGTTATCATTTCTCCCTTACATTTTATAGGTTGTGTTTTCAAAACAAAAGCATGATGTTAGTAAAATAAAACCCAATACCTGAGTTTTGGTGGCAAAAGTTCTATTCAAGTTTGAGCAACTGTTAGTCTTGCAGTGCTAACTACTGATAACAAGCATTGGCATTGCCAATAGGTCTCGCCTTTGGGACCGTATAAGTGTTTAGTTTTCCAGCACAATATCCTTGGTGCAACAACATTACTTGTTGCATGGCTAAACACTTATAAGGTCCCAAAGGCGAGACCTATTGGCTATGCCAATGCTTGTTTGAGTAATCTGGCACCCCAACAATGCAGCCAAGCCAGATCCCACCGCTCAAGGCTCAGGGACCCCCAAGAGGTAAAACAAAGTCCTGCACAAGGCCCAGTCCTTCCAGTTCATTCAGGTACTCTCCCTGTTGAGGCCTAGGACAGGAGAGCAGCTTCCGAGGAAGCCATTAACAAGGGCGGACCCAGCCATGCGACCCCGCGTAGTCCGGGAGCACGCAGGGCCGCCCCCTCGAAGTGGCCTGCATCCAGCACCGGGGAGGGGGTGGATATCTGAGGGGGCAGCAGAAGAACCGCAGCCCTGCATCGTCCTGGGTGCGGAGCACAGCAGTCGAGGGAGGGGGGCAGAGGGAAGCGCTTTGTGCAACTCCGCAACAGGTCAGACCCGACAGCAGCAGGCCACAGCAACTCCCTCAGCGCAGATGCCGACCACCATCCAGGGATGGCCCTGTAAGTAAAATCCAGAGGGCACCGCGGTGTACAATAGGTGCTCAGGCGAGTGGGCCCTCGGGAACTCCAGGCCAGCCACTCGCCGTCAGCTGTCTCAGGTCAGAGGCAGCGAGGCCGGCAAGACGTCCCAAGGAACCAATTCGGGCTGCATCGGCAGGTGGTCAGGATAGGGCCAGGGTCCTTTCCAAAGGTCCCGAGGGGGGGAGAGGATCGATCGCCAGCAGTGCAGGGTCTGGGCAGCACGATCAGCCGTGCCACAGCGTGGGGAGGGAACAGGCGAGTAGGCCCCTAGGCTCCAGGCCGTCTCTTCACATCCTGCTGCACTGGGTCAGCAGCACCGCTGCCGGCCCCCCATTCACGGGACCAACCACGCAGCAGACTCGGGGGGAAAGTTGGGACCCCCAGGGGCAGACAGCCCAAATGGGTCCTGGGGGATCAGCAGGAACGTAGCCAGCCATCAGACCACGGCCCTTCGTCAGCGGCCGGTGTGGTGGGCCCTTCCTCTTTAGTAGGCGTCTGCGTTACATTTAAGGATCTAGGGCGCAGGGGTGTTACTGCCCTGTTGCATGGAGCTTGGGGGTTGATCGGCAACATCTGATGGTGGCTAAATATGCAGATATTTGGCAGATTAGAAGGGTTCAGTATGGAGCTGTGCTAGAAAGCGGCCACCATGATGGCCTTCCAAGTCACGCCCACCTTGTAATTGATAATGTGAATCAAACTCAAAGATATGACTATATTAAAACATTTATGAATAAAGACAGCATTAAGTTGTTTCATGTGCAGCAGGGCATTTAAGTGCACACAAGTGCCTATAAAAAGTACCTAATGAAGCGTTATGTTGACATTCAAATAATATTTCTTTCCATGGTCTTGCATGATGAAATTCTATGTTATCTCAAAAGGCATCTGCTATATTTCTAAAATCCAGCAATAAAACTGACCGTAAATCAAAACATCTGATTGTCGCCTTTCCTTTCAACTGGCCCTCTACTTCTCTTCCATCCTTCCCATTCCTCCTCTCTGAGCACAACCTTGTTCATCTTGAATTTTTATTATTGTATTTTTGCACATTGCCCACTCATTTCAAACATCACAAACTCGTTCCCAGAAAGGTGGGGCCCTGCAAACTATCAATACCTGTCCTAACCTAGTGCTTCTATTAACCCTCCAAATGTCTGTATGAACTCTCATACCCGTGCCACAAACTAATGCTCACACCTATTACAATTGCTTTTTATTTCTCACCTGCAACAGTTCACACACTACATACAGTCTCGCTTGCCAGAGATATTGTATACAACAAGAGGCTTGCAGACTGCCCATTGCTTAGCATTTGTTGGCTTTTTTTGGGGGAGTTTTATATAGCGCAAACTAGACCCGAAGGTATCCGACCCTTACATGAGTATCAGTTGTGTTACAGACGACACATTCATTTTGTTAGGCACAGGGAGATTAAGTGATTTGCCCAGAATCACAGGATGTTGAGCGTCCCTGCCTAGAATCGAACATGGTTTCCCAGCTTCGAGGTCGACCGCTCTAGCTGTTAGGCCACATCTTCCCCATTGTCACTCCTATTTGCTGTCTTCTACTTAGTCAGCGAGTGCTGGCTTCACTTCCTGTACTTTTGGCTGGATCATGCACTGATTGCTTCAGCTTAATTGTTGTCCTTCCCCTGATCGCACTGTGATTGAGGCACTACTTTTAATTTTTCTTCTTCTCTGCCATCCTTGTTGAAACTCTTGCCATTTGTAGCTATGTTTTACTGTGCCACAAACACTTCAAAGAAGCCCTTTTCTACTTTGAAATGGATGTTTATTGTGACAACAGATTATATCTGCTTCCAAATGTATTTTCACTAAGACATGGATGCAATTGCTTTATTTATGTGATAGGATTTTTTGCCAGGTGACATATTTGTTTTTCTTTTTCACACATGGGGAGATGAACTGATTTTCTCAGAATTGCAGGGGTATTGTGCCGAGACCTAAGCTTTGGCAAAACCAAAGGTCTTGCCTTTGAGACTAATGGGTCTGCCATTGCCTTTTGTTCATGCTCTACAGCAAGGGCATTGCCGACTTTGGCAATGATTTGTAGCCATTCTGTATAGCGGCGTGGCTGCCGTGCAGCATGGCTAATAATAATAATAATAATGAAAAAAGTACTATGCTGCATGCAGCGCTAATGTGTTAAAAATGTATTAGGCCTGGCTCTGTCATAGAGCTTTCTCAAACTACTTTTTGCCACACATCTAAGCATCCGTGCTGCTGTATAGTATGGCTACAAAACATCGCTAAACCTAAACCCAATAGTTCTCCTAGGTGAGACCTATTGGCTTTTCCAATGCTTGTATTTGCAAACTACTTATCCTTTTGTTGTTGAATCCTCTGCTTTACCTCCTGCTAGTCTCTTTCCTATTATATAATGATCTTGTATATTGAACACTACTTTTCTATTGGGAATTTAATCATTATTTACACAGACTGTATCATCTATTAGCAGGTGAATGAATTCTTTTTTGCCAAAGGTGAATTTTTTATTTTGTCATTCTTTAATCCTATTAGGGTATTATAATTTTATTGAAAAAGTTATTCCTCCAATATAAAATATTGGAAAATAAATCCTTTGTTATTTCATACTTAATAATTTATATAACACTCATTCTGCCATTAATTGCGCTGAAAACCCTGCTTAATCTGTCTATGTAGTGATGTTCTATAATCACATTTCCTACAAAGACTCAAGGAAAAGATAACATGCTTCCAACCACACACCTACATGTTGTAGCATGGTGTCCATGTGGTTAAGCGGTTCAGTGCCCCACATATGGGTAGTAAGCACTATACAACTGCTGCAATTTAATAAAATACCATAATTTCTGTACTCACCGCCTACCTTAGTAGTACATGGTTAATCACATTCCACTGTGTTGCTGGCTTAGTGGAGTGGCTTCTGGAAGGCACTGAAAGACCAGTAATGTTTAATTGATTGCATTTTTGACAAGCAGTTCCTCGCTCACATCTAAATCGAACGCTTGCTCGCAGTTGGAATCAAAGTTGAAACAATTTATTCAATCAGTAAAATCATTTGATTGCCAAAATAGCTAGTGGCAGTATCACAGTTCTGTGAAACAGGCAATCACCACTTACATATTTTAGCCTGTGTACCAATGCTCTGTGTTTCAAGCTGCCATGCAGCACTTTGTCAGGGGTTTTGGTGAGTAAGAATGGCCATTATTCCCCCTGAAAACCCCTGTCCATACTTGTTCCCCCAGTGAGCTTGCCAAACATGCTAGTTCACTGACAGATGCCCTATTTTAATATTGGAAGACAATAGAGCAGGGCTCTGATATTGGAGCTCTCCACCCAGACTTCTTGTGGACTGAGTCCTGAGGGCAAAGCGTCTACAGCCACACCTGGGCAAAGCACGTGCAGTCCTATTAAACTGGGGGTGCTTGTATTACATGATGTCTGTTGGGGACATGCATAATAGCCTCTGTGCATGTGAGTGTGCGTTTTTCTTGTGTGCTCGAATGAGTGACTGGTAGAGTCCATGGCACTCCAATGTTAAGTGAGTTGCACAAGATGGTGGACTCCTCAGTGTGAGTTGTTCTGGTCCACTTTGAACACTGGAGCCTTCACACTTATTATCAGTTTCCCTTTCTGAAACCAGTGGTCTGTGTTGGACCAGGAAGGTAACCAGCCAGAGCCCAATAATGTAGCTGCAGCTCACCTGTCAGACTGAAATCTACTCCTCCACTTTCTTGGTTGGGACCAGCATTTCTTTGGGAGAGGGCTGCCTATCTGGAGTTGTCTGATCATGTTCGGGGTGTGAAGGGGAGAGTTGGAAGAGCACAGGTCAGACAGGGCCTACTGGGCTTCAACCTTGGTGATTGAGGTTGTTTGCCACTGGTGTCCTGAGGTCCTTTCTACTATGACTTTGCAAACTTGTGCAATACAACCCTTTCTGCACTTTACTCAGAGTAGTGAGGGAGACCAGTCACAGGGTTCTCTGAGAGGTAGTGTGGGGGAGAAGAGCTCAGCACTCCACAATCAACCAACACACACAATAACCTATTACCTCCATGTCCTAATGTCCTTGTCCCACTTCATTACTAATGAGGTGATCATCACCTCATGAGACATAAAAAAAAAAAGAACAGGAACTGCAAGTAACAGTATCCCTTCCTTTAAGGGTACACTTTACCTAACATCACTCCTGTTCTTTTTAGGTCTCGCCTAGCGACGCAGCGCATGCGTTGCTCGCTTGCAAGACTATTGTCGTCGGTTTTGCTTTGGAAGCGGGGTGGAAGCTCCACCCATGCTTCTCAATGGCGCGCGTGAAAAATCCTTGCTTTTGATTGCAAGGGAGGCATGTTTGTTCCCTCCCTGTCTCCTGTTTGCCGTGCCTGCCCGGACAGGAGATGCGCACGGCGCCTCTTTTGCTGACGGCGGACTCAACAGGGCTTTGTTAATTGGGGGTTATATGTATCGGTTTCACTTTTGGATTTCGCTGCATCTCGCCGGTCGCGCGCATGTGGCTCTCTCTCTCGCTTCTCAGTGGGTCGCCAACTCTCACAGCAACAGCTTGTTATTTAACAGTGGCGGCTGCCACCACCACACCATTCACGGGACACTTCCCCTTGAGGTAAGTGACTATTTCTTCTATTTATTTATTTGTATTATTGAGAGTGTTTTCACCGGGTCTCTCCCTTGGCCACTTCTCTCGTAGTCTCAGGGTGCCGGCCGGGTGGAAGAGTGTTTTCCAGGGTCTATCCCCGTCTACTCTCACACTGTCTCTTGGTACCGAGCGGGACAATGTTTCCACCTGTCTCTCAGTGTCTACCCTCACTCTGTCTCTTAGTACTTGGCGAGAGAGTGTTTCTCGAGGTCTTGTTCTCCCCTCACTCCTCCCTCTTTCGCTTGGTGTCGGCCTCTCTGTTTCTTCCCTGGCCACTCTGCTCCCCGTTTCTTGAGTAGTGGGACTATGCAGCACCTTGAAGACCGTGAGAGCGCAAACTGAAGAAGCCGCAGTTCGGGAAGCACTGGCCGCTGCAGCTTCCTGAGGTTTTGGGGTCCGAAGCACACATAACGCAGTAGCTAGTTCCCTAAAGCGCGTGATGCCCAGAGGGCACAGGCAAACCTTTAATGTCTGGTGAACACAGGCCTTTTTAGCACCTTGAAGACCGTGAGAGCGCAAACTGAAGAAGCCGCAGTTCGGGAAGCACTGGCCGCTGCAGCTTCCTGAGGTTATGGGGTCCGAAGCACACATAACGCAGTAGCTAGTTCCCTAGAGAGCGTGATGCCCAGAGGGCACAGGCAAACCTTTAATGTCTGGTGAACACAGGCCTTTTTAGCACCTTGAAGCTTGTGCTAAGCAGGGGGCACAGGCCGCTGCAGTTCCTTGAAACTGCTTTAAGCAAGGAGCAGAAGCCTTGGACAGCTCATTGAAGCCCTTGCTGCCCATAAAACATACACCGCTGCAGTTCCTTGAAGTTCTTGGGGGCTAGAGAGCACAGGCCCCTTAAACTTTGCTCCAACCAAGGAGCACAAACTGCTGAAGCTCCTTGAAGCTCTTGCTTCCTAGAGAGCGCAAACCACACAGCTTCTTAAAACCGATGCTGCAGAAAGATCATAGGGTGCTGTGGCTCTTTGAAGATCATGCTTCCTAGAGAGCACAGGCCGCGCAGCTCGCTCAAGCTCATGCCGACTTCAGGGCCCAGGCTACACAGCTTCTTCAAGGCTGCGCACCTGCGTGAAGCCACGCAGAGAACACAGGCAGCTGCAACTAATTGAACCAGTGCTGCCAAGAAACCACCCTCCGCGGCCAGGCAGCACAGGCCGCTGAAGTCCCTTGAAGCCCTTGCTGCCAGGAGAGCACCAAACATTTGCAATGCATTAGGTCTCGCATTTACAAGAGTTTGAGCTACTGGCATTGTGAAGGACAATGCCTTCTATTTATGTGTTTTGAAAACCTGCAAGCAGTGCGTAAATACGCACTTAAACACATAAATAAAAGGTATTGTCATTTACAGTTCCAATAGCTTAAACTCTCGCAAATGCGAGACCTATTGCATTGCAAATGCTTGTTTTCTGTCTCTCTCTCGCGATGGGACAGAGTACATTCGACCCCTGCTGGCCTTGGTCCCCAAGAAACTTGCTTGGCCTTTTGTGCTCCTTCCATGATCGGGTGCCTTAATTTGTATTTTCATGGCAGTCTTTGACGCCATAGGGCCCCTGCTGGGCTTGGGCCAAAAAGGAATACTTGCTGTAGGAAAGTAGGATCTGCTTTTATGGTTACCCCCACTTTTTGCTGATGTTATGCAGTTTTCTGACTAGTCTGACTGGGATCCTGCTAATCAGGACCCCAGTCGCTGTGCTCTCTCCCTAAATTTGACTTTGGCAAGTACTTTGGTACCTTCCCAATTGGCTAATTGTGTACCTTTCTAATTCCCTAGTATATGGTACCAAGGTACCCAGGGCATAGGTGCACCAGGGGTCTCCCATGGGCTGCAACATGTACTATATCATCTATAATAGACCACTCAAACTGTGACTACAGGCCTGCCATTGCACCCTGTGTGAGCTGGTGCTAGCACAACTTACAGCAGATATAAGTTTCCTTATATCTGAGGTCAATTCACTTAAATCCTATAAGTCGCCCCTAAGGCAGGCTTTTCACTCCTGAAGGCAGGGTGCTAGGTTATAAGTGTGAGGGTGCCCTGCATGAGCAGGACACCCCCTACAAACCCCGGAGTCGATTCTCCAGGCTTTGTGAGTGTGGTCAGCCATTTAATACATAAAGTGGACATCAAGTCAATTACGAGATGTCTAACTATATATTGGCTGCACCGAAACCGTTCATGTTTGGTATCAAACATGTTGGAATCCTACCCCAACACCGATTCCTGTGTTGGATGCAGGAGCCCATGTACTGGGGGCTCCCCTAGGGAGCCCCCCGTATTCCCGGTACCAGCCTTTCAGGGTCTAACAGCCAGCTAGTGCTGTTGACGGCCACAGACACCATTCTGACCTCCTGCTGCTGAGCCAGGCTCGAGCATGGGAAGGTAGAACAATAGGTTTCCTGTCACAGGGAGGTGCAGCCACCTCCCTGACAGGACTTAGTGTATCGGGCTGGGGTTAAAGCGCTTGCCAGCACCACTAGACTGCTTTGCAGGGCACATTTGGTGCCCTCCTTGCATACTCCAGGTGGAACCAGTTCAGGGAGCCGTTGGCTCCCACTCTGGTGCAAAACTGGACTAAGGACATGGGCGTATCCTCCCCTCTGTCCAGCCCCTCCTCTGGGAGGGATCCCTGAATCGTCCCAATTCTTTCTCTAGGGTACTTAAGGGCTTACCTGTGGGTGACTCTTCAGATTCGTTGCGGGACAAGATTCAGATCCGAAATCACTTCAACTTCTATCGTCTGGGCACTTTGGCTTCGTTGGACTTCGCCTAGGAACCGATCCTGCACCAAGGAAGACTCCTGCTGCTCCTGATATTGTCATCTGTGCCTGTACTTCATCCAGGTTCTTCTCCATGCTTGTGAGCATCAAAGACACCCGAAGTAATCTCCCTTGGAGTGAAGGAGTCCCTCCCCTGCATCTGCAGGCACCGCAACTAAGCTGACCGGTCTGCTGTTCCTGACGTCTCGGGGACTTCAAAAGGCTCAGCAACACAGGTGGTGGTTTTGCAACTCCCTCGAGGCCTGCACTGTCTTCTCAGCAAGTTTGAGGCCAGTATTCCTCATCGGAACTGCTGGAACAGAACCCCTGTGCACCGCGTCGACTTGCCGTTGCCTAGGATTATTGACTCTGTCCTCCAGAGATCTTCGGGCTACAAGAAGCTCCAGCCTCTCTTCCGGCCAAGATCTTCGTCCTCACCGCATCCTCTGCACTGTCAGCCTGCATCTTTGGTGAGCTGCTCGAGGTCCTCTTGTGACTCCTGTGCCTTTGGCTTGTGGGTCCTCTTGAGGGTCTTCTTTGGCTTCAGTGGTCTCTCCTGCTTGCTCGGGCCTGCTCTGACTCTCATGCACTTGGTGGTCCCAACGTTACACCTTTTCTGTTTACCACATCTGTTGCTGGTGCCAAGGCTTATTGGTACTCCTGCCGGACACTGACCCCCTGGTTCTCGACTTCCGACGTGGTACAGCTCATGAACGGCTCCTGGTCTTCCACAGTTTCGCCTGGTCCCCACAGCTGGAGCGACAAGGTCACCGTCAACTCTCCTGCATCGTCTGTCATCTGTGGTCATTGATCTTCTTTGCCTCCTGGTCACTCCAGAGTGGCATATACTCTGTCCCCACTGCTTGCAGGTAGTTCTCTTCAAGAACCCATCCTTATCTGAAGTCCTCCAGTGTGGTCTACGGTGGTTTCCGACACCACTTCGCACCTATGCACCCGGCTTCCCTGGTGTAGGTATCCTGGTTCCTGCGGAATCCACAGGTGGGGTGACTCTCCAACTTTCTGCCTTCCACAGGGTTTCTTCAGGTTCCACTGGGAAGGGTCCTTCTTCTTAAAAACTGCAACCGCAACTTTCCCATTGGTTTGCATTGAGTACGCAGCTGTGTTTACACTCTGCACACAGCCTCCGTGAGGTTCCTGGATACTTGTCTTGTGTGGTTCCTTGTGTCCCCAGCTCTTCTGAGTCTTCTGGTCCAAGTCCTGACTTCGGTCACAGTTTGCATTCCACTTCTTTAGTATAGGGTTTGGCCTCCCCCTGGAGACTACTGTATATTTGTGCTGACTTACCTGCCTACCTTTGAAATATTGTGTGTATTGGGTTGATATCTCCAGGTAGGAGATATACCAATGTGTTAGTGAGTGTATATAATAAATATAATTATTTTTAGAACTACACTGTGGGGTTCTTTTTCGTTTAACCTACACTTTATGATTAGTTCTGGTAAAACAAGCTGCTTAACACTCTTTCTGGACTAAGCCTGAAGACTGCTCTCCACAGCTACCACTTGGAGAGCTTTCTATGGTTGTCTAAGACCACTAAAATCACCATGAGGGTTGTCTAGATTAGTGCAAGGTGCTTCACTTGAATAAGTGTTCACCATATACTAAGCCAGCCTCCTACGCTTGCCTTCTATTTTAGGTGCTCCTTCCAGGATGTTAAAAATGTATCATAGTTTTTGGTAGTTCTTTCTTTCACTCAACGTCTTTTACCTATTAGAGTGAGGAACTAACATTTTCTGATAGAATTTAGCTCTTTTTCCTGTCAGAAGTGCCTTCTTTGTTTGATACTTGCTCTTGTAGGAAAAAGAAGGCTAAAACAGACACCCACGCTGTCTGTATTCTGTGTATTCCTGAGACACGTTCCTGAGAGTTGCCAACATTGTAAGAGTATATCCAGGTGCACTCTCAAGGACGGAGAAAGGATTCGTTTGTATGGCTACAGTGCCAACTTGCAAAAATTCAGGAAACCGCATTCATCCATCAGCTCCCTGGTTTACTGAAGCTCTGCGACAAGAGAAACAAAAATGCCGTAGACTGGAAAGATGATGGAGAATGAAATATGAGACATTAGACAAAAATAATTACAAACATGCATTAGCTAACTATAAATCTCTACTGATTACTGAAAAAGGGACTTTTTTCACCCGACAGATCGAGAAAGCTAAAAACTCAGCCAAAGAACTCTTTGGGGTGGTAGAGAAGCTCACAGCCGCACCCAGCAAAAAAACCACAGTGAGCAGTCAACATCTCTGTGATAATATTGCCAGTGCGTTTAGGAACAAAGTTAATGACATATATACCATCTTTGAAGCTGCCACTACCAACAAGCCAGCCAAGGAGTCTCCGAGTACTGAGACCGGAATGAATTTCTTTCTGAATTTCTCACAGGTATCTAGTGAGCTTGTGGAAAAACTAATCCAGGAAATCAAATTGGGATCTCCGTTAGACCCCTGCCCTCCTGCAGTTTTGAGAAACAATGCAAGGGAGGTGAGTCCCATATTGACTAAAATATTTAACAATATGTTCTCCTCTGGCATCTTCCCTGCCATTTGGAAAGATGCAGCCATTCTTCCATTAATAAAGAAATCAAATCTGGACACGTCAATAACTAGTAATTACCGTCCGATTGCTAGGCTGCCATATCCAGCAAAAACAGTGGAGAAAATCATGAATAACCAGTTAACACAATTCATTCAAGAAAATGAACTACTTGATCCCTCCCAGTTTGGCTTCTGCCCAGGGCACAGTACGGAGACGGCATTGATCAAGGCCACTGAGGAGATTAGGGCAGTGATGGATAAAGGAGGTGCTGCTGCACTAATCCTCCTTGATCTGTCAGCGGCGTTCGATACCGTCCATCATGACATACTGCTACTGCGTCTGGAAAAATGAGGAGTTAAGGATCAGGCTCGGTCTCTAATATCATCTTTTTTGAAGAACAGAAGACCGACTGTGACCCCGGACCAGTTTAAATCCACCCCTTACGTGCTCCCGCGTGGGGTCCCTCAGGGTTCGTCGCTGAGCCCATCCTTATTTAACATATATGTGTCGGAACTGGCTCCTTTAATCCAACATTTCGGTTTCAACTTAACATCATACGCCGACGACACCCAGATTGTGATTGCGGCTCATAAAAACCTAGCATCCCCTGCAATGCAGTTTCAAAACTGCATGAGGGAAATCAGTAGCTGGATAGGAAGGCATTGCCTCAAATTGAGTTCGGACAAAACCAAAGTGGTGATCTTTGGTAATCTCCAACCAAGATGGGACGGACCCTGGTGGCCTGTTGAGATCGGAGAGTTACCAAAACCGGTAGAAAAGGCAAAGAACCTCGGGGTCCTGATTGATAGTAAACTCACCTTCTCCCAGCAAACCAATGCCACAGTTTCGGCCACCTTTTATCTGATAAGGAAACTGAAGAAGGTTTTGCCCTACATCCCCCCTGATTCCAGGAGGACGGTGGTAACTACATTAGTACTATCTAAATTAGACTACTGTAACGGCCTCTATCTTGCGATGCAGAAGCAATATCTGAAAAAACTTCAGATGGTGCAAAACGCAGCTGCCAGGCTTTTATTGAACCTACCAAAGTATCAATCAGTTTCTAGAGACATTCGGAAACTTCATTGGCTGCCAGTGGCACAACGTATTAAGTTCAAGGCACTTTGCCTAGCTTATAAAGCCTTGAATAATATAGGACCGGTATCTCTGAAAAGTATTTTCTCCTGGTACCACCCTGGCAGACAGCTAAGGTCCACCGATGCCAGGTTGATGTTGGTTCCAAGGATTTGAACCTCGAGCTGGGGAGGTCGAAGCATAGGCCATGGCACGGCTAAACTATGGAACATGCTCCCTGTGGACATTAGAGCTGCCAACTCTCTTGCCTCTTACAGAAAAGACCTGAAAACTTGGTTATTTTTAAATTAATTATTTCCCCCTCACTTTCCCCCAGGGCTTACGGTCAGGTTTAGCGCCAAGACACCTCAGGGTATTCGTGCGCTTAAAAAGTTATATTAACATAACATATGGTCTCTTGGAGAGACAGAAGTCTGCTGCTGGATCAAGAGGAAGATCACCTGTGAAGAAAAGGAGATCCAGATCTACTTCTAGAAGTAAGAGTCCCATCTGTTCTCCATCGGCGTTGAAAACGGCGAAGAAAAGCAGACCGACGTCACAGGTATCACCGCCGATGTTAACACCGCCATCAACGGTTGCAGCCTTGTCAGCGGTAAGATCCACGTCATCTCATCGCCGGCGTTCACCACTGACACAAGACCGACGACGATTGACGTCGGACCAGCGTCCTACGTTGCCGTCAACCCGGCGACAGTCAGCGCAGAGGAGCTGTTCTTTGTTGGGGTCAACACGGCATTTCAGTTGATGTCAACCCTGCGGCGTTCAACGTCGAGCCGGGAATCTCCATTGACATCAACCCGGCGACATTTAATGTCGAGACTAGAATCTCCGTCGATGTCAACATGGCGACGTTCAACGTCGAGACGGGAATCTCCGTTGACGTCATCTCAACGACGTTCAACATCGAGACACTCATCACCGTCTGCTCTTCGAGGGTCGGCGTCAGGATGGCTATCTCCATCGGCGGCGTCTGCCCGACGTACGACGTCGAGACACCGGTCTCCTTCGGTGACATCCCTTCCACCCCCGACTTCGAGGCACAGGGCTCCATCGATGTCTTCCCAGCAACGCTCAACATCAGCCCTAGCCGTGCCTCAGATTTTGACGCAACGACGCTCAACGTGGTTCAGAGACGCTTGACATCCACCGTCGAGCAGGGGCTCAGCATCTAGAAGCCAGTCCGGCAGCCCGACGTCGAATCCATCGCCACAACGCTCGCCGTCGAGAAAGGGGTCCACAACAGGATCATCAGCACAGAGCGGCTCTTTTTCTTCTTCTCCTGACAAGAAGACACGAAAAGCGACGTTGCAGGACATTCAGGCGAAGACGCACGCATAGTGTTCACCAACTGCAGAGGGATCAGAGATCTCCCCGCTCTGAAGGTTCTGCGCACCTGTCTCCTAGATGGTTGCTACCACTGCGTCACTGGCAGAACAAGATGACTGGGCAAGTGGATCAGTCTCAGGACTACTGCAGCCCACGGCGCGGTTCACCACTAACTCAACTTGCATAAGCTGTGGACCTTTCTCCGACAACCACTCCCAGAGGTCACGAGCCTGCTCGTACTGCAAGTCCTCAAGCCAGAAGACCACGAACAGCCACACCAACCCATAGGCATTGTACACCGCCTAGGCATCTCTCTCCCACGTGGTCCTCTTCCATGCACTCGTCAAAGAGAGACTACTCTCCTACTCTGACGGACAGCTCCCCTTCAAGAGTCTCAGCAGTGGATGATATTAACTCCTTCCACGAGGTATTGGCTAGAGGGGCACATACATTAAACATAGACATGCCTACGGCGCAGACATCTTCGGTTATTTTTGAAACTCTACACCAGAAATCAGCGTCAAGACCATTGCTGCCTTTGGTTCCTGGGCTCATTCAGCCGGTAATGTACACCTTTCTCATGCCAGCATACTTAAGTCAGCTCCTGCAAGGATTAAAAAAAAATACAAAGCACAGGAGCAAGATCCACCATTTTTAAAGGCAGATCCTCCACCGGATTAAGTGCTTACTGCAGCAGCAAAAAAGACCCATGCAGTGTCGTCTTCATCGACTGTTCCTCCAGATAAAGGGAGCAGATCCCAAGATTCCTGGGGTAGGAAAGTTTATGGTGCCTCGGCTTCCTTCCTAAAAGTGGCCAGCGCATCGGCCCTCTATGACGCTACGATAGGTCTTTATGGGACTCCTTGGAAAGATTCAAGGACAAGGTCCCCAAAGAAGGTTGGCAGGATTTTGACGAGGTTCTCCAAAAAGGAGGCCTATGGGCGAATCAGATGATAAGTGCGGCAGCGGATGGTGCAACCCTGGCAGGGCATGCTTATGACACACAATTGATGGACGGAATGCAGAACAAATCAAAACATTCACCCCCAGTCAAGAGATCTGGGTTAAATCCATCATTCTTTTGCTCACCATGCCACCCCAGTTTAGACCTGGCCATATGCAAATCAGTCTTGACCCTGTGCCTCATGGGAACAGTCCAGCCCGAACTGCCAAGCCAGGTCCTCCCTGGACCGGAAACAAGCATCCTAGGACCGGTTTCGGGGTTTCACCCCTCTTCAGCCAGGATAGCTTGAATCCAGTGGCACAGTGAGCCCGGGACCCACGTCTGGGCATACCCGGCGCACTTAGGGCGAGAAAGCAAAAGACACACAATTGAAGGACGGAATGCAGAACAAATCAAAACATTCACCCCCAGCATGGCATATGCGCTAGGTGCTCATCTTGGCTCCGACTTATGGCACTCAAGCCGGAAGCTCAACAACTCATCCTGAATCCGCTTGTTAATGGTCACTCTCTCTTTGGTTCATATGCGGACGATGAAATGGGCAAGATGATGGCAGAACTAGACACCCTGAAGGCGGTGGGCCTGGAAAAGAAACAGATTTCCGTCGCAGGTACAGGCCATATGATCGCAGGTCTTATCATCAGAGGGTTCAAGCCCCTCAATGGTCTTAACGTCAGCAGCAACATCAACCCAGGGCGCAGTACCAGGGTCGCCGCTCTGCACGTGGCCGGGGAGCGCCACGTCAGTCCTCCGCATCTATAAAAACCCCTGTAAAACAATGAGCAGTCGCTTTCTCCGGCGCTGTTCTGCAGTAGGAGGAAGTATCGTCAGTCATCTGCAAGAGTGGTGCAACATTACAAAAGATCAATGGGTGTTGAATACACTGCAAAGTGGGTACTCTATGTGGTTTCGTCAACCACCCTTGGCAATTCCCCCAGCAAAATCTGTCTGTTACAACTGCTGTAACGAGAAGTGTCCACTCTACTACAAAAGTCCGCAATAGAAGAAGTTCCTCCTTCACAAAGAGGAAAGGGGGTGTACTCTCTGTATTTTCTAGTACGAAAGAAAGGTCCTAAACCAGAGTTCAGGCCAATTTTGCACCTACGCCTCCTAAACAAGTGCATCCGCAAAGAAACATTTTGCATGCTGGCTCTCCATCAAATTTATCCTCGCCTTCCCCAGGGAGACTGGATGTGCTCAATAGACTTGCAGGATGCGTATTTCCACATGCCACTCAACCCAAAACATCGCAAGTTCCTGCGCTTCATGGTAGGGGCCAAGCATTACCAATACAAGGTGTTACCCTTTGGGCTAAACGGGCCTCTCGAGCTTTCACCAAGTGCATGGCTGTGGTAGCAGCGGCCTTGCGTCACCAAGGGCTGTTTGTCTACCCTTATCTGGACGACTGGCTGCTAAAGAGTGCTTACTCCAGTATTGGAGCTTTCATAGATTCCCATGCCTGAATAATTCCCCGTCGTCGAGATGGGAGTCCCCGGTATACATAAAATAGCAATAAAAACCATTACAAAAGAAGAAACTAGGCCTAGGCCCATTCTAGTTTTGTAACATATCCACCTCTTTTTGTAAAAGATAATAAATAAAGCGAACAGCCAATCAGATTAGCCTCACCCTCTAGAACCTTGCGGAGAGAATCCCAGACCCTCAGATTTTCTACCGCACGTTGTGCAAGGGAGTGTCCAATTGAGCTCTGCTCATTTATAAATTTCTACAGTTTTTTCTTCTGGTTTTTTGCTGATATTCTCTCCTAGGATGTCAGACAAGGAAAAGAAAGCTCTCTTCAAGGCCTGTGCCACCTGTGCCAAGAAGAGGTTGTATGTGGAGGACAGGCATAAAGATTGCATTTACTGCCTGTACCCAGACCACAAAGCAGCGGACTGCAAGATTTGTCGCACTTTCTCAACGAAAACACTACGAGACCGTGAGGGTCGTCTCTTGACCTGGCTCCAGAGACTGAAGTCTAGGAAAGATCCACTCTCCAGTGACAGTGAGGATTCATCATCTGCCACTTCTTCAAGAAGGTCAGTTAAAAGGGGTAGGGCTTCCCCTTCGCCTTCTAAAGAGCGTCCTGCTAAGCTCTCAAAAAAGACCCCTCAGGGATCTGAGGGCCGGAGTCCTGGCGAATCTCACCACGGTGTAAAGGAGAGGGAAGGACAGTCAGCAGCAGCAGCACCTGCAGTAGTGTCAGGGGCTGTAAAACCCTTCAAAAAGCCCTCTTCTCTGACTTCTGAGGGAAGATCTGAAAAGGACGCCCACTCGTCGACGACGACAACCAAACAACCGTCGACGAAATCATCCAAGGTACAGCTTAAATCTATACCTCCGTCGACGGGCTCGTCGGCGGTACCTTCTGTGTCGACGCGGGTGATTACAGCTCCTCTGTCGACGGTTTCTACGACGTCGATGAAGGTGTCTACGAGTATAGCGTCGACGACGATGGTGTCGACTACCACAACGACGACGGCGGCGTCGACGGCCAAGATGTCGACAGTCTCGTCGACGACAGCGACGGCGACACCTATCCCTTCATCGACGATCTACTCGTCGGCGCTGCTTCCATCTACAGCCTCGACGACGATGGTCTCCCCGTCGACGGTCCCATCGACAACATCGTCGACGACGGAAAAAATCATTAAAAAACGTCCAATCACACCGGACATGACTTCCCCCAGAAGAGTCACTCCTCTACCTCCAGCTCTTTTGCTTGAAGAAGAAGAGGAGTCTGACGACGATGGGCCTTTTGGCTATGCGCATAGCCCCTCGCAGCTGCGAGTTAAATGCCAGGATACGGACTCGGAAGGGGAATATCTCCAAGAGCATAAATACGACCAATCCATAGGTTATCAAGAGGACTACCGCCAAGAGATGGTTTCGGTGCCTTCCTCGCTTTTAGTGGATCTTCAAGGTATGCTGGTCGACTATAGGAGGAGATTTTCTACACAACCACCTCCTCCAGCTATGGGGCCGATTGCGCTCCTCTTCCGGCTCGCTCTATTTCTCCTCCACTACCACCATCGCAACCGATGCCTCAGCATCACTTGCAGATTTCGGATGTACCTCCGATGGGGCCAACCACACATGATCACACCTCGGATGAAGATCAGGGCAATGTCCCTCCACTTAACCAGGACACAGAGTGGGATGATTATGTTATCCCTGACCCGGCTTCTCCATCCCCAGCTCCTCTCGATTCCCCCCCTGTGGACATTGGGGGTTTTCATAAATTAATGGAAAGGGCCGCAAAACGATTTGATCTTCCCATGCCCACGGTTCAGTCAGAATGTTTCCTCTACGACTTCAAGGAACCGTATAAAAAGACTGTGCGTTCCATTCCCATTCCCATTGTGGGATTAAAAGTGATGAAGAATCCTGCTACGGTGATGCCAGTCTTACCTCGCCTGGAAAAGAAGTATAAGGCCCCGGAGGACAGTCCAGCCTCTTTGGTTAGTCAGCCTAAACCGGATTCGGTAATATCTCAGGCTGCCCAAAGGAAGTCGCGCAACCCGTCGGCCCCTCTCACTACGCCACCTGATAAGGAGGGCAGACGCCTTGATAATGCGGGGAAAAGATTCTCTTCAATGGCGAGCCTCTTGGTTCGGGCGGCTAATGCCTTGGCAATTTTGGGCAGGTATGGTGCGATCTGTCCCCATATCTCGACCAGTTGCCAGAGGATCCTAAGGTGGAGGCGAAGAAGATCCTGCAAGAAGGAGAAGTAACATCAGCAGAAATAATTGACTGTGCGATGGACATCGCAACAACTGCATTCTGTTCGCTGGCTGGCGCAGCGGTCCTTCGTCGCCAGGGTTGGTTGAGAGCGACATGGTTCCGTCCGGAGGTCCAAAATAAAATCCTTGACCTTCCCTTTGATGGTGAGGCGCTCTTCGGTAAACATATCGACGATGCGCTCCAAGATATTAAAAAAGATACGGAAACGGCGAGATCTTTAGGGACTCTACAATACCGGAAGGTCCCTTTCCGTGGAGCCAGGGAAGAGGTACTCCGTCCTATAGAGGTGCATACCAACAGCAACGATATTCCTCCTATGGTTCAACATCCCAGTCGTATCGTCCGTCCTACAATCAGAGGCAAGACCAGTCCTCCTCTTTCTCCAGGTCCAACAATAGAGGAAAGCAAGGTCGCCAAGGACGAGATTCTTCCAAGAGACACTAGCGGCGTGCTGGCTCTTCTTACTGTACCCTCCCCCTCTACAACATCAGTGGGAGGCAGGGTATCAGAATACCTCCACAACTGGCAACGGATAACATCAGACCGTTGGGTGCTGAACATCATTCAGTGTGGCCATACTTTAGAATTTGTCCATCTTCCACCATCCAAGCCCCCTGCCGCCACGGCCTCAAAACATCTGCGCCTTCTTCGATTGGAACTACAGCAAATGCTCCTCAAAGGGGCAGTGGAACCGGTTCCTCTCTCTCAGCGGGGAGAGGGGTTCTACTCCAGGTTTTTTCTGGTCAAGAAGATGCTGGACAAGTGGCGCCCTATTCTAGATCTCAGGGAGCTCAACACCTATCTCATAAGACAATCATTTCGGATGGTGTCTCTCCAGGATATTCTACGTCTTCTCAACTCAGGGGACTTTATGGCCACTCTTGATCTCGAGGACGCGTACTTTCATGTACCCATCCATCCAGCTCACAGGAGGTTTCTACGGTTCACAGTATTCAAGAGCCATTTCCAGTTCAAAGTTCTACCTTTTGGTCTTCGATCTGCGCCGCGGATCTTCACCAAGGTGCTAGCGCCAGTAGCAGCATGTCTCAGGAGGCAACATTTTCAAGTCTTTCCCTACCTGGACGACTGGCTGCTCAAAGCTCCGACCAAGCTGCAAGCGGGGAGGCAGTCGGTGCTTGCACACGCCTTTTCGACAGCCTAGGGTTAACTCTCAACATGGAAAAATCATCTCTCAACCCGTCCAGGATAGTTCGATTCCTGGGGGCCATCCTGGACACGTCTCTCAACAAAGCTTCTCCAACTCTCGAGAGGCAGGAAAGCTGTTGTCCATGGCTCATCTGTTGCGAAGAAAAGAGTGTCTTTCAGTTCGCCTTTACAAGTCCCTGCTGGGAACAATTTCCTCCTGCATTCCCTTGATACCTCACTGCAGGTTGCGGATGCGTCCCTCCAGGAGGAGTTGGACTTGCAATGGCGACAAATAGACGAGGTCCTTCGACAAGGTGGTGGTCACCCAGTCTATGAGAAATGCCGCCTTATGGTGGACAAAGAAAAAGAATGTGTCTCAAGGTCTATCCTTCGAAGTCATTCCAGCTCCTCAAGTAGTAACGACGGACGCCTCTCTGGAAGGCTGGGGCGCAGTGTTACAGGACTTGCATGTAAGCGGGCGCTGGTTACCCCGCCATCGTCAGCTCCATATCAACCTTCTGGAGCTCAGGGCGATTCGTCTAACGTTGCAGGCTTTTCTTCCACGACTTCAACAGTCGGCGGTTCTCGTCCGCACGGACAATACCACGGCCATGCATTACATAAACAAGGAAGGAGGAACCAGGTCTCGCTCTTTGTCTCAGGAAGCCCAGAGAATTTGGGAATGGGCTATCCAGCACGGGATTTCACTCAAGCGGAACATCTCCCAGGGGTTCTCAACGAGTCAGCAGACACACTGAGCAGGCTGAGATCGGAAAGCCACGAATGGGAACTGGACCAGTCCACTTTGGAGGAAGTGTTTCGCCGGTGGGGCAGGCCTTCCATAGACCTCTTTGCCACCCAAGAGAACAGGAAATGCCAGTTTTATGCCAGCAAGCTACACCATCGGGGATCGCTGGGGAATGCGCTTTCGATAGCCTGGTCAGGCGCATTTGTCTACGCTTTTCCCCCCATTCCGTTGATACCCAGGCTTCTCCGGAAACTCAAGGTGGAACCTTGCAGGATGATCCTAATTGCTCCAGCTTGGCCTCGGCAGTTTTGGTTCACAGAGCTTCACCTTCTCTCCCTGGACCTTCCTCTGCGGCCAATTCCAGCACTGCTTTCAATGTCTCAGGGCCAGGTCTGGCATCCGAATCCACGATCGCTGCAACTATCAGCATGGCTCCTGAGCACCGAGAATTTCTTGGGTTGACACTCTTGAAGGAGGTTACTGAGGTGCTTTCTCAGGCTAGAGCCCCAAGTACAAACAAGACGTACCGATTGAAATGGAAGCGCTTCTGTATTTGGTGCCATCAGGAAGGGGTAGACCCCTTCTTATCTCAACCTAATCAGGTTCTACCTTACCTCCTATCATTAGCAAAAGCAGGACTGGCTCACTCCTCCGTCAAAGTCCATCTCGCCGCCATCTCTCGCTATAGACGCACTTCCTCTGGGCCTTCTCTCTAGGAGGCAAGGATAGTCAAGCAGTTTCTCAAAGGCCTCTTCAGACTCTTTCCTCCAGTGAGGTCTCCGCCTCCTCTTTGGCACTTGAATTTGGTTCTCGCACAGCTCATGAAGTCCCCCTTTGAGCCGATTCACCGGGCGGACTTAAAATTCCTCTCCTGGAAGGTGGCGCTTCTCCTGGCTCTCACTTCCGCAAGGAGAATGAGTGAATTACAGGCTCTAACAATTCATGATCCTTTCCTTCAATTTAAGAAAGGCACAGTGATACTCAGGACTAACCCAAAATTCATACCAAAAGTGCTTTCAGACTTTCATTTGAACGAGCCAGTAATACTCAAATCCTTCTTTCCTCAGCCTTCTACTCCGGCTGAAAGAGCACTTCACTCATTGGATGTTCAGAGGTGCTTAAAGTTCTACCTTGTCCGTACTGAGGACTTCAGGAAATCCTCTCAACTGTTTGTCTCTTTTAGCGCTCCCCGTAAAGGTTTCCCCTTTCCAAACAGGGGATTGCTCGTTGGGTTGTCAGCGCTATCCGATATTGCCACACAGCAGCGGGCAAGCCCCTGGAGGGTCGAGTCCGAGCACATTCTACTAGGGCCATGGCTTCTTCAACGGCCCTCTTTGAAGGAGTCCAGATCAGAGACATCTGCAGGGCTGCGACTTGGAGCAGTACTCATACGTTTACAAGACATTACTGCCTGGATGCTTCAACGCAGAATGACACAGCTGTGGGCCAGGCAGTCCTGAGGAACCTCTTTCAGTGAGCGGTGAGCTTTCCCTTTCTTCCCTCCTACCATTGTTTCGTATTATTTGCACATTTTGACAGTGTGTTTAAGTATTTAAATTGTGCTTGTTGTTTAAGGTACTGCAATGTTATGACTTTCCTCTTGCTTGTTTAATGCTTTTAAAAAAAACAACAACAAAAAACAGACGACTATGACAGAGAACAGTAAGAGAGCAAAATGTGCTTATAACTGCTAGCTACTCTGATTCAGGCATGGGAATCTATGAAAGCTCCAATACTGGAGTAAGAAAACAAGTTACTTGCCTGTAACTTTGGTTCTCCAGTATTGGAAGCTTTCATAGATTCCCATGCAACCCACCCTCCTCCCCTGGGAAAGCTCAGCCTTCAGTGTCTTTGGTTGTATTTTACACAACGTTTACGAAAATCTGAGGGTCTGGGATTCTCTCAGCAAAATGGTTCTAGAGGGTGAGGCTAATCTGATTGGCTGTACGCTTTATTTGGTCTCTTTTACAAAAAGAGGTGGATATGTTACAAAACTAGAATGGGCCTAGGCCTAGTTTCTTCTTTTGTAATGGTTTCTATTGCTATTTTATGTATACCGGGGACTCCCATCTCGACGACGGGGAATGATTCAGGCATGGGAATCTATGAAAGCTTCCAATACTGGAGAACCAAAGTTACAGGTAAGTAACTTGTTTTCTTCTCCACAGCGCGCTCTAGACCATTATCGGGCATGTCTAACCTTGCTTCAACGGCTGGGTCTCCAGGTCTTTGCCAAGTCGGTCTCTCAGCCGACCCAAAGAATTCACTATCTTGGTGCCACACTGGCCTCCAAGTTAGGAAGAGTATATCCTTTGGAGGAGAGACTATCATCTATCACTCTAAAATGCAACCGTTTGCTCCTCCGTCTTCAACTGTCAGTCAGGCAAGTTGCCTCTCTCTTGGGGTCAATGGCATTGTGCATCTTCCTAGTCCCCAATGCCAGATTGAGGATGCGCCCCTTGCAGCAGGACCTGGAAGACAAATGGGACCACGTACAGCTCGATGGGACGACAAGATCAGTCTCTTGCAGTCAGCAAGGGCTTCCATTCCATGGTGGACTCGGCACAAGAATCTCCTGGTGGGAGTCCCGTTTCATCAAACACCGCCAACACAGGCAGTGATCAAGGATGCGTCTCTCCAGGGGTGGGGGGCCCACATGGGTCCTCTTCAAACACAGGGTCTGTGGTCGACCAAGAAACAAGAATATCCCATCAATATGCTGGAGCTACGGGAGGTAAGGCATTCTACCCCTCTATTCACACCAGCTCTCTGTTGATTCATATGGACAATATGACCACAATGTACTACCTAAACAAGCAGGGAGGTATCCGTTCTCACCCTCGGAGGCTCAGGCGATTTGGCATTGGCTCCTAGGCAGGCGACTCGCCATTACAGCGGTCCACCTGCCAGGGGAGAAAAACACTAAAGCAGACACCCTGAGCTGTCATTTCGCAGAGCATTAAGATTTGGAGCTGCACGACGAGGTGGTGGCAGACCTTTTCAGGGAATGGGGCCATCCCCATATAGATCTCTTTGCGGATGACACCAACAAAACTTGCCAAGACTTCACTTCAGGATATTACCGGCCAGGGACAAAGGGGAATGCCTTTTTGTACGCTTTTCCACCTCCCTCTAATCCCGAAGTTCATAACCAAACTGTACTGCTCCAAAGCGAGGATGATTCTGATCGCTCCGGACTGATCGCAACAGTGGTGGTATCCAGACCTGCTCCACCTGAGGAGCAGCCACACAGGAGGCTTCCATGCAGGCCAGATCTCCTATCGAAGCTGAACGGGAGAATCCATCATCCCAACCTTCCCTCGCTGAACTTGACAGCATGGCTCCTGAGTTCCTACAATATGGCCATCTAGGACTTCCTCAGGAGTGCATGACATTCTAAAAGAATCAAAAAGACCTTCCACTCGAAGCTCTTATGCACTTAAATGGAAAAGATTCTATATGTGGTGTGTGCAAAAGGGTTTCCATCCAATACAGGGGCAAGAGGAGGTAATATTGCCATATCTCCTACACTTGGCCAATTCAGGTTTACAGTTTGCTTCCATCAAGGTTCACCTTGCAACCATTACGGCTATAGAAAGTCTCCCTCCCAACCATCGTGCTTCCGGTGGTTAAGGTTTTTTTGCAAGGTTTAAAGAAAGTGTTCCCTCTAGTTCGTTCCCCTTCTCCCCCCTGGGAACTTAATCTGGTCCTATCTAAACTAATGGGTCCCCCTTTTGAACCTACTCACAAAGCGACCCTTCAACATCTCACGTGGAAAACAATTTTTTTAGCAGCAATCACCTTGGCTCGTAGAATGAGCGAAATACAAGCACTCTGCTCTAAAGAGCCGTACACAGTCTTTCACGGCAACAGGGTAGTGATGAGAACTGTGAGAGGCTGGCTTAGTATATGGTGTTCACTTATGTAATTGTGGCACTCTGCACTAATCCAGACAACCCTTATGGTGATGTTAGTGGTCTTAGACAACCTTAAAAAGCTCTCTAAGAGGTAGCTGTGGATAGCAGCCTTCAGGCTTAATCCAGAAGGAGTGTAAAGCAGCTTGTTTTACCAGTACTTAATCTTATGGTATAGGTTACGTGAAAAAGAATCACACAGTGTAGTTATAAAAATGTTTTTTATTATAAACACTCACTAATACATTGCAATATCTCCTACCCGGAAATATATTCACAATACACACAATACTTTGAGAACAGAACACGTAAGTAGCACAAATACACAGTGGTCTCCAGGGGGAGACCAAACCATATACTAAAATAGTGAAATGCGAACCACGACCTAAGTCGAGACTGGACCCGGAAGATGTAGAAGAGCCGGGGACCCAAGGAACCACCGAAGATGAGTATCTAGGAACCCCATGGAGGTCGTGTGCAGAGTGGGAACATGACTGCGTGCTCCATGTTAGTCAATAGGTAAGTCGCGGTTGCAGTTTTAAAGAAGGACCCTTCCCAGTGGACCCTGAAGAAACCCTGTGGAAGATGGAAGGTTGGAAAGTCACCCCACCTGAGGATACCCCAGAAACCAGGATACCTATACCAGGGAAGCCGGGTACATAGGTGTGAAATGACGTCGTAAACCGCCGTAGACCACAATGGAGGACTTCAGGAAAAGTGCCCCTGGAGAAGAAAACAAAGGAGTCTGGAGAATCCCAAAGGTGGATTCGAGATGAGAAGAACCTGCAAGCAGAGGGGACAGAGTCTATGCCACTCAGGAGTGACCAGGAGGCACGGAAGACGAATGCTCACCGATGTCGATAGATGCAGGACAGTTGACGGTGCCCTTAAAGTTGCAGCTGTGCGGACCAGGCGACGCTATGGAAGACCAGGAATCGTTCATGAGCTGTCCCATGTCGAATGTTGAGAGCCAGGAGGTCAGTGTCCGGCAGGTGCACCAAAAAGCCTTGGCAGCGGCAACCAATGTAGTCGTCGAAAAAGGTGCAGTGTCGGGACCAGCAAGGTCCAGGTGACTCACCACAGGCAGATATGTCAGAGTAGGCCCCGAGCAAGCAGGGGAGCACACTGAAGCCAAATAAGACCCACAAGACACAGGAGTCGCAAGAGGACCTCGAGCAGCTCACCAATGAAGAAGGCCCCCGGTGCAGAGGAAGCGGTGAGGGCGAAGATCTTGGCTGCAGGAGTTGCTTGAGTTTGGAGCTTCTTGGAGCCCAAAGATCTCTGGAGGAGAGAGTCAACAAGCCTTGGTAATGGCAAGTCGACGCGGCGCATAGGGGTTCTGTTCCAGTGGTTCCGACGAAGGATACTGGCCTCAATCTCGGTATGAAGACAGTGCAGGTTTCGAGGGAGTTGCAGAACTACCACCTGTGTTGCTGAGCCTTTCGGAGTCCGTGGGAGACCAGGTTCAGCAGGCCGGTCAGCTGCGTTGTGGTGCCTGCAGATGCAGGGGAGTGACTCCTTCACTCCAAGGGAGATTCCTTTGGGTGTCTTGGATGTCCACAGGCCCTGTGAAGAACCTGTATTGAGCACAGGCACAGACGTTGCAGAAGACTGGCAGGACGACAAGACCAGGAGCAGCAGTAATCTTCCCCATTGCAGTCTTGGTTCCCAAAGCGAGGTCCAGGGTGTCCAGAAGGTCGAAGTTGAAGTGGTGTTCGATCTGAATCTTGTTCCACGATAAATCTAGGGACCCACCCACAGGTAAGCCCTTAAGTACCCTTAGGAAAGGGTTTGGACGATTCAGGGGTCCCTCCCAGAGGAGGGGCTGGACAGTGGGGAGGATACTCTAATGTCCTTCTGCAGTTTTACACCAGAGCGGGAGCCAGCGGTTCCCTGAACTGGTTTGAACTGGAGTATGCAAGGAGAGCACCAAATGTGCCCTTCAAGCAGTCTCAGTGGCGCTGGCAAGCGCCCCCACGGTGCCCCAATACACTAAACCCTGTCTGGGAGGTAGTCACACATCCCTGTGACAGGATACCTATTGTTCTGCCTTCCCCTGCTCGAGCTTGGCTCAGCAGCAGGAGGGCAGAATCGTGTCTCTGGTCAGCAGCAGCCCTAGCTTGCTGTCCGGTTCTAGAAGACTGGTACCTGGAGCACTGAGGGCCTCCCGAAAGAGCTTTACAGTGCATAGAATCATACCTCCCACACACCGTTTACGGTGTGGAGGTATGATTCCAACATGATTGATACCAAACATGACAGGATTCGTTACAGCCAATTTAGAAATGGTCATCGCATAATGACGCATGGCCACTCTATATGTCGTAATGGCTGATGCACTTACAACGCGGGAGAATGGACTCCGAAGGTTATAGGGGTGCCCTGCTCATGCAGGGGCACCCTCACACTTAGAACGAGCACCTTGCCTTCAGGATTGAAAGGCCTGCCTTAGGGGTGACTGATAGGTTTTAAGTGCAGTGACCTCCGATATAAGGAAATCTATATCTGTTGTAAGTAGTGCTAGCACCATCTTACACAGGCTGCAATGGCAGGCCTGTAGTCATCATTTGAGTTGTCTCTAACGGGTGGTATAATACATGCTTCAGCCTATGGGAGACCCCTGGTGTACCTGGGTACCCTGGGTAACTTAGCACCATGTACTATGGACTTATTAGGGTATACCAGTAGCCAATCTGGAATGTACCTAAGAGGAAGCACAGAGACTGCGGTCCTGGTTAGAAGGATCCCAGTCAGATTAGTCAGAAAAACATAATGACACCAGCAAAATGTGAGGGTGACCGTGAAAGCAAAACCTACTTTCCTACAAGAACCCACCCTTCCTTTTTGCCTAAGGTAGTGTCTGCCTCTCATGTTAATCAGACCATTTCGCTTTCCACTTTCCTTCCTAACCCAACCACACCAGCTGAGAGTTCTCTCCACTCTCTAGACCTGCAAAGGGTGTTAAAGTTGTACCTAGACAAAACTAAGACCTGTTAGGAAATCTGATCATTTGTTTGTTAGCTATGGTTCCATTAAAACAGGTTTCACGGCATCCAAACGATTAATCTCCAGATGGATAGTTTTTTGTGTCAAGCTGGCTTACCAGTTATCCAACAAACGCCTTGCGGCTACACCCAAGGCACACTCCACCAGGGAGAAAGCAGCGAATGTGGCCCTGCTTCAGAATGTTCCCATCTCTGAGATCTGTTCAGCAGCCACTTGAAGATCGGTACGTTCATTCACGAGACACTACTGCCTCGATTCGGATACGAGGGCATACACTCAAGTAGGCCAAGCCTCTTTAAGAAATTTATTTCAATGCGGAGGGCAACGGCCCTTGGTTTTTGGTCATTTGTCCACAGCGGTATGGGGTGGGTTTGCTATTCGATTCAGTGCTTATGACTATTGATGAGAATCCCCTGGAAGAGAAGGATAAATTACTTACTTATAATCCAAGTTCTCATCCAGGGGTATCCTCATCAAAGTCATAAGTAACCCACCCTCCTCCCCTGACAAATGATCAAGTGATAAGTCATCTCTTTGTACCTTGATCTTCGGATCACCGTAAAGTACAACTGACCTAACTGTCACCCCTGAGGCATGATGGGAGGGAGGGGGACATGGCTGCCTTAAAGGCACGGTGCCAGTTCTTTTCTCTTCTGTTGGTTGTTTTTCAGTGCAGCCTATGGGCTGACAATGCCTATCCTGTTCCATTGCTATTTGGGCAATTCAATAAAGAAAATATGCAACTCTATTGGCTTTCCTGCTTTTGTTTTTATCTTCCTATGTGTGATATTAAGATAATTTAAAGCAGATATGTGTTTATTAAAAGAAATGCAATTTGTAACAGCATTGTCTAGCCTTGTGGTTAAGGCTGCATTTTTTAGTTATTGAAAAACATTGTATATATATGAATGAATATATGTGTGCGTGTGTGTGTGTGTGTGTATATATATATATATATATATATATAATATAATTTTTTTTTAATGTATTCTGGGGTCCCCGCACATGGGCCAGAATGTTCAGTGCTTATGACTTTGATGAGGATACCCCTGAAAGAGAACTAGAATTACAGGTAAGTAACTTATCCTAGGGACCTATGTACCTCGGCTTCCTTCCTCATTCTTCTTGTGATGTCTGTGGTGTGCCTTGGTCTCCTCTTTTATTTCCTGTGCACCTCATTCACGCCTCCCCCAATTGGTGCTTTGATCCCCTCTGTCTCTATCACCTTGTGGCCTATTACACTGTTTCTCCCATTTTGCGCTCCAGCCCTCTTCCATATCCACTGTTTTCCTTCATTTTCTCACACCGGTCTTCTGGCTTGTCCGTCCTTTGCCTCTTCCTTTTACATTGATCCCATCTCTCATGTGGCTGGGGTCTGGTTCCACTCTCATCCAACTTGCGCCTCGCATCCATCTCACAGTTGGCTGGTTCAGCCCTGTCTCACCCTTATTGTGCAAATTTGTGGCTCTCTGTGTACCTCGGTTGCCTACCTCATTTGCAGTCTTTCTCAGTACCCTCTTAATCCTGTTTGTGCTTCAGAACTCTCTTATCTGTCTTGCTCCTCATCATACTCCCTTAGTCGCCTTGGTCTTTTCTGTAATTCATCATGTGCCTATTTCTCCCGTTATTCACCTTCTACTTTGGTGTCCTCATCCCTCCACCTAGTACATCTGTTTTCCATTTTCTCCCTGTCTTCTGATTGGTGTATAATTCCCCAATCTCATAGGGTTTGAGGCTTGCACCTCTTTGCCATTCACCTGTGCCCTGACTGTTTTACTTATTCTTTAATTACTATTAAGAGGAGTGAGGTACACCACAACAACCTGTCTCCCTGTTGATAACACAACACACCCTAGGGTTGGTGGGGAACTAAAATGTGTTTCCCATATGTTATCATGGCCCCACTCTTTAGAAGTAAAGCCCTCGCCCACTGATTGTGGTATGCTTCATCATCGGCATGCTCCAACCCACTTTGTGCGTTCTTATGTACAAACGGTGGAGCTCAGTTATTCCTGAGGTGCTCAAGATTATACTAAAGGATCTGGAACTTTCGAAATAAAAACTGTCTATGAAGGATACCCATTGATATTGAATTTATTATCAGATTCCTGTGACATGATTAAAAACAATACAAGTTTGATGGTCACAGGGTACTTATACCCTCCCATCCCTGAAGTAGTGTCAACATGTTTCGGCTGTTAAAAATTACCCCTGTGGGTCGACAGCCTTCTTCAGAACTGGAAGATCCCTGCTTAATCCTTACTATGGTCTGAATTTGTACTAAAGTTGTCACATCGTGTTAGTAACACACACACACATTTATGAAGTACTCACTGTTTTGTTCAGCACTAGAAAATGTATTTGTGGAGAAATTAAAAAGCATCAAAAGATGTCAATAGACAGTATCAGGAACACTACATGCAAATCATTGGGTAGAGTATACCAATAATGTTACTTAAAAAAATAATTTAAACACTGATACACCGCAAATCATGAAACCCTGCACACAATGGTGAAGCACACAGTGGAAGAATTTGAATTTCAAAGTTGAGGAATTATCTGTTTCACTTACCCTGCCATTGCTGTCATTACTCTTAACCTGGGGTGTAACAGGAGCATTGCCATGTAGTCAAACAGTATGCAAAAAAAACATGTATGATAAAACAGTTATTTTCAAGTGGTGATTGTTTCACACAGTGACCAATAACCAGATACTTTATAGAAGAATATGAGCTTGTCCTACCCCTTGCAATCATTGATGTATCAGGGTCCTTCTAAGACCCAAATCTGGAATCCTTAATCCTCAAAGCTTAGAAGGCAATGTAAATTTGAACAATTGCTTCAAAATTCAATTTGAACACAGATGGGTAACAAAAGTTCATGGTAAAGAGTATTCTGTTCCTGCAAAAGCATAGTTGTCTGTATCCCATTCTTCATAAACAAATGCTTCTGAGTGTCATTTATATAGGAAAGCGACATAGCTTCTTGAAACCAGACACTGACTTTGGGGAGGAGTAGCTTGTAAAGCGACAAGAGTACTGTCATCAAAGTGGCCGTTGACGTCGACTTTACCATCGAAGACGCCATAGACAAAGACACCGTCATAGATTAAACCGTCGACGGCAGCATCAGAATTCCTACTGTCGATGCTGAAATTTACCTTGACGGCGACAAAGTCGACGGCACAGTCTACGATGGTAAAAATCACCAAAACCTCTCTAAGACCCGAGTTGACATCTCCAGGTAAGGTCTCACCTCTTCCACCAAGTCACCTCTTAGACATAGAGGAATTGGACGACGACAGGCCTTTTGGGGCTGCGCACAACCCATCAGAACTCCAGGTCAAATACCAGGCGGATGATGAAGTCGGAGAGGACGAACATTATTATCACCAATATTATACTCCTCCCAAGAGGCATTATTAACATTATCAATACCAGCCTCATTCCTAGCCCAGGTATGATGAAGTACAGATGCCCATGCCCCTGGCTCAAGATCTGCAGGCCATGCTGCAGGATTACAGGAGGAGGTTTCCTGACCGTCCACAGGAGCAGCTAATAGTACTACCTTAACCTACCTCTCCAACTACGCCAAGGCGCATTCCACCACCTATAATAATGCCTAGGGTGACACCTACTTCAAATATAGCGGTGCCACCAAGAGATGATCCAACATCTTCTGAGGATGAAAGGGAGGAAGGCTAGCTCCCTGAACCACAATCGCCACGGGATGAGTGGGACGACTATCTTGTCCCCATCCATCGCCTCCACCGCCACATCCTCCGGATTCTCCCCAGACGACATCGGGGTTTTCTTTTTATTATTATTTCATGTCAGAAATGTTCAATACATAACACTCGGTAAACAAAATATGTATACAGAAAGAAGAAAAAATCATTGTTGAAAACATTGTGGCGAGAGTATCAGCCAACAAAAAAAGTAGTATATTGCAAAATAACTAGGGGGGGGGATATTCCTGATACACACATACATACATACATACTTGGGGCCATCCCTGACGAGCATATAAAGGAGAAAGTATCAATCAGCATAATAATGTGACAAATCCCAGCTGAGACCCGCCTAGATTTTATCAAATTTCCTGAGTGAAGAGGGGCCTCTCACTTTGGCCAGGGCTCACTCTAACTCCTATATTTGTCTCAAAAGAGACCACCATTCAGTTGCTTTAGGAGGGACATCTGATATCCATACCCGAGCCACACATAACCGAGCACAAACTATCATTATTGACAGTAGACACTCGATACCACCATCACATTCAGATTTAACACCCATCACAATCTCTTTAGGGGATAAAGACAAGTGAAGGCTGAGGCAGTAAGACATTAACTTAGCTACATCAGTCCAAAAATGCTGTAGGGCAGGGCATGCCGCAAACATATGTACCATGTCTGCAGAAAGCTGCCTACATTTTGGGCACCTAGTTTTATCCCCGGAAGCATTGGCACACCATTTAGAGATTATTTCTGGCGTATAATATAAAAGACATATAGTCTTAAATTGTTGCGATTTCAAGTTGATCGAATGGACTGATCTGTCCACAATCATCAATGCCCTCTGTATCTGTGAGATATGAACATTAGTCTCCAGTTGTCTACTGCATTTTGAAGCCAGTAGCACGTTTTCATCAGTTACATGCTGATAAAGGACCTGGTATACAGAGCTTATCGTTGGTTTCCTGAATGCTGTATAAAGACACACCATTAGCTCTGTACCGTCAAGATCCATCGGGTAGTTACAACGTGCCAAGAAATCTCTAATTTGTAAATATTTAAATAAAAAGTGATGCGGAAGCCCATAGCTAGCCTATAATCCGAAAAATGAGCAAAAGCCATTTAAATCGTACACCTGCCCGATGGTCTGAACCCTGTATCGAGCCCAGGCCTTCCCATTTGGATCTTGAAACACTAACGGAAAAGTTATAATATCCCACAATGGTGTTTCTCTATTTAAAAAAGAAATTGAATATTTGTTGCACATTTCCTGCCAAATGAGAATGGTACCCTTCACAACCTTAAAGCAAACCCTCTTGTAATAGCTTGGGTTCCCCAACTGGTATAAGAAAAGCCTATAGTCTACACCCAGCGCTGGTTGATAGCAGAAATCTACTTGATCTGGGTCAGCCGGGACTAATAAACTGCACAGGCATCCTATAAACGCAGCCCAGAAATACAACATAAAATTAGGGAGTAGAAGCCCCCCTCGCTTATATGGAAGCTTTATATGTTGAATTGCTCGTCTCGCTCGCCTGTTGCCCCATATAAAACGTTCAATGGTTCCTTCCAGGCGCCTAAAAAATAAGAATACAGAACTCGTAAAGGGATGCCCCGAAAAAGATAAAGAAATTTTGGAAGTATATTAATTTGCATTGTCCAATTATAGTACGCAGTAGTTTATTCCATGCCTTCATTTTGGCAATGACCGATATTAGCAGGGGCTCATAATTTAATTTGATTATTTCCCCTACCTCTGACCACAGTTTGACACCGAGGTATACTGCAGTCGAGATTACCCCTACCATTGGGACATCTGGCTCAAAGTTCACAAGGACCTGTGTTTTAGAGATGTTTCACTTATACCCTGAAAACTTGCCAAAATCAGTGGCCTCCCTAACTACATGTCCCCGAGCTGACGGCTGTATTTGATGCAAACACAGCCACATCATCTGTTTACGCATTGATTTTGAGTTCATGACCACCGAACATCAATAGCCTGATGCCTGGGTTCAAAAACTGCGATCTTAAGTATGGCTCTATTATACAAAGCAAATAAGAGGGGAGACAACGGGCATCCCTGTCGAGTTCCGCAGTAAATCTGAAATGTCATTGAATAACTCCCTTAGTATATTACCCTAGCACGTGGGGTCTTATATAATATGTAGTATTTGTATGTATTTGTCACCAACACCAAAGCGCACAGTGTAGCCCACATACAGTCCCAGGCCACGCGATCAAAGGCCTTCTTGGTGTCTAATACGATCATACCTAGCCTGGTGATGGATTTCCCTGCAACGTCAAACGCAGCAACTGCTGTATTAGTGTGACTAGTAGTGTCCCTTCCTAGTACGAATCCATGCTGTTGTTCAGAGAAGAGCATCGGAACGAAGGGGCAAGTCTCGCAGCTAAGAGCTTAGCAAACACTTAGCATCCGAATTGATCAAGGAAATAGGATCCCATGTCCTCTGATGGCTTGCCTTTCTTCAAAAATACAATGTTGTTAGTTACATTCCAGGAGTCAGGGATTTCCCCACCTTCATGAATATACTAGGCAAGCTTTAAGAATTCCCTAGCTAGTATATCCTTAAATACCTTATAAAACTCTAAAGGAAGAGCATCCTCCCCTGCTGCCTTGCCTGAAGGGAGAGCTGCCAAGGCCGCCTCCACCTCTCCCATGGAAAACTGAACTTTTAGCTCGCCTGCCTTATCATCCGCTAAGTGGGGCACCCTACACTTCTGTATGTATGTCGTGATCTCCAACTGGCAGTCTACATAAGGCTGAAAGTATAAATCCTGATAGAACAAAGAGCACTGCTCTATAATGGAGTCGGGGTTCATATGGGAATTACTGTCCATGCCTTTGATACATTGTATCGTACATTTGGACTGCCTAGCCGAGATTTTATAAGCTAAAACTTGAGCGACCCTGTCACCATATTCGTATTGCAGAGCTTTATTCTTGGCATGCTTAGCTGCGATCTTCTCTTTTGGCTCCCGCCCGACACAAACCGTTTTTCAATTAGTTTTAAAAAAAATAATCTGCTCATCAGTGCCACCTTGAACAATTTTCTGGGCGTGAGAAAATTCGAGCTGTAGAATTTCTTGCCCCAGTTGACGTGCAGAATTCAGAGCAGCTCGGTTTTGTTTGTTGATATACTGTAATGTAATGCCACGGATATATGCTTTCATGGTATCCTAGTCAATGGAGGGTGTCGCTGTACCTGTGTTATTAGTGAGAAATTCCCTTAATAAACATGAAATATAAATTACATAATTGTCATTAGGCAATAGATGACGAGGAAATTTAAAATTAGATTGCATAGCTCGAGAATTGATGAGACAGACTGTAAATAAAAGTGGGTTGTGGTCTGACACGATCTTGGGGCATACTTCTATTTCTGCGCTTGCTAATAAAGGCCTCCGGGCGAAAACCATATTGATCCTGGAGTATTGCTTATGGGGGTATGAATAAAAAGTATACCCAGGATTAGCTGGGTGTAGAGTCCTCCATATATCACAGAGCCTATGAAGCCGTATCAGCTTGTGGATAGATGCCCTAGTCCTAGTCATACGGGGGGTTGTTTTGGGATTAGTTGAATCAATACTATATTCCATTCCGCCGTTAAATTCACCCATTATAATCCGTTCCCCAACCCAGTCTAGGAGCTCTAAGGAAAGCATATCCAATACCTCCGGATTGTCAATATTTGGCCCGTAAAGTACACATATAACAAATCTCTGGGAATACAATAACAATTGGGCAAGCACCCATCTCCCCCTTGAATCTGCCACAGTTTTCAGAATGTTACATTGAAAATTCTTTGCAATAATAAAGCAACCCCCTGGGCGAATGGAAACCGTTTGTGAGGTGGAGCTAATTATGGGGGTTTTCATAACCTAATAGATCAGACTGCAACACTTTTTTTTTAATCTCCCAACCTCTATTAAACAGTCAGATTGTTTTCTCTATGACCTCAAAGAACAAGTACAGAAGCCAAAAAGAGCCATCCCCATCATTGACTATATGTGGGAGGAAGGGTTTAAGATAATGAAAAACCCGGCCACAGTGGCTGCAGTACCACCCCGCATGGACAAAAAGTATAAAGTTAGTGAGGATTCCCCCGCTCGCCTCACAGGTCAACCCAAACCTGATTCTGTGATCTAACAAGCGGCGCAAAGGCGATCCAAAAACCCTTCAGCCCCCATCTCCGCGCCACCAGACAAAGAAGGCAGGCGCTTGGATAACATAGGGTAGAGGTTCTCCCTAATGTCTGCCATCACCGTTCGAGCAGCCAATTCGCTGACGATCCTAGAGTATTCTGATCTGCAGACGTGGTCCGATGTCAGAAATCTCATTAACCTAGTACCTGAGGACAGGAAGGCGGAAGCAAGAAAGATTCTCCAGGAAGGTGATCGCACTTCCTCAGAGATTATAGATTGCGCAATGGACATCGCCTCCACAGGCTTTCGCCAATTAGCTGGAGCAGTGGTCCTGAGAAGCCAAGGATGGCTTAAAGCCTCGTTGTTCGACCAGAGGTACAAAACGGAAATATTGGATTTGGCCTATAATGGAGAAACTTTATTTGAGAAGCACATCGATAATAAGCTTCTCGAAATAAAAACGGACATAGATGCAGCTAGGTTCCTAGGCACCCTTCAATTTGCCCTTTTTGGGGCTCGAGGAAGAGGTTTCTCTAATTACAGAGGAGGTTATCAGCACTCCCAACAATACCAATCGTCCCAATACAAATCCTTCTACAAACCTCCTGGTGTACCGTCAACCGCCTTCGGCAGCAACTCCCCCCCCGGGTCGAGACGCAGGTCGCAAGCAGTGACCTAGACCAGGTACCGGCTTCATCCACTCTGTCCCATCCTGTGGGGCGAATATTTCCAACTACCTACCTCAATGGAGAGAGATAACATCGGACAAATGGGTATTCGATGTAGTAAGTTATGGACTTATCCTGGAGTTTGTACTGAGGCTACCAAACAACTCTCCAAGGGAGCGCCCCCACCTCATCTTCACTTATTAAGGAAAGAAGCGCTTATAATGTTGGCCAAAGGTGCAATAGAAAAGGCCCCTTATTCCCAGAGAGGCATGGGATTCTACTCCTGTTTTTTCCTTATATGAAAAGGAACAGAGGAATGTAGACCCATCCTAGACCTCAGAAAGCTGAACAAATTCTTACACAAACAATCCTTCCACATAAATACTCTCTCCGTTGTCCTGTACCTGTTAAACAGCTGAGACTGTATGACCTCTCTGGACCTACAAGATGCGTATTTTCACATCCCATACAGTCCAAGCATCGCAAATATCTCCACTTCACCATAGCCGGTGCCCATTACCAGTTCCAAGTCCTTCCATTCGGTCTCAAGTCAGCTCCCTGCATATTCACCAAATGTCTCGCCCCGGTAGCAGCCACACTAAGAAAACAAGGTCATCAGGTATTCCCCTATCTAGATGACTGGCTGCTGAAAGCCTCAACACCACAGCAAGCTTCCATAGCTACCAACGCTTGCCTCTCACTGTTTCACAGACTAGCCCTCACTGTGAATTATCCAAAATCCTCAACTATCCTAAGTCAAACGATCATGTTTCTGGGAGCCAGTCTGTATACAAAGCAAAACAAAGCCTTTCTCTTCCAAGACAGACAGCTAAGACTAACAAACTTCGCCAATAAGATTTCCAAAAGAAATTCAGTTTCAGTGCGGCTGTACAAGTCGTTACTGGGCATGATCTTGTCGGCAATCAATCTGGTTCCGCTGGCATGGTTTAAGATGAGGCCACTGCAGGAGGAGATACAAGCGCAGTGGATCCAATCGGAAGGATTGTTTGAGGACTTGATAAACATCACTCCAAGGATGGTAGAGATGTTAGTGTGGTGGTCTCAAATATCTCACCTATGGCAAGGCCTCATGTTCTTGACTTCACTACCCGACTTCATCATCACTACTGATGCCTCCTTAGAGGACTGGAACGGCCTCTTACAGGCCCTACAGATACAAGGAAAGTGGTCAGTAATCTAAAGACAATGTATATCAATCGCTTGGAAGTAAAGGCCATATCTCTCACCCTGCAAGCTTTTCTGCCACGATCAGCAGGAGCCTCTGTGCTGGTTCCTACAGACAATACGACCAGCGTGCATTACATCAACAAGCAAGGGAGTATGATGTCACTGACACTATCTCTGGAAGCCCAAGAACTTTGGAAATGACTTACAACCCACAAGATATCTCTGAAAGCTGAGCATGTGTCGGGCATAAACAACACCTTAGCAGACACGCTCAGCAGAACCAGAGACAGTTGCCATGAGTGGGAACTGGATCATGCGGAGCTGGACAAAATATTCTTCCGGTGGGGCAAGCCAGCGTTGGATCTCTTCGCAACAGACAGGAACGCCAAATGCTAGTTCCGCACCAGTCGATACCCGCTCCCAGGGTTGTGGGAAAAGTCCCTTTCAATGAGAGAGTCCGAGATTTATGCATACGCTTTTCCCCCCTTCCCTCTCATACCGGGAATTCTCAACTAATTGAAAATTGAGCACTTTTGCCTCATTCTAATAGCTCCCAAATGGCCCAGGCAGTATTGGGTTATGGAGCTCCTACTGATGTCCAATCCCATTCGCCTCCCGACAATTCAAACGCTCTTAACGAGGAACAACGGCCAAATCCTACATCCAGACTCCGCCTGTCTCCAATTACATGCATGGCTCCTGAATTCAACGAGTTCCGAGATGTAGATATCTCTCAAGACTATAGGAAAATTTTGTTTAAAGTAAGAACTGAATCTACAAACAAGACATGCAGGTTAAAGTGTAAGATTTTCTGCTCATGGTGTCAGCAGTCTAACCTGCATCCCTTGGAAGCGCCACCTGAACAGATTCTGCCTTACCTCCAGTCGCTAGCCAAATCAGGTTTGGACCATGCGTCTGTTAAAGTTCACCTTGCTGCAATTTCTAGGGTCAGATTTTCTGCACATTCTCTTTCTCTCTGTTCCACAAGAATAGTCAAGCAATTCATGAAGGGGTTGTTCAGAGCTTTCCCCCCTGTATGAGCTCCTCCACCAAAATGGTATCTCATTGTGGTTCTCTCCCAACTTATGAAGCCTCCATTCAAACCCATTCACAGAGCAGACCTGAAGTATCTCACGTGGAAGGTTGCTTTATTGTTGGCTCTCATTTCCACTAGAAGGGTAAGCGAGATTGACGCTTTCACGACCTAGGAACCATTCCTGCATTTCACTGATGGCTGTGCTTCTAAGGACAAATCCAAAATGTATCCCCCGGATCCCATCGCAATAACATCTCAATGACCTATTATAGTTCGTATTTTTTTCCTAAATCCGGCATCCTGACAGAAATGTCTCTCCATACCTTGGACATTAAGCAATGTCTTAAACTCTATCTTCATCGCACTAAACTAACCCGGAAAACAGATTAACTACTTGTCTCTTATGGCTAGTCTTGCCAAGATACTGCAGTTACGAAAGCAACAGTCACAAGATGGATTTTGCCTGCCATTCAGTTTTGCTATAACAAAGCTTGCAAACCGCTCTCAACAAGGATGAAATTGCACTCAAAGAGGGTAGAGTCCATTTCGGCTGTTCTGTTTTCAGGCGTCCCGCTGGAGAAGATATGTCCTGCTGCAATGTGGAAGAGCATCCACATGCTCACGCAGCACTACTGCCTGGAATCGGCGCAGAAAAGTGATGCAGCCGTAGGACAGGCGTTTTTATGTCATCTATTTCACTAAGGTGAGCCTCTGTAACTTAAAATAATTCTTAATACGTCTTTACTAATGTATTTGATACAGTTGTATACTGCATGGTTGTCTTTTCATATATGGACTATTTACACAAAGTAATGCATAGATGGATTTATACAGATCTGTTTAGACTGTGACCCACCATCCTCTAGGGTATTACTGCTAAGTTTACCTGCAAAACTGCTTGCTATTCTGATTCAAGCATGTGAATCTATGAAAGATCCAATACTAGAGAAGAAAATAAGTTACTTACCTTTAACTGCAGTTCTCCAGTATTGGTATCTTTCATAGATTCAAATGCAATCCACCCTCCTCCCCCGAGAGGCTCTCCTTATAACTCGGAATGATTTATTCCCCCTTGTGCTTGAAAATCTGAGGGACTCAGCCTCTGTTTGGAGTGTTCTAGAGGGTGCTGCCGCCTGATTGCTTATGATTCAAGTTTGGTCCTTTTTTATGGGCTATTAATTGACTTTTCATTGCCATTATAGCCTATGATAGTGAAATATATTCCTTTATTAGGGTACCATGGGACTCCTACTTCAATAGGGTGAATGATTAAAGCATGTGAATCTATGAAAGACACCAATACTGGGGAACTGAAGTTACAGGTAAGTAACTTATGTTCTTATGTCACATAGGTATTAAAGGCAAATATGTATTATACCTATTTCACTGGTGGTGTCAGAATCTTTTTTTTTTTTCCAAAACACTTTTTTATTAAGTCGTCAGATAAAATAATCACATTTCTTACAGGAGAAATATAATACAGATTGATCAATATGACAACATTCAAGCAGGTGACTTCCATATGACATTTATAATACAAAAAGATAAACATTTCGGGTCTGTGAACATCAGCCCCTAACTTTATAACCGACTGTGTCGCATGCTGTATGATAGTCCATGTATCATACCCATCAAGCCAATTCACACATAGCGTAGTCCTTTGTATCATCACTCTCCCCCACGCTGCGTTCTCAGAAGGTACCCACATCCGTAGTTCGTGGTGAAGGGGGTTCCAATATGAGACCGCTGAAGTCTGCCCAACTTTTCCAGATTTTGGGGTGCTTTTGTGGGCAGCCCCGTGCTTTAAAAATAGGCTGTTCCTGACCCATGCACCAATCAAGGCCTGCCTTCCACGCTCCCAGTTTAGGCGGGGCCGAGTCTTTCCATGCCCTAGCTATATCTCTTTTTGCCAGGGTAAGGCCCAAGAATAGCAAGTGTCTTTTATAGATGTTTGCCCCTATTTCTTCAGTGATATGTAATAAGGCAAGCTTAGGAGACAGAGGTATTTCCCACCCAAGCACTTCTGATAAGCAGTTCGTAACCCCCCTCCAAAATCTACTAAGTGCAGTGCATTCCCAGATGGTATGTATAAACGTGCCTTCCGCGCTGCCACATCGTAGACACGTAGGGGAATCTCTCAGCCCCGTCCTCCACAGCCTATATCTGGTCAAATAAGCACGGTGTAAATATTTAAACTGGATAAGTCTGAGGCGAGAAGCTATTGCGGCGCCCCTCGGGGATTCTAGGGCCTCTGTCCAGTCGTCACTATCAAGGGGACCAAGGTCTGTCTGCCATTCTTCCCGTAGTGAATCTAAGGTCATGGAGAGATTTGTCACCAGAGTTTGATATATCTTTGCAGTCTTGTGGTCCCCCAAGTCACCCATAAATACCTTTGCCTCTATCGGATTGAACTCCGGGAGAGATTCCAAACGCGCAACATACGGGGGTTAGGGCATGCCATAGTTGCAAGTATTTGTAGAATTGGGTATGCGGCATAGCAAATTCCTTCCTGAGCTCCTGGAAGGACCTCATGGTAGTGCCTCGCATCACATCTCCCAACGTGGAAATGCCTATGGCGTCCCAGTGTCTAAACCCCAATAAGGTGGACACCTGCGGCATAAGGCCGCTCTGCCAGAGGGGCGTCTCCCTCGTCAGCCGTCTCCACCAGCCTATCCTGCGCATCAATTCCTTCCAAACTCCGAAAACCACACATGTGGCAGGCGGAAATTGTCGGAGCTCTTTTGGGGTATGTAAGAGCATGTGGGGTAGCATATCACCCATGAGCCATTTCTCCAATTGGTATGCCGGGTCCCTGCTATTCCCATACCACCAGTCGTTCAATACCAAGAGATGAGATGCTGCGTGATATGATTGAATGTCAGGGGTCGCTATTCCTCCGCAGTATGTCGATTGAAAGCACATTTTAAGCGCAACTCTAGCGGCTTGATCGTTCCATAGGAAGCGGCTTAGTCTTGAATTGAGCTGACGGAACCAAGCGGCCGATATCTGAAAGGGGTGGTTCTGCAGCTGATAAAGAAGGCGAGGGAGGGACACCATCTTAAATATCGCCGATCTTCCCAGTATACATAAGGGAATGCGCGCCCAGGACTCCATCTCAGCCTGCGTGCGCGTCCAGATGGGGGCAATGTTTTTATTCCACGACACCGATTGGGAGGACGAGAGGTAGACCCCGAGGTACTTAAACCCGGTTGTGGCTAGCGTTACTTCTCCTACCCAGGTGCCCATTTCCGAGCCTCCACGGAGAGTCCACAATATCGACTTCCTGGCATTCATAAACCAGCCCGAATGCTGTCCAAATATCTGCATAATGCGGTGCAATCGAGGTCCCGTCCGATGTGGTTCCGTTAGAAAGAAAAGGACATCATCCACATACAGGGCGATCCGATCTGAAATCTCTCCCGGCCATTCAAATCCCTTGACCTGGGCATCGATTCAGACCCACGAGGCTAGCGGTTCCATTGCTAACGCGAATAAATAAGAGGTTAGGGGGCAACCCTGTCGGGTACCACGGTCTATAGAGAAGGGATCAGAAACTCCGCACCTGCCACTCTAACCAAGGCCGTGAGGTCGGTATATAGTAGTCGAATATAGGACATGAGTCGCGGCCCTATATTTAGGCGCTGCAGGAGGGCAAACAGGTACGTCCACCCCAGTGAATCAAATGCCCTATCTATGTCAGCCAGCAGCAGTGCTGCCGGGCCTTCAAGATGATCAATCGCTGCTACTGCATTGTGGGCCCGCCGGATGTTGTGGCGAGTCGCTCGATGAGGCATAAAGCCTGCCTGGTCAGGATGAACCAGTTCTGGCAAATAGGGAAGGATGCGATTTACAAGGGCTTTGGCCAATAGTTTGGCCTCCACAATCAGCAGCGATATAGGACGATACGATGACTGTTGGTCTGGGGATTGGCCGAGCTTAGGGAATACCGCGAATTCTGCATGCAGCCAGTCCGACGGGAGTCTCCCCTCCTCAAGGGCCACATGTACCTCCGCAAGATAATGAGTAATGAACTGGGATTGAAAAAGCTTATGAAACTCGCATGGGAAGCCGTTAGGGCCCGGGGCTTTGCCTGTGCGTAAGTCTACAAGGGCTGCGCTCAGTTCTTCGACCGTCAGAGGGGCATCTAGTTCTGCCCGTGCCTCATCCAATACAGCTTTGGGGGGTAGATCAAGATATTGATGGATCAAGGGTCCTGGCAGAGCGTCTTTGGGGGTATATAACTCAGCATAGTAGGTCGCGATGCTGGATGCAATTTGGGAAGGGTCAGTGAGTGTTTGGCCATCGTCGCCTAGGATACCAGGTGCTGTTAGTGGGTGGAGTGCCTGTTGGCATAGACGATGCAGGAGAGAGCTCGACTTATCTCCCCACTGGTATATTCTGCTGTGCGAGGCCAGCCAAGCCTGCCTGGCCTCGTCACGCAGTGTGTTTAGCATGTGTTTGTTGCATGAGAAGAAGTTTGCGGCGAATCTGTCCGCCGTCTATACCCTTACTCCTCCGCTCCAAGCCTAGCAACTGAGTCTCAGTCTGGAGCAGTGCCTCCCGGCGTTTTTTCCGCTGGGCGGCGCAATAGGATAAATCGGCACCCCTGAGGGTTGGCTTCATAGCCTCCCAGATGATCTCCGCAGAGTGTACCGTGCCTAGGTTATCTGTGAAATAATCCGTAATCGCCTGATACGTGTATTTTATATTGCGGGTCTTGGAGATGCCATGTCGATAGGTGCCACCGGAAAGGAGGATGGGCTACCACCAAACGCAAAGCCAGCACCACTGGAGAGTGATCCCATAGGCCCCTAGGCAGTATATCCGTCGCCGCGATTCGATAATAAGTGGCCGGTATAAATATATAGTCCAAGCGGGAGAATGAGTCGTGGACTGTAGAGTAATATGTAAAGCTTTGTGTGGTCGGGTGTAGATGTCTGTGTCTATCCACCCCATGTCCCGCACCAATGTCTGCAGTTGTGTGTCTCTGAGTGTCCCCCTGCCCGCCATGCAGTCTCCATCTGTCCTGGGCCGCACTCACTACATCATTCCAGTCTCCACCTATTATAGAGAGGCCCGTGGCATCTCCAGTGTTGTCCTCGTCAGGCGTTCTACAAATGACTCCGACAGCGGGGGGTGCATAGATACTGCCAAGTATGGCGGATTCCCCATATAATGAGCCAGTCACAATAATATACCTACCCTGGGGATCAGACCATGTTTTAGCGTGTACAAAGGGGACTCTGTGATGGATTAGGACTGCCACCCCACGTGAGCCCCTGGTGAACTCTGCGTGATAGATCTGTATGTATCCAAAACGGGAGAGACCTGGCACCCTGGAACCCATAAGATGTGTTTCCTGTAGTAGCAGGACATCTGCTGAGGCGCGTTTGGCCTGTCGAAGGACAGCCCCTCTTTTAATCTTATCCAGTGCTCCCCGTATGTTCCAACTGACTACTTGGAGCCTGCCATAGGGCAGAGTGTGTGAAATGAACACAGAGCATGGCTTGTCGTAGGGCATGTAAACCATATGTACAGAAGAGTATGACACAGCACATTCAACAAAACTTAATCCCAATCACTCCCCCTCCCACCCAACCCAATACCTCAAAATAGCTGAAGCATCTGTCGCGGTGGGGGTCTTACATCTGCTCCAACGGGGGCAGGGCGCAACCACACACCAATGGATCCCCATTAAACTATCCCCAATCGTAAATAAAGTTCTCAGATACTGAGAAGAAAGTTGTGGGGGAGAAGAAGTCCCTCGTAGGCCCTTAAGCTATGTCGTCAGCCGAATAGACGTCTTGGTTATGGCCCTCAGTCAGTAAAGAGAAAGAATTTCCCCTTGGTTGAATAAAATAACACCAGAGCTATTCCTCTAAATCAAACCTCACACACCAAAACATACAGCTCTTACTATATTAGCATGTTATCAATATAGTATCCAAAACATACCCCAAATAGAGATGTAATACTTACAAATATTTGTTTATTTTAAAATTTAAATCTGAAAAACTCTGTGAATCAGTGTTAAAAACAATCATTGCATTTCTTAAAAAAACAATCAATACGTTATTAAAAATTTATGCATAGCATAAACTGTACATCCTAATACATTGTATGCTAGATATGATAAAATACGGCGCATAAACAATAACAAAAAATACAATAACATAAGAAGAAACCCTATTGGCACTTTTTTATACAGACTGTTGCACCCCAAGATCCAACACTGTAAACTTGTAAATTGGAAACCCTGGTTGAATAACTACTCCTTTCCCAGGCGTTTATACAGTTGGGTTCAAGAAAAGCAGGCGTCGACGCGTTTCGGTGGTGTGAAGACGAATTTAAGTACCACCTTCTTCAGGACTCTAGATTAGGGATTTTACTCCTCTTCTGAACAATGTTATATCCTTGCTGGTGTCATTAATGTCGTTTTTTTAAATAGAGCATCTCAATAGTCTGTTTATTCATGTAGCCATTACAAATGATTGGCATCCAAATCCAATCGGATTATTCTCCTAGTTATAAGAGATAACGTTATTTCCTTATAAATTTTTTTTCAATCATAACGTTTCTTCCCCTGTGGTATGGCCCTCAGTCTCCATGTCGTGATAGTGACAAATCTTGCCGATCTTCTACCATCTGGAAGCACCCTGTGATTTTGAGCGGCGTCTCGATCGTGATCTGCGATTAGTCTTCCCTTCAGGTTTATTCAGTTGCTGCGTGGCTTCTCCAGAGGACGACTCCGAGTCGAAACGCGGCGGGGTGTGTGGCCAAAGCTGCTGCCTCTCATCCGCCCAGGCAAAGACCTCTTCTGGAGTGTCGAAGAAGTGGGTACGCGACTTGTAGACAACCCTCAGCCGGGCCGGGAAAAGCAGAGCATACTGAATTTTAAGGTCTCGCAGCCGAGCTTTTGTGGCCGTAAACGACTGCCGGCGTTGCTGCACCAGTCGCGTGTAGTCCGGAAAGATTAAGATGTGATGGGAATCATATTGGAGTTTACCAGCCAGCCTGGCCTGTGCAAGGACGGTGTCGCGGTCATGAAAGTTCAAGAGTCTAGTAATGATGGGTCGTGGTCGGGACCCTGGCAGAGGCTTCTGCATCAGGGCGCGATGCGTGTGTTCAATAATGAAACATTGAGATAGAGCAGCTTGAGGGATCCATCCCTCTATCCACTTTGTAAGAAACTGTTCCATGTTGTTGCTTTCACATCCTTCCAGAAAACCCACAAAGCGAAGGTTGTTCCTCCGTGCTCTGCCTTCGGCATCCTCCGCCCTGATCGCCAGACCTTTTGTGATAGATATCAAAGAGGACAACCGCGTTTGGAGGGATGTGACTGTATCTTCTGTAGTTGATATGCGGGTTTCGGCCTCTGTTATTCTGTCGACCGCTTTGTGGAGAGCTTGGCGGATGAGCATAACGTCTGACCCCACCGCCCCGATTTTAGCCTCCAGCGCCTCCCGAGACTGCGTTATTGCTGCCATCAATGCAGCATTGTCTGGGCCGGTAGAGACCTGGCTCGCCGACTCCGGTGCCTGCGCCCCAAACCCGGCATAGCGATCTAATGTGCTCTGTTTGGTGCCCTACAGCTTGTCTCGAGTAATTTTCAATGGCAGTAGTTGGAAAAACAGTTCCTTGAAGTCGATAGCTCCCTCTGGGGCTATCACGGCGTTGTGAACAAACAAATCCAAACCGTTCTGGCTGACCGCGGCGTCGCGGGCCAGCTACGGTGTCGGGAAGACCCGCAAAACAGTACCTGTAGAAATGCAGGGCGTCGGCGACCTCTTGTTGAGCTTCCGAAAGCACGGCGTCCGCAGGCGCCTGTTCCGGAGGTTGGTGCAGGAGTCGTCGGGCCCTTGAAGTCACACGCGTTGCAGATCGAACTCCTCGCGGTTGAAGTCAGGAGCGCTGGCGTCGGTGGGCGTTGGGTGCTGCGGTGTGAAGTGCGGCGTGCGATGCCCTCAGGTCGCGGTGCGAGCAGCGGCTCGATGGCGGCGTCAGTGAGACCAGGGTCGCGGTGCGAAGTGATGCGGTGCTCGTCGCGGTGCTGGCAGGTCACGGTGCAAGCAGCAGCGGCGTTGTCGTTGCTGAAGCGCTGTCGTCGGCTGACGAACTGGAGTCGATGGCGCCGGCATCGGTAGGCCAAGGCTGCGGTGCGGGATGAAGGCGGTGTGTCATGTAACTTTACGAGCTTTGCCCTCGAACCACGGTGCAAGCAGCGGCGTCTATTTTGGCGTGGAGCGGCGTCGTCGGGGATACCAAGGCAGCGTTGTGAAGCGAGGCAATGCGGAGTGCTGTGCCCACAGGTCGCGGTGCGAGCAGCGGCTCGGTGGTGGCGTCAGCAGGCGTCGTCGCTGAGACCAGGGTTGCGGTGCGGCATTGCGGAGGTGCCCTCTGCGGTGCCTTCAGGACACGGACTCGGCAGCGGCGTCGTAGACAGCGTTGGGTTGCTTTTTCTTCTGTTGCAGCACAAAACACACAGTCCCCAGTGCTGAGGGCAGAAGAACTTGAAGTTGTTGCTGTTCCTGAGACTTCTTGAACAGGGGGCAAGCTCTACTTCAAGCCCTTGGAGAAACTCACAAAAATAGATTGCAGAAAGTTCAGTCCAGTCCTTTCACTGCCCAAGACAGAAGCAGCCACTGCAGGCCAACACAGCAAAGCACTCATCAAAGTGGTAGTTCCTCCTCACAGATTCTCCAGCTCTTCTTCTTGGCAGTTTTCTTGGTCCAAAAGAGTTCTAAAGTTCAGGGGTTTGGGGCCCACTTTTTATAGCCCAAAATCCTTTGTCCTCTCAGGCCGAGAGTGTCTGTGCCCAGCCAGAACCAGTTCTGTCCTCTCTGGTGCAGCTCCCCAGCAGGAGGCGGAGACACATTGTCAAAGGCAGACAGGGCTTATTCAGGTGCAATGGAAATCTCCTCCCACCACTCTAAATGCAGACCGGGCCTATTCAGGTGCTAGTGACAACTCCTCCCACTACTCTGAATGCAGCCCAGGTCTATTCAGCCCATTCCTGACCCATCTAGACTCTCTGGAGCCACGGCTCCTCCCCAGCCCCTGTCATCCAAAAGCCAGACATGCAATACACATCCTAGCAGAGGCACACTGGATGGCTGAGCAAGAAAATACCTACTTTCTAAAAGTGGTATTTTCAAACACCGAATGTAAAAATCACCTTCACTAAAAGATTCATCTTTAGATTCTAAGTCCAGGCATACTAAACTTTATTTCTCTACCTTGTTCCCAGGGCCAGTTATGTTTATAAGATGTTATAAACAAACTCCCCATTCTGTCCTATGGGAACAGGTAGCCTTGCAATAGTGAAAAACGAAATTGGCAGTAATTCACTATCGGGACATGCCACACACACCAGGGCATGTCCTACCTTTCACATACACTGCACCCTGCCCACAGGGGTACCTTGGGCCTACCTTAGGGGTGTCTCCCATGTAAGAAAAGGGAAGGTTAGGGCCTGGCAAGTGGGTGCACTTGCCAAGTCGACATGGCAGTTACAAACTGCGCGCAGACTCTGCAGTGGCAGGTCTGAGTTACCTTTTCAGGGCTACTCATGTGGGTGGCACAATCAGTGCTGCAGGCCCACTAGTAGCATTTGATTTACAGGCCCTAGCACACTCAGTGCCCTTTACTAGGGACTGACAAGTAAATCAAATATCCAATCATGGAAACACCAATCCATAACAATCTCACAGAGAGCATAAGCACTTTAGCACTGATTAGCAGTGGTAAAGTGCCCAGAGTCCTAAAACCAACACAAACAGGTCAGGAAAAAATAGGAGGAAGAAGCAAAAGGTTTGGGGATAACCCTGCAAAAAGGGCCATTTCCAACATGGCTGCAATGAGAACTGTCTCTGTGCTGTGGTTTGTGTGAAAGCCTGATTGAGAGTTGTCTAGGAGTTTATGGAGTTCTAGGTGGTCTGCAAATTGGGTGTTGATGGTTTTCTCAATGTCTTTAGCTGGAAAAGGCATGCGCAAGAAGGGTCTGTAGCTGCTGAGGGTGTTGGGGTCCGCTGTTGTCTTCAACAATAGGGCGTTGACGTCTGCATTTTTCTAGCAAGACTGGAAGGTGGCGGTGGTTATGGAGATGTTGATGATAGCGGTGAGAGCTGGGGAAATGATGGCTCTTCCAAGGCTGTATATGAAGTGGGTGCATGGGCCAGAGATGGCTCCTGAGTGGATGGTATTCATCAGGGCAGTGGTTTCTTCATTCGAGAGGGGCTTCCAGTTGCTGAGCTGCTGTTTGGTCATGAGGGAGGTGTCCTGCTGGTCAAGGCAGTTCGTATCAGTATGCTGTGGGTCAAATGTGTTGTAGATCTTGGCAATCTTCTGTTCGAAGAACTTTGAGAGGTTGTTGCAGAGTGCTTGGGATGTGATAATGTCGTTGTTGGCAGCTGCTGGATTGGATAACTCTGTGACGATGGTGAAGAGTTCTTTGCCGTTTTTGGAGCTGGCTTTGAGTCTGAGTAAAGGCCTTTTTCTTTGCATCTTGTACTGGTTGGTGGTAGAGGTTGAGGGCGCCTTTGTATGAGGATCTCTTGGTGGTGTTGTCGAGCCTCCATTTTCTCTCAAGTTGTTTGCAGTGGCTCATGAGGTTGTTCCTGTGCCAGCTGGGTCATTTGTTGTTTTTGTAGGTCTTGTTTCTGTTGGGAGCAGTGCAGTTGGCACAGTCAGCGAGCCATTTAGTGAAGAGCTTGGTGTTGACATAGATGTTACCAGTGTGGTTGGATGAGTGTTCCTGTAGTGTCTTCGCCCCCTTTTCTTCTGATATTTTTCCCCAGTGTCTTGATGGTGCTTTAGGTTTTTCTAGTGGGGTGGCTTGGTGGGCAGGTATCTTGAAATGTATGATGTAGTTGTTGGACCATGTGAGCGGGGTCGTGTGGGTGGTGGTGATCCTGTTGAAGGAGAAAATAGGGTTGAGGGTGTGGCCTACAGTGTGGGTTGGTTCTTGGACAAGCTGGGTGAGTCAGAGGTTGCTGAGGCTGTCGTGGAGGGCTGTGTATGGTCTGTGGTGTCTTCCAAGTGGAAATTGAGGTCCCAGAGGAGGATGTAGTTGGTTGATCGGATGGAGAGGGCAGCAATGAAGTCTGTGATGTGATTGTAGAATTGTGCTCAGAGCCTGGGGGCAGTAGGCAAGAGTTCCCTTAAGGGGTGGCATTGTAGTCCTTTCATATTTTGAAGTGGAGGTGTTCCATGAGGTTGGTGTCCGAGTCCGTGGAGGTGTTGCAGTAGTATTTTTGTAGATGATCGCAAGTCCTCTGCCTGGTTTGTGGGTTTTGTCCTGGTGTATGATTTTGTAGGCATACGATGTCTGGATTGGAGGCTGGGTTGACGCTGTAATCGGAGTCCGCAACCCTCTAACATAATATTTCCTATGTCCCCTGGCAAAGAGTTGTAGCCCAAAACAGTTTACCATTATTTGCTACCTCTGTCAGCTTACCGGATATTGCTACTGGTGACAATCCTTTGTTAGTAAAAGACAATATGAACAACACTATACCATATTGATGCTTTCCACCATGCTCCTCTCTCTGCAACCATCTCCCGGCCCCGCTGTCAAGATATCCAACCACGCTTGTCTATATGCTCTCTTAGTCCATGTGCAAGTTCTCTACAAGCTGCACCACTCTCGTGCCTATCTGCCAAAGCCCCTGTGACATCTCTGTCGTGCAGACCTCGGCTTCTGGTGCCAACCAATGGATTTCTCTCCACTGCAGATGAAACCATGCATCCGTAATTTCATTGTCAACTCTTGGCACATGCCTGAAAACAATGGTGTATTCCAGACAACCCAACACAAAAAAATCAGAACTCTTGGGTACTTAGCTGAACGTCTTAATCAACGCTACCAACATGTTATCAAAATTAAATGTGACCTTTTTAACATGTCTACCCCACAGCACTAAAGTCACCAGCAGCAGAAAAATTCTAGAATGGCAGACCATTTTCCTTGCAAAAATAAACCAAAAACCTCCTCCAGGCAATCTGACAATGTGATATTATAGAAAAGTATCCGTAAATGCCAATCCCAACCACCTACAAAACGTCTGTCTACCATGCTCTCACCACTGGACATGCAAAATTCAGGTGGCCAAGTAATACTTGTATGCCCTTCACCTGACTTCCTCCTGGCAAACATATTCTCAATCAACACCACAATTTTCTCCTAAGTATCCACTGGCAGTCTTGCCTCAGTCGCTACAGAGTCCAATTCTGTTCCTAAGACTGTCAGTGCTGTCAGTGGCTCAACAGTTTTTCTGGAGCTAGCGGGACCCCCTACATACTTGATCAGTTTCTAGAAGCACTCAAAACATCTCCGACTGTCATCAGTGTCTCCAGGCCCAACAAAGAAAACAATCATCCAAATAAAGTAACTGCTTTGCAACCTGTCACAAAAGAAAGCACTTGTTGAAGGAATGTTCTAAGCTTCTCAAACAATTAACATGAAATTGAAAATCTCATTAGTAAAATGTTGTCTAGAAAAATGTGCCCCTCAGATTGAATGAACATTTAGATAGACTGGAAGCAAACAAAATCTGATTTGCTAGGTTATGTTGTGCATTTGTAAAGTGCACTATCACCCACAAGGGTATCCTGGTGTTGAGCAGGTGTGTGTGCCTAGCCCTGCCTATGGTAGGTTGGTTAATTAAAAAGGCAGGTCTTCAATTCAAGAAGAGAGGTGGAGGTTCTGATGTGGAATGGGAGGCCGTTCCCCGCATTAGGAGCAATGTAAGAAAACACTTGTCCTCCTGATTTAGTTTTGTGTATGTTTGGGAGATGTGCGAATAGGAGTCCTGCGGAGCAGAGGTATCTAGGTGATTGGTGGTAGGAGATGCAACTGTTCAGGTAGGTGGGGCCTAAGTTGTGTAGTGCCTTGAATGTGTGTGTGATGAGTTTGAAATGAGCACGTTTGTGTATCTGGATTCAGTGAAGCTCCCTGAGGTGTGGTGTGATGTTAGTTCTGTGTGGGAGGTTGAAGATGAGTCTGGCTGCTGAGTTCTGAATGCTTTGTAGTCCTCTAGTGAGTTCCTTGGTGATCCCAGCGTAGAGGGTGTTGTCATAGTCCAACTTGCTGGTTTCTAGGGCGTGAAGGCTCTTTGTCCAGCTCCTTTAACCAGTGCCACTGTGTCATCCACAAAAGCATACTACACTGAACTTAACTTTTCTGGGATAAAATCATTGACCCATACAAATGTTGAATCATACAAAATTTACCTGGCATGGGAGCAAGCTCCTGCCCCCCCCCTCCTCCCCGGTGATACTATTGGTATATTGCGTGGCCAGTCCTGAAGGGAACCCACCATTCTCTCCTCCAGCTGTCTTCATCAGCTTCCTCCAGAGAACCTCCTGGTGTGCTTTTGTGAATCTAAAGTTTTCCACCCACCTTCTTACACATGGTGGCATAGAACCTAACTGAAAACCCCACTCAAATGCCTATAATAACAACTCAGCATCTTCTCTGTTTGGATAAAATTGCAGCCAATGACACCTTTTTCCAACTGGCACGCCCCCTCCCCCCTACTACCCTTTCCTTGGCAGTTTCTCTGTGGCAGTCTGTTTGTTGATCTTTGGCTTAGACTTTTCTCTTGACTTATGAGGTATATTGATGCTATTTTAAATTGACTAATTACCTTTTGCTTTCAGTAATGATTGTTAATTTTGAATAAACCTTCATGGTTTTGACTTTGAGTATTGCCTTGCTTAGGTTTTCACTATTTGCCTAAGGGCCATAGTCCTTTGGGTCTCACATGGCTCCAATCTTGCCTATCTGCCCTTTTATAATTTATTGGTACAAAGTGCCAACAATAGTAAACTTTAAAGAACTAAATACAATTCTTTTGCCAACAGAGAGCAGTATGATGATTTGCAACTTGTTAACTCAGTCACAGTCATGCTGACAACACGTGGTGCTTAGATGATGCGCTCCCAGGATGCTGCGCAATGCTTTCCTTCTCTCTTACACAACCCCCCAAAACCGCTCTATCTTTCTGCCTGCCCTTTCTTTGTCTCGGTCACCCTATCATCTCTCATTTGTGGGTCGAGCCTACCAGACATTGCTTGTGTTGTCTGTTGTGAGGGATATGGTGGCTTAACAACATAAAGGGGCTTGTAGCCCTCTGATTGCTTACCGTTGGTTGGCTGTCCTTGTCTCTCTCATTTGCCTGTTTCTTATTCATGCCTCAGCTTGTCAATCATGTGTCTGTTCCCCCATGGAGCATTGCCTCCTTACAATCTCCTTAATTATCTGGCACCTCTCCTACCAATGCTTCCTTTTCAAGCCCTACTTTTAAGATCTTGTCTGAGATGGCACATGTGCTGTTGCAGGACGTTTTGTTAGCTTAAAGGGGAGTTTGAGCCCGCCCATTAGTTAGCATTGGTTTGATTCCTTGTCACTCTCTTTTCCTTGCTTCTCATAGGTCAGCGTGTGCCGGCTTCACTTTCTCTTCCTGTTTGTCCCTTCCCTGTAGCCTGGGCGAAGTACTTCTACCTTTTGGTGCCCGGTACCGTTCCAATACTCACATGCTTTCAAAGATACTTTTTAAAAATGTTAGTTACAGCACTCCATGAGCGTGCATGTGTTTTCATGCCGTCTCTCCCCCATCTATGTCCCAGGTTGTTGCTTTCACTCCCGTCTTTACCACTCCCTCCTACATTCTGTTGTTGCATGCCCCTGTCCCTGCCATCCATCCCACATTCTGTTGTTACTTGACCCATTCCTCCCACTCCCTCCTGCTTTCCGTTGTTGTTGCTTGCCCCCTTCCCTCTCATCTCGTCCCACATTCCATTGTTGCTTGGCCCTGTCTCTCCCACACCCTTCCTCATTCTATTGGTGTTGCTTTCAAAAGCAATGACCTGAGGTGGCATAGAGTTGTTTGGGGGAATAAAGGTTGAAGGGGGCTCAAATTCCTAGCAGAAGATGATATTGGAGTGCTGTTCGTAGGGAAAAAAAAGTAAGTCGTACTCTACGAAAACATTTTTTAATTTCTTTCTGGAGTTGGCAGAAGTCAGCTCTCTCAGTTGCCGCAAAGGAGAGACCTCTGCTGAGGATTTCTGTTTCAGATGACATCAGGCTATGCTTTGATAGGTTAAAAATGGGTATTGTCTTAGCACTCATGGTCACTCCTGACCCCATTTGTAGAACTTCCTGCTGGTCTGTCTGTCTCTTGGGTACTGAAACTGGACTCTCTTCTTGCCTCTCTTGCCCCATGTCCCTTGGCTAAAAGATATTGTCCCGATAAGTCTGTGTAAGTGCATGTGCCCTCCTGTGGGTCAGAGTCGTCAGAGCTGCAGGACGATTTTGAAAAGGAAACTTTTTTGTTATTTTTTAAAGTTGCCCCATGTCTGATGTTTGTTGTTGGTCTGGTTCTGAGAATAGAAATCTTCTGCTAAGTATGGATGTTCCTTTTTATTACTATAATTCTTTTTTTTTTTCTTTTTCATTGTCAACAAAATAATAGAGTAAAATCATCGACATTGGCATTTCAAACTGACATGACAATACATAGGACATTCGATTGCACGTTCTTCAGTGACACGTTCCAACAGCCACAGATCATTTGACCTGCCACCCAGTAGCACTCTAGAATGATAAATGTGTTCCCGCAATATTGGGGAAGCCACAGGTCATACGGTAGTTGGCCCAGAAGAGGCATTAGGTTCTTTGATTCACGCCTGCTAAGTACGAGTGCAATGGAGCCCATAAGTCCTTAGGTCTCGAGAATGGTGGGAGGAATAAATCCCTTTATCCTGACTAGAAGGAAGGGTCCCTACTTGGGCAGGGGCAAGCCACTGCCAACTAGAGACCCCCATTTTGTGTTGGACTTGGCCATTTTTCAGATTTAGCCCCGAACATTTTGCCTTTTGCCTCTTATTTTTCCGACCTGTTTTTGTTGGCTTTAGGACTCTGGGCACTTTACCGCTGCTGAGTGCTAAAGTGCATATGCTTTCTGTGTAAATTACAGTTCTGATTGGCTCTCCATGATTGGCATATTTGATTTACTGGAAAGTCCCTAGTAAAGTGCACTATGTGTGCCCAGGGCCTGTAAATCAAATGCCACTAGTGGGCATGCAGCACTGGTTGTACCACCCACATGGGTAGCCCTGTAAACTTGTCTCAGGCCTGCCATTGCAGTGTCCGTGAGTGCAGTTTTAAACTGCCATGTCGACCTGGCAAGTGCACCCACTTGCCAGGCCCTAAACCGTCCCTTGTACTACATGCAAGATACCCCTAAGGTAGGCCCAAGATACTGAAACGGGCAGGGTGCAGTGTATGTGAATGGTAAGACATGTACTGTTGTATTTTGCATGTTGTGATAGTGAAATACTGCCAATTTAGTTTTTCACTATTGTAAGGACTAGCTCTCCCATAGGTTATCACTGGAGCTGCCTTGTAACCTTTTAGAAGTGTAACTTTCAATTGGGAACATCTAATGATTTGAAGCTTGGGCTCCCTGAGCTCAGGATTTAAAAAAACATCTTTTAGTGAAGGTGGTTTTTAAATTGTGTGTTTGAAGATGCCACTTTTAGAAAGTGGGCATTTTCTTGTTTAACCATCCATGTGCCTCTGCCTGCCTGTGGAATCGATGTCTGGTTTAGACTGACAGGAGCCTGTTTGTGCATTCACGCTAGACAGTCACACATAGGGAGTTGAGGTGTGCCCACCATATCCAGGTGGCCCATCGCTAGGCTGATGGACCTTCCTGAGGTAGAGTGGTGGAAGGAGCTGTCACCTTTACCTGAATAGGGCTCTGCATGTCCTCTCACAGTGCGGTCTCCACCCCCTGGAGTGTGTCTGGAGCCAAGGCCAGGCAAGGCAGGAACTTGTAAACTACTAAGATTTCAAATGCCAAAAGGGGTATAAGTATTGGACCTAAAACTCCAGACTGTTAGAACACTTCTGGACTAGGAGGACCCTGCGAAGAAGAAGAGCTGTCAGGAGGAGTACTGCCCCTTTGTTGTGTGTTGCTTTGCTGGGTTGGCCTGCAGTTGCTGTTTCTGTCTGTGGGCAGTGTAAAGGACTGGACTTTTACTTTTCTGTATCCTGCTTAAGAAGATTCTCCAAGGGCTTGAAGTAGAGCTTACCTCCTGTTAAGAAGTCTCAGGGACACAAAGACTTCACCTACAATGCCTGGACCCCATTGCTGGGAGTCCTGAACCTGCCAAGTGGTGCCAATGCCAGTTCTGGGCCACTGGAGATTTGCTGAGCTGTAATTGCCAGAAAAGCATTCCAGACGCTGTCACTTACGCCACTGCCTGCACCGAAGCCGTGGTCGCCGCTCGCTAAGTGAGCGCAGCATCAACTTTGACGACACTGCAGCCCTGGTCTCACCAACGATGATGTACCTCGCTGAACTCAACGCCGCTGCTTGTTCAACAGCACCGCAACGGTGGCCTCACCGCCACCGCCTAAGCACTGTCATCGACGCCCCTGTCTACACCCGTGGTCACCGTCTCGCCACATCGCCCTCGACGACCCCGCAGCCTCGGGCTGCCGACAACAGCGTCATTGACCAATGCCACGCCGCTGCCTGCACCAAAGCCACAGACACCACATCGTGAAGTGCATGACGCACCGCCGGCGACAACACTGCAGCCCCGGCACTCGACGTCAGCGCGCCTGACTTGGATCTCATGGAGTTCGATCTGCAATGCATGTGACTCCGAGGACTCACCGACTTTTGTACCGACTTGCAGCACCGATAACCGCGACCCCTCACCGCCACACTTCACCACAAGGTCCTCGAGGCCTCTTCAATTTCCCCGTTACTGTTTGCAGGTCTTCCCCGACGCTGTAGCCTACCCTCGACTCCATCGAGGTCAGACTGATCTGTTGGATTTGTTGGTCACGACGCCTTGATAACCCCAGTTGGTGATAACAACTGTCTTTTTGCTTTATTCTTACGAAATTCATATCTTTGCTTGCGTATGTTGGATTTTTGTTGTTTGGTCTTGTTTTGTTTAGATACATTTTTACTATTTTCTAAACTGGTGTGGTGTCCATTTTGTTGGGTTTTCGCTGTGTTTCTGTGTGTGTTTTGTACAAATACATTACACATTGCCTCTGAGATAAGCCTGACTGCTCATGCTATGCTACCTAGGGGGTGAGCAGGGGTTATCTTCGGTGTGTAATCCCCTTATCCTGACTAGAAGGAAGGGTCCCTACTGGGACATGGTGCATGCCACTGCCAACTTGAGACCCCCATTTCTAACAAGTAAGTTGTAGTTTTGTGCATTTTCAGAGGAGGTAGTGAGGTCTTGAAGCCATTGGGCATATCGAGGAGGGGGGATTGAGACTCCCACAACATAGCTATTCTACATTTCCCCAGCAATAGGACCAAGGCTACAAGTTTACGTTAGTGTTTCAGAACCTCCTTGACATAGCCAAGCAGTGCCACCATGGGTATTATGGTCAAAGTCTGAAAGTGTTATTGACTGCAGTTAATGTGGTCAGCTTCTGCCCGTATGTGTAAACTTCAGGGCAGTTTCAGATTATGTGCAGGTAGGAGGCATCCTGAGCCCCACATCTCCAGCAGTTTGTGTTTGCGGAGAAACATATTTAAACAGGGCATAGGAGTATAATACGCACTGTGTAAAACTTTAAAATGTATACATCTGAACAGGCCATTGGAGGAATTTTTTTTGAGTCTGTTCACAGCAATAGGACCACTGTACATCTGTCAGGTAATGGTCGAGTTTGTTTTCCCAGTTGTATTTAGGTTGTGAGGGGGTTGGAGAAGTTCCTTACTATAATTCTTGATGTTGTTCTGGACCTTGTCAGATTTCTTTTTTTTTTTTTTAAAACATATTTTATTTGTCAATTCGCAAATGTTGCGCAGGGCTCTGCACACCAGAGTCATCTGCCAAAGCAAACCAAATACCACCATTACAGCAAACGACTTTTTCTTTTTCCTTTTTTGGCCACCATAATCAGCAATACAATACATAAGAATATTCAACAATAGTGCCCCCCTCCCACTCCCCCCCAAAGATCGCACAAGTCCATACTATCTCGTCCGTAGCTGTAAAAAGGAGATCAAAAGATCCTAATCCAGGCCCACCACCCCCCTGCTCCGTCCCTCCCCTCCCCCTATACTGGCCCCTCGGTTAGAACCGGCATCGAAGGCTCCTCTATCACCGGAGGTTCCAGCCAGAGGCCCCGGTACTCCGCCCATCGTTTCCATATTTTATAATGTTTGCGCGGGCACCCCCTGGCCACAAAAATGGGTTGCTCCAGACCCATGCAAAAGTCCAGGCCATTTTTCCAGGCAGCCACCGATGGAGCCCCCATCGCCTTCCAGGCTTTAGCAATGTCTCTTTTGGCCAGTGTAAGACCGAGCAGCATGAGGTGTCGTTTATAGGCATTGCCCCCCACCCCTTCCATAACATGTAACAGTGCCAGCCGTGGTGTGCGGATAAGCTCCCAGCCCAGGACCTCAGAGAGACAGGCAAAGACCCCCCTCCAGAAGCGATGTGCACTGCCAAACCGTATGTATAAACGTACCCTCAGCCCGACCACAGCGAAGACACTCCGGGGATGCAATCATCCCTGCCCGCCACAATCTTGTTCTAGTAAAGTAGACCCTGTGGAGGTATTTGAATTGGACTAGACGAAGCTGTATCACTATGGCCGCCCCCCGCGGGGCTGCCAGGGCCTCCGTCCAGTCCTCCTCTTCCAGCCCACCCACATCTGCCTCCCAGTCGGAGTTTCTGAAGTGTAGGGGAGCAATGCGTGACCAGGGACTGATAGATACGCGAAATCTTTTTTTCTTTCAGATCCCCCATGAAGACTTTAGCTTCAATGGGACTAAACTCGGGTATGGACTCCAGGCCCTGCAGACTAGGAGCCAGTGCGTGGCGCAGCTGTAAGTATCTATAAAATTGCGCCTGGGGCATATGAAACTCCTCCTGGAGATCGCTAAAGGATTTTAGTGTCGTGCCCCTCAGAACATCGCCCAACGTGGAGATACCAATGATGTCCCATCCCCGAAATCCCGGAAGGGGCGCCAAATGGGGTAGGCGCCCATTATTCCACAGAGGAGTCTCCCGGGTCAGGACGTTCCACCATCCCATACGCCGCAACGCCTGCCTCCAAACCATGAACACCACCCGCGTGACTGTTGGCAGCGCGCTCCGTAGCCGTGCCGAATACAGAAGTGTATACAATGTGTGATGTCCCATAAGGTAGCGTTCCAGTGCGTACGCCGGATCCTCCCTATCTCCATACCACCACTCATTAAGGACCAATAGATGCGAGGCCTGATAATACGAGAGTAGATCCGGGGTTGCCAGTCCCCCACAATAGGTGGATAAGAAGCATGTACGTATGGCCACCCGCACCTTCCCTCCTTCCCACAGAAACTGCCCCAACACGGAATTCACCTGACGGAACCACCTAGGTGGGATCGGAAACGGGTGATTCTGCAGCTGGTAGAGAAGTCGGGGGAGCGCTACCATTTTGAAGATTGCCGATCTGCCAAACAGTGTCAGGGGCATGCGGGACCAGGACTTAAGGTCGGCACGAACCCGTTCCCACACGGGTGTCAGGTTACGCTCCCAGGCAACGGCCGGTACATCCGAGAGTACCACCCCCAGATATTTCAATCCACCTGCGGCCAACTGAACCGCGGTCGCCCACGAGCCCGCCCTCATCTGACCTCCCAGCGCCCACAGTGTGGATTTACGGGGGTTCATGTAGAGACCCGACGCTTCCCCAAAGACCTGCATTATACGCAGGAGCCGTGGCCCCGTCCTGTCCACCTCTGTCAGAAAGAAGAGAACGTCGTTCGCGTACAATGCAATTCTATCAGAAAGGCCCATGGCCCATTCAAATCCCCGTACCTGGGCGTCCATGCGCACCCAGGCCGCCAAGGGCTCCATGGCCAAGGCGAACAGATATGGCGACAGGGGGCATCCCTGCTGCGTGCCCCTCTGGATAGCAAAGGAGGAGGAGGCGGCGCCCGCAACCCGTACCGATGCCGTCAAACCCGTATAGAGGAGCCTCACGTAGGAAAGAAAGCGCGGGCCCAGGTTGAGTCTAGGAAGCGGAGCGAACGGGTAGACCCAGCTCAGGGAATCAAACGCCCTGTCTATGTCCGCCAAAAGGAGTGCCGCCGGTTCTCCTATTCGCTGAATCGCCGCCACCGCCACCTGAGCCCTTCTGATATTGTGCCGGGTAGCCCGTTGAGGCATGAACCCCGCCTGGTCGGGGTGCACCAGTGACGTGATATGGGGCAATAGTCGATTGGCCAGCGCCTTCGCCAGGATTTTGGCCTCCACATTTAACAGGGAAATGGGGCGGTAAGAGGCATGATCCTCCGGGGGACGCCCGGGCTTATGGAACACCACCACTTCTGCGTGTCTCCAGTCTGGGGGAAGTACACCTTTATCCCGGGCCTCCTCCACCACCGCCCGGAAATGTTGGGCCAACTGCACAGCATACTGGTGAAAAAACTCACTCGGAAACCCATTGGGTCCGGGCGCCTTCCCAGAGTTAAGTTCTCCCAGAGCCGCTCCCAGTTCCTCGGTCGACAAGGGGGCCTCCAGCTGGTCCCGCAACTCGTCCGACAGCGCCTTGGGTGGCAGATCCGCAATAAACTTCTCAACCGCAGCAGCCGACAGACATTCCCGGGGGGCATAGAGATCCGCAAAATATACCGCGAAGCTCTCCGCTATAGTAGGAGGATCTGTAATCGGTGTCCCCGCCGGGTCCAAAATCCCCGGTAGGGCCTGGGAGTGAAAGGTGCCCTGACAAAGGCGATGCAACATCTTACTAGACTTGTCCCCCATTGGTACACTCTGCTGCGCGTTGCCAGCCAGGCCTGACGTGCCTCATCCATCAGCAGAGCTGCACATTCCTGTTGGGCCAAGAGCAATTGCCTCACTCCCAGATCACTCCCTGACTCACGGCTCTGTCGATCAAGCCTCTCTATATTCGCCTCAGCTCGAGTCAGTTCCTCCCTACGCTGCCTGCGCGCTGCCGCGCACCAGGAAATGTCTACCCCTCGCAGAGTTGGCTTCAGCGCTTCCCACAAGGTGGCTGCACTGGCTACGGACCCCGCATTTGCTGTCAGATACTGAGCTATAGACTCACCCATATAGGTGGTATATTCCGCATTCTGGAGATTCCACACCGCCAGGCGCCACCGAAACGGCCGCCGTCCCCTGCCGGTATCCAGCTCAATTAGCACTGGAGAGTGGTCCGAGAGACCCCGAGGCAGAATCTCCGCCGCCACCACCCTATCTGCCATTGCCCGGGGAACAAAAATATAATCCAGTCTAGAAAAGGATTTGTGAACTGCTGAGAGGTAAGTGTATCCCTGAGTCATGCCATGAGCACGCCGCCATGTGTCAACCCAATCTAGCCCCCGCACCATAGAGTGTAGTTTTGTAGGAAGAGCGCTCCTAAGTCCGTCCCCACCCCCCGTCCTATCCTGAGCCATGTTCATAACATCATTCCAGTCCCCGCCCACCACCGATAACACATCCGGCATATCGGCCCATAGAGATTGCAGTCGCTCAATTAAATTCCACTGCAAAGGGGGAGGGGCATATACACTCCCTAGAATCACGGGGTCCTCCCCGACCCTACCCCGGATAAATAAATAACGCCCCTGCCTGTCGATCCACTGCTGCTCATGCGTGTATGGGACCCTGCGATGTATCAATATGGCCACGCCTCGAGACCCTCTCATAAAGCCAGCATGATATACCTGTTGAAACCCATAGCGCTGCAGGCAAAGGGCCTTCGTGCCCATGAGATGCGTCTCCTGTAACATAAGAATATCCGCCTTCACCATCTTCGCGTGTTTTGGCGTATGGCCCCCCGCTTGACCTTATCTAGGGCCCCTCGTATATTCCAACTTAGGATACGGAGACCACCCTGCTTCTCTCGCCCACCCTCGGGCATTCTAGCCATATGGGGTTGCATCTGTGTTCAGCTCTAATATTAAGCCTTGGTGGCGTGTGTATAGCCTGTATCGGACCTGTAGTGGAAGTGCGACCTGTAAACATAAACACCCCGTTCCCAACAAACCCCCCACCCCTCAAAAAAAACACTGAAGTATCTGTCGCGGCAGGACTGGTCCCCGATCCCCAATGGGGGGATGGGCACCGCCCCAACCAATGGATCCCCAACTCACAGCCCATGACCACCTGGCAGGACTCCCGACAGCTCACACCTGACGGTAAAGCAAGCCCAATTCAGGACATCCCGGTAGTCAATAAATGAAGTTCCGCAACACCGCACCGGCATCCTCCGCTAATGTTCCAATGTCTGACCCCCCTGGGCCGGCCCCCCTCGGGAGGAGGCACTGCAGGACTGCGATCGCCGCCGGGATCTCGACCGTCTGTTACCCCTCTGCCGCTGTCCACGGGGGCCCCCCCGAGCTGCATCGCTCAATGATGAATCTGACTCCCTTCCCGGTGGGGTGTGGGCCCTCACCCGAACCGTTTCGTCCGTCCACTTGAATACCTCTTCTGAAGTGTCAAAGAAGTGAGTGCGGGAACGAAAGACCACTCGGAGGCGGCCGGAAAAAGCAGGGCATATGGAAGCTTGAGCTCTCGGAGCCGGGCCTTAGCGGCCATGAACGACTGACGTTGCTGCTGGACCAGCCGCGTGTAATCAGGGAATATCAGAATACGGGTATTATTGAACAGCAAGGGTCAGATTTCTTTTTGATTTCAAATATTTGATACAGACTTCTAGTCGCCGATTCCTTACCTCCGAATACTCCCCAGGTACCAGAATAGATCCAGGATTTTTTCTGAGCATTCTGCTTTGCGCCCCGGTATGTGGCGCCGACCGGCTTCCCATAGGCATCGTCCGTGCCGGAAGTGAAATGCGCAGTGCCTATAAAGGCATTGCGGCAGGGCGCTGACCTCCGGCATCATCTCCGATTCGGCTTGAGCTCCCTCAGTCAATTTTTTGGCTGGGTTTTTTCAACCCTTTTGTCGACATTGCGACCAGTGTGCCTTGTTTCCCAATATTTTTGGTAAGATGTCCCTGAAAAAACCTGTGGGATTTACGACTTGTGGTGCCTGTCACGACCCCCCACTTGGTTTGCCTTTTGTGCCTGGAGCCAAATCACGACTCCAGGACCTGCACAGAGTGCAAGACCATGCATGCGAAGGCTATCCGAGTGCGAGCCGTGAAGCTCCGGTCACTCGACACACCACTTTGCTCCGCTCCAGGTCCAGGTCGTGAGGGAGATCCAGGGACAGGTCTCTGAGTCATTCGCACCAGTCATCGTCGTGATCCCGAACTTTGTAAATCCCACACAAAAAAAAAAAAGTCGAAGCATACTTCGACTTTTCTGCAGTGTCCAAGTCACCGGACAAGGCAAGGCCCCGCTCCCACTTCGTTCCTGTGGAGCCTGGGACTGCTCCACGCCTCCCCAAGTTTCCTGGAGCAAACCCCGCCTAACCTAAAGAAATTTGAGACCATGCATCTCATTTTTGGACGGTCGGACCCCTCTGGAGTGTTTGTGGGACCCATGGGTACAAGAGGGGCTCAGTCTAAGTTTCCACTGGCGGGTTGACCTTAAGTACCACTAAGGTCCTCTGGATCCGGACCAACCCCGGTAGTGAATCCAAGTCCTCCACAGGGGTTCATTCTAGTGGCACTAATCAGGCCAAGGTCCCTACTAGGGGGGTCAGGAGAACCATGGGGGTCCTCAGATCCCCCTACAATCATAACCCTCAAAGGGCCTTTCAGGAAAATAAGGCGCTGTCTCCAATTCAGACTGTCTGGGTCCGGCCGGTGCTGATGTCGTGTGACGCCTGTCCAGCTCTGTATTGGAGTCCGGAATTACAATGGGATTGGTGCCACCGATGGCCATGGATCTGAGGATCCCTATGATTATCCTGACCCCCTAGAAGAGACAGTTCCTGTGGTTAGCTGTCGTGAGGAACTGGCTGTTGCCAGTGGTCTGGATACCTCACACAACACTTGTCTCCCCTCTCCTCCTACTGTGGCTATGGAGGATGAGGCCTCCTTTGCATTGGTGGTGCAGAGGGCAACTGAGGTCCTGGACCTCATGCTACCCTCAATGGAGGTCAAGATCAGTATCTTGACAGAGGTACTTCACCCCGGCGTATCCCCTCTGAACCCTTACTTCCCTTTAATGAAGCTCTCACTGCTTGGGGCCTGGGCCAAGCCCTGCACAGGCACTCCTCTGCACAGCACCATCGCCCCCTTCCATCGACCTGCGCTCGGGGACCCAGCCTTCCTCACTCAGCACCCTTACACTGAGAGCCTGGTGGTCCACGCCTCCTATGTCCAAAGGTAACCCTGGGGCATTCTCTACCCCACCACTGGACAGGTAATCCAAGAGGGTGGATACCTTTGGGAAGAGGATTTTCTCTTCCACCAGCCTTGCACTGCAGTTGGTGAACACTGTGTTTATTGGGCAGATACTCCCATACAGTATTGGATTCGGTTGCGCAAGTGCAGCCCATGGTCTTGGAGGAAGCCTGAACCATACTCTTCCCAAGCAATTGCTGATGTCAGAGACACTGCAAAGTACACCATGCGCTGCGGACTGGATATGATTGACTCGCTAGGCTGAGCGATTGCATTGTCAGTGGCACTTAGACTGCATGCCTGGCTGAGATCAGCTGACTTTTTGGGGTAAGTCCAGGCATCTCTTATGGACATACCCTTTGATGGTACTCGCCTGTTTGAAGACGAGGCGGATTCGGCACTTACTGACCAAGGGCTAAGTATGGGTGTCTTGGCAGTCGCCTTTGTTTCCTTCCCAGAAGCTGCTATTGCTTCAGGTTTTGGGGTGTTTCCCTCTGGGGATTGTGCACTACTGGAAAGGTGTTGTTCGTTTTGTTTCTTTCCCCTGCACCGCTGATTGAGTGGATGGCTCCCCCTCGTTTGGGAGCCCAAGAAGTTCCATGCCTTCTTCGAGCCTTGTGATGTGTCTTGCTTTATTGTTCAGGTCAAAAGCCAGGCCCAATGGATAAGTCCAGCGATATCTAATGTTATTGGACCGCAACTTTGCTGTCAGTGGTCGAAATAGTTGCCGTCTTTGTAGTGTAGACTGTGCCAAGTCTTGGTACAACGTGCATTTATATCCTTGGAAGGAAATCATATTTTTTTTCCTGGCCGCTCGCAGTAAAGCTTCCTTAACTTTGAAGGAGTGGAGCTTGACCAAAACATCACAGGTTCGTCGTCGCTCTCCCGATGCTTGGGTACCCACGCGATGTGCTCTTTCTATTTTGATTTTAATTTGGCGAGGTCCCCCCTCAAGGAACGCTTCCAGGTCTGGTCCCTCCTCCAGGTCTCTAATTCTTATGTTATCTCTCCGTGACCTGTTTTCCAGGTCTTCATTTTTCAGTAGTGCCACTTGAAGTTGTGTGTGAAGTTCCTGGACCTTATTGTGAGTTTCCGTGGCTCGCTTGTCGAGGTCCTGGGTTTGGGCCTCTTCCTCCAGTATTCTTGTGCCGATAGTCAACGTCCTGTTGAAGGGAGGACATGCGTTCTATAAGGTCCGCCTTGAGTTGCTCCATTGAGGCCTTTAAATCCGATTTCAGTTCTGTGCGCGACTCGGTTTTGAATTCCCTAAGGGAGGCCAGCAGGTTGTCTTTAGTGAGCCACATTCCTTTATCTGTTTCTCCTTGTTCCTGTGGGGTCCTCTTCTCTGTGGGGGTAAAGAAGCTGGTGACCTTACCAGTGGATTTTTTAGGTGGCATAGATGCGATCTGCTATCTCTTTTCTTTCGTGGGCAGGGACGTTCCTCTGGCCCCTGAGGTCTATGGCCCCTCACCCCTGGAGTGTAGCTGTCATCAGACACACATGTGGTGCTTCTGAATGTACTGTCTGCTGGCACCTTAACCCCTTCGATGCTCGTGACGAGCTCAGCTCGTCATGCTGTGCGGTAGCGCTGTGCGCATGACGAGCTGAGCTCGTCACGACCACACCCGCGATCGGAATGTCCAGCACACGAGCGGAATTCCGATCGCGGTCAAGGGGTTAATAAAGCATTGGGCCTCTGGCGGCCATTTTAAAGTCAGGCAAGCAGCTTTACTGTGGCTTCTTCTGTCCTCCTCGCACATTTAAGCCCCGGTACTCGTGCCTCTAGGTCGTCGCTGCTCTGGCACTCCTTCCCTGTGCTTTGTTTCTCTTTACGTATGGGATCAGCATTCCTCCTCGTTCGTGTCCTCCCTCATGCCACCATTTTACGCTCTGGCGCCTTCTGCGCTTTCCTCTTATCGGGGCGAGAGACGCCCCAGAGTGTGTTGTCGTCGTGGCTTTCCCCGCTCCCCTGGCCCCCAAGTGCTATGTCGGGCCTGACCAGCCCCTCACTCACTCCCCGCCTCTTCTCATGCGTGGGGGAGCCGGAGTCTCGGCCGCATCTCTCTTGCCGTCGGGCTGCTCTGGGGTCTCCGGGGAAGTCTCCCAACACCCGGTGATCCGTCTCACCTCCTACGGCACGACACGTATCATTCCATTCGGATCGCAGTCGTGTGTGTCTTCAAGGATCCGTCTCGTCCGCCGTTCATCTCGCTTAGCGCCGGAGATTCCGGCCACCATCTTGAAGACCTCCGGCAAACTCGGGCGAACACCGTCCCTGCAGCTTCTCATTTCTTTTTCTCGCTCCCGGCTGATTCCCGATGTGAACCTGGTTGGATCGCTCACTTTAAACGCTGCAAAAGTCATCGTATTCTTCTTGAAACAGCGAGGTGCTGCGGAGCCAGAGTAGATCACGTCCACCCGGCCATCTTGCCTGGCCACGCCCCCGAATTCAGCACTTAAGCGTTTCAAGAATAGCAGGGCCACGGCTAACTCGTTGGAGCTCACCATGGCCCTCAACAGCTACATCCCACCTTTTGCTCCTTCCATGGCTATGGTAGGGGCTACCAGTCGTCTCTTCACCACTAGTCACCATGGTCATCAGGCTCCCCAGTCCTTTCATGGCCTCAGATGTAGCTCCCACAGACCTTGTGGGATCCATGGCCAGAGGTCTTCCTAATCCACCACACACTCTGGCAGCTATAGCCAAGAAAAAAACCTTTAATATGCCCTCACAACATCATGGGAAGCTAGTTGGTGGCAGGATCTGTCACCCCCTGCCCCAAAGGCAAACAATTACATTAGACAAATGAATGTTTCAGATTGTTCAGTGGGACTGTGTCCTTCCTTTTACCGAAACCCTGCTGCCCTTGCCACCGTCCTCAGATTGGCTGACAGAGGACACCTTTTGCTACTGCAACAGAAAGTACAGGCTCTTTGGGGCGAAGGAGCCATCGAGAGGGTGCCTACATCAGAAGAAGGTAGTGATTGCTATTCTCGCTATTTCTGGTGGCGTAAAAAGGGTGGAGGCTGGCTCAGTATATAGTGTCGACCTATGGTGAGGCGCTGTGCACTGAGTCCGGGCAACCCTTAGTGATAGTGTTTAGGTCCCTGATAACCAAAGCTCTCAAGGGGTAGCTGTGGCAAGCAGCCAAGGGTTATCCAGGAGGGTGTAAAGCAGTTGCATTTACCACATAGTCAGTCGGCAAGCTTTCACACAAGAAAGAACCACACAAGTGTTTATGAAAATACAGTAGTATTTATTAACACAACACTAGGAACTAACTTGGTATATCTCCTACTGAGAGATAGCAAATACACATAAGAAGTACTTCAGAAACATGTAAGTAGCATAGAAAAACACATGGGGCCCTATAAGGGGGAGGGACAAACCATATACTAAGAAAGTGTTATGTGAGGTAAGTACCAAAACAAGACTGATATCCAAGGATAGAGGAGCCCCTGGGAAGCACAGAACTATCAAAGGTGGGTAGCTAGGGACCCCAAGATGACTGGGTGCAAAGTGGATACACTGAGTCAAACTTCCATAGGATAACACAGGGTAAGTTGCGGTTTAACTTTTGTTTCAGGACCCTTCCCAAAGGACACCAATTGGATCAGGGAAGGTTGGAGAGCCACCGGACCCGTGGATACCCAGGGAACCAGGATATCTACTCCAGGGAGCCCAGGTGCATACGGGTGAAGTAGTGTTGGAACCGCCTGTTGAAGCCAATGGAGGATCTTGGAAGTCCGGCGGCTGTAGCGACTCGTGGACCAGGATGGTGGAACCCAAACGTGGATTCTGGACGAGAAGTAGCTGAAAGCAGAGGAGACAGAGTCCAAACCACCCGGAGGTGTCCATGAGACGCAGGAGCACAATGCCACCCCTTGTCAGATGCACTTGCTGTAGCATAACGCTGCTGATGAAGCAGCTGTGGAGCCCAGGTGACGATGCAGGAGCACAGGAGCTGTCCACGAGCTGTCCCACGACGAATGACGAATACAGGAAAGTCAGTGGCCGCCATGACCACCAACAAGCCTTGGCAACCGCAACAGTTGGGTCAAAGGAAAAGAAGCTTGGCCACAGACCAGCAAGGTCTGTGGGACTAAACCAGCAAGGGTAAGTCAGGTCCGGCCCTCAGCAGGCAGGAGACCCAGCAGGAATCGTTGGAGTTCCCTCGAGGACCCTCAGCACCCCACAGAAGATGTAGGCCCACGATACAGGGAATGCCGCAGGACGGCCTTCTTGGAGCTGTGCGATGCTGGAGGTTGGGGCTTCTTGGAGCTAGACGATCTTTTGTGAGGAGAGTCAACAAGCCTTGCAACGGCAGACAGACACAGTGCACAGGGAGATGGTTCAGATGGCTGGAGAGGGATTACAGTTGCCCAAGTTGCAGGAAAGACTAGTGCGCCAACACACCACCACCTGTGTTGCAGAGTCTGGAGATGTTATTGGGACAACAGGATCATCAAATCGGTCGTCGACGTAGAGGTGCCTGCGGATGCAAGGAAGTGACTCCTTCACTCCAAGGGAGATTTCTTCTTGCTTGGATGCATGCAGAGTACTTGCTGACTCAGAGGATGTATGGCCACAGAGTTGCAGAAACTTGGAAGAGCGCGGAGACGAAGTTGCAGCAGAACTCTTCCCACCAAGAGCAGTCTTGTCTTTGGTCCTGGCTCGATCCAGCAGCAGAGTTCCATCGTCCAACAGCAGAAGAGTCTTCAGACAGGTCTTGATGAATCTTGACGAAGTCCAGGACGAATCCAAGGACCCACCCTCAGGGGAGCCCTTAAGTAACCATAAAAGGCAGAAGGAAGTCTTCGGCGGTGACCGACCTATCGGGGGAGGTCAAGGACGCAATCATCTGGCCTAGCCTGTCAGTTGCTACCAGGGGCCATGATTCAAGATGGCAAAATCAAGTGGCCACCTGGAGGAGCTCTGGGCACCTCCCTAGGGAGGAGCTGGACAGGGGGGTGGACACTCCCTTGTCCTTTTGTGTAATTTCGTGCCAGAGCGGGAGCCAAGGGCTCCTGAACTGGGCAAAATTGGTTTATGCAAAGAGGGCACCAAATGTGCCCTTCAGTGCATGCTGGTGGCTCTTGGAAGCCCCACCTAATTATAAAGGAGAGGTGGTCAAGCCTCTCCTTTGCAGGAAATCCTTTGTTCAGCTTCCCCTGCCCAAGTTAAGCTCATCAGCAGGGAGGCAGAACAGTGTCTGGGGTCGGCAGCAGAACCAGGTGGCAGGCAGACCCTGTAAGGCTACACCGGTAGGTATTGGGGTGTCCTCTAAGGAGCCCCCCAGTATACATGGCATCATGCAACTAACACTGGAATTGGTGTAGTTGCATGATTCCAACATGCTTGATACCAAACATGACCAGGTTCGGAGCAGCCATTATGTAGTTAGACATCTCGACTTTCCAGTGTCCACTACATACCTTAAAATGGCTGCTCTGCACTTACAAACCCCAGAGAATGGAGTCCGGAGTTTGTAGGGGTCCCTTTGCTCGTGCAGGGGTACCCACACACTAAGAACCATGCATATCTACCCTTAGACTGAAGGGCCTACCTTAGGTGTGACATATAGGTTTAAAGAGCATTTACCAGGATATAAGGAAAACCTTGTATCTAAAGTGAAAGGTGCATGCACCATTTCATGCAGACTGCGGTAGCAGCTCTGCAGACACAGTTTGCATGGACTCAAGTGGGTGGCACAATACATGCTGCAGCCTATGGGAGACCCCTGGTGGACCAATGCCCTGGATACCTCAGTACCATATACTAGGGACTTACAGTGGTACCGAAGTATGCCAATTGTGGAGTGTACTAAGTACTTACCAGCACATTTAGAGGAGAAAGCACTGCCACTGGGGTCCTGGTTAACAGGATCCAAGTGAACTACAGTAAAAACACACTGACACCAGGCAAAAAGTGGGGGTATCTATGCCAGAAAGATTCTACTTTCCTACAGAGGCCTCCATCCTATTCCAGACCTATGCCCTCTCAACGACTACCTGAAAAAGAAAAAAGTTCAAAATGCTCACTAAGGTTCTGTTTGCTTTGGGAACTGTAGACTGGATAGTAGCTCTGGATTTGCAGGACACATATTTCCATATTCCCATTTTGCCAGTCCACAGATGTTACCTGCGGTACATGGTGGGGTCAAGACCATTTCTGTTCCCTTTCAGACTTACTAGCGCCCCCTCGGGTGTGCACAAAAGTGATGGTTTGCAGCCCACCTACGGAGTTTAGGGGTTCCAGTCTTCCTCTACCTCAAGTACTGGCTGTTAAACTCACGCTCCCACCTTCAGACTACAGCAGACTCCTGCATTTGCTGGGGTTCTGTATCAGTGTGCCGAAGTCGCACCCTACTGCCTCCGATGCTCCCTTTCTTTGGAGCCATTCTGGACACAGTATAATTCCGCACCTATCCTCGAGAGCGGCAAATCCAGGATATTCAGGCTCTGATTCCGATGCTTCAGCCTCCATTCGGGATTTGGGTGAGACTAACTCTGAAGCTACTGGGCCTCATGATCTCCTGCATCCTGCTGGTAAATCATGCCCATTGGCATGTGAAGGCTCTGCAGTGGGACCGGACATTCCAGTAGATTCAGCATCAGAGAAAACTCTCCGATCTGGTCCAGATGTCGGAGGGAACTGCAAAAGAAAAGACCTGCAGTGGTGGCTGACAAACCAAGATTGGGTTAGTAGCAGACCCCTCTATCTCCCCAACCCAGAACTCTCAGTTGTTAAGATGTTTCATTTCTGGGTTGGTTTGGCCATCTGGGAGATGTGGAGATCAGAGGACTCGGGTCCCCTGGTGGAGTCTCAGCTCCACATCAATATGTCTGGAGTGAAAGTCTTCCTCCCATCAATCAATGGAAGGCTGGTTCAGATGTTCACGGACAACACCACTGCCATGTGGTACTGCAACAAACAGGGCAGAGTGGGGTCCTGGACCTTGTGTCAAGAGGCTCTACACCTCTGGACATGGCTGAAACTTCAGGACATTTTCTTGGTATTACAGCACTTGGTGAAATCCCTAAATACCAGTGGGGACTAATTCAGCTGGCAATGCCTTGTGGATCACAAACACACAATGTCAGCACTTCTGCACGTTGGAGTTCCAAAAGCGACTCCCTCTTGGAGACTTATTTTGTCTCTGGTGCAACACGGGACTTCTGTACATCTTCCCGCCGATAGCACTCCTGCCACAAGTTCTGAAGAAGACCAGGACTGACTGGACCCAAGTCATCTTAATGGCTCTAGATTGGGCAAAGAGAATATGGTATCTCAAACTCCTGAGCATGAGTCTCGGTTCTCCGATCACGCTGCCTGTTTGTGAGGATTTCCTCTCACAGCCACAGGGCAGGGTTCTGCACCTGAACCTGCGCACTCTCCACCTGCGTAGGTGAAGATTGTGCGGTGATAGCTGAGAGTATTCGATCTGCCTCCCGAAGTATGTGATATCATCTTGGCAGCCAGGCATCCCTTGACATAACCTGTATACACATGCAGATGCGACAAATTTGTGGCTTTGTGTACTGTGAAATTTATTGATCCTCTGTCTGCACCCTTGTCTTGAGTCCTTTTGTTTGCATTGCCCCTCGCCCTCTAAGGCTTTTCTTTGGGCAAAGTTAAAGGAATCTTTCGGCCATCTCGGCATTCTTGCGGCTGCCGGATCAGCCCTCCTTGTTCAAGTCACCTTAAAGGACTTCAACATTGGTTTTCCCCTAATCCTTTTATTATGCCCCAGTGGGACCTGGGTCCTCTAAGACATCCTACCACGAAAACAGTCTTATTGGTGACCATTTAATCGGCTAAGAGGATTAGCAAACTACAGGCGCTGTACACTACCTTTTTTCCAGACAAACTGGCCCTTTGCACTCGTGCTTCCTTTCTGCCAACAGTGGTGGTACTCTTCCCAATGGGCAGAACCTCACACTGCTAGTCTTCTTTGCTCTACCTCACTCTACCAAGGAAGAGGAGAGACTTCAACGTCTGGATCCAAAAAGAGCGTTGTCATTCTACATTAACCACACAGAAGTTATGCGGGTGGACGATAAACTCTTTGTTGGGTTTCCTGGGGCTAAAAAAGGGAAAGCAATGCAGAGTATAACCATGTTCAGAAGGATTATACTTTGCATCAAGATCTGCAGCGCATTGGCTAAGAAACAACCCCCTCAAGGCTTGCAGGTTCATTCCACCAGAGCCAAGGCTGCGACCACTGCATTAGATCGCGGAGTCACCGTTCTGGATAACCATCAGGCAGCCACGTGGGCATCACTGTACATGTTTACCAAGCACTACTGCCTAGACAGTCGGGTCGAGCGTGATGCCATTTCACCTGTTTGGTCCTCCAGGACTTTCTAGTTTAACTAGTTCGCAGACCCTCCTCCAGGGAGGTTTTGCTTAGGCATTTAGTCTAAGGTAAGGAATCTGCAGCTAGAAGTCTGTCAGATGAACAAGTTACTTACCTTCGATAATGCCTACTCTATATAGCTGCAAATTCCTTACTTACCCTCTCATCCTCCCCTCTCTGCAAACTGGGTTCCTTCTAATGAGGTCCTTGAGGACATAACTTTGGCATACTGGTCACATTACCTCCATATGGCTCTGTGCTTCTGGTGCGGAAAGTAGTCACGAAACTGAGGTCAGCGCGCTGGGGTGCTGCCTATATAGGCACTGGGCACGTCACTTACGGCTTAGACGACACCTGCACGGAACCACTCAGGGCGACCTACCAGCACACAAAGAGGACTACTCAGAAAAAATTCAGGATCCAGTCTGACGCATGGGGAATATCCTAAGGTAAGGAATCAGTGGCTAGATGGTGTGTCTAACAGGGCATTACCGAAGGTAATGACTTGTTCTTAGTGAACTCCTTAATAGTTTTATTCAGTTTCTTGAGAGCTAACTTTGCCTCAGAGAGTAGGTCTATTTCAAGCAGTAGTTTTTCCAATTCACATATTTCTTATTCTCTCCTGCTGTGTTCTAGAGCAGTCTCTATCCCCATTACCATCAAGTGCCTTAAACATGTAGGGGCAATGTGGCTAAATCCATCTCTAAATTTCTTGTCTTCTCTAAAAATACACAGGACATTATGAACATGTAAGCCAAGGGGACTAATGACTTTTAAATACTCATTAAGCATTTGTGCATGTAATTCTGTTATAACTTGCTTCTTTTTGTACTTCTCTAGTTTCTCAAGAGTAGCCCGTGTGGTATCCTCGCTGGGTGTTTTTTGAACGGGTAGAGGAGAAAGCCACTGTATAACTTTTGTTATATATTCTTCTGTGTAAGTCAGGCCGCTCTATCAGATATAGTATTCTCAGAGGGTCAGAAAGTAGTGAGAAACGTACAGCAGGAACAGCTGGGTTCCACCAACTCCCAGATGTAGAAAAATGAGCAAATAAATATATACAAAAATAACTCCTGATTCAGGAGTAAAGGGTACAACGTGCCCTTGCGGTTATCAGGACCACGCTTTAGTGAGTACATAGAACAAGAGCAGCCTTTAAACCAGTGGGAACCTGGGCAATCAACATAAACAAAACAGTGATTCACCTGGTATCGTTAAAGTTGTATTCCGAGCATTCATTAAATGTAAAAAGGAAAAGATAAAACAACAATCAATATAAGAAAACACCTTGGTCTGTAATTGTTTTTTTGGTTCATCATTTAGGGAAGGTATATGCAGACCCTAAAAAACATGTTCACTCTGAACAATAAATACATATACAAGCTGCCAGTGTACACACATAATCAAACAACAGAAATATAAGGTGCTCAGTGTCTCAGTGCGGAGAAAATACATGAAGCAAATCACACAAATAAAACTGCCATCTTTAAAGTATGTATCTCCAAAAGCACACATATGAACAGACGATACAGTAGCTATTTATTACGGCTCTTAACAATTAGTGTGCTGTGTTGTCCATGACATCTGATAGAGACATCTAGCCGCAGATTCCTTATTTTAGAATCCTCCCCAGGTGCGAGACTAGATCCGGAAACGTTTTTCTCACAGCACGTCCGAGTGCCGACATAGGGCGTCGCACAACTCCGCATCAACGTCTTCCACCGGATGTGACATCAACGGAATCCATATAACTCCCTCGCTGACATCATTTCCTTCTTTTCCACGCTCCCCGCGTGAATCCGGAGCGGTTAGGGACGTTTTTGCAGGTCCATCTTGACGCCTTGTCGAGAGAAGTGTGTGCTATTTTCAGACAATGTCGTCTGGATTCAAGCCTTGCAGGACTTGCGATAGCCAGATGTCTATCATGGACCCGCATACAGTCTTTTTATGGTGCCTCAGAGAGTACCACGACTCTGAGGAGTGCGGTTCCTGCCAGCGTCTTCAACCAAAGGCGTTGAAAGAGCGCCACATGGAACTCCTGTTGGCGTGTGTAGGAAAGTAGGATCTGCTTTTATGGTTACCCCCACTTTTTTGCTTGATGTAATGCTGTTTCTGACTTGTCTGACTGGGATCCTGCAAATCAGGACCACAGTCTGTCCTTTCTCCCCTAAATTGGTTTGGTAAGTACTTGGGTACTTCCCAGACTGGACACTGGTGCAACCTTATCAGTCCCTAGTATATGGTACTAAGGTACCCAGCGCATAGGTACACCAGGGGTCCCCCATGGACTGAAGCATGTATTATGCCACCAATGGGAGATCACTCAATTTGTAACTACAGGCCTGCCATTGCAGCCTGTGTAAGCTGGTGCTAGCACCACTTACGAAAGATATAGGTTTCCCTGTATCTAAGTTCACTGCACTTAAAACCTATGTCACCCCTATAGCAGGCCTTCAAAATCCTGAAGGCAGGGTGTTGGGTTCTAAGTGTGAGGGTGCCCCTGCATGAGCAGGACACCCCTACGGAGTCCATTCTCCCGGGTTTTAAGTGAGGCAGCCATATGACATATAGAGGGGCACAGCTTCATTACGCGGTGACCATCTCGAAATTGGCTGCAATAAATCCCATCATGTTTGGTATCAAACATGTTAGAACCATACCCCCACACTGTACAGCACCGTAAAGCTCCTCTGGGAGGACCTCGGTGCTCCCGGTACCAGTCTTTCAGACCCGGACAGCAAGCTAGGGCTGCTGCCAGCCAGAGACACGTTTCTGCCCTCCTGCTGCTGAGCCAAGCTCGGGCAGAGGAAGGCAGGACAATAGTTATCCTGTCACAGGGAGGTGTGACCACCTCCCAGACAGGATTTACTGTATTGTGGCAGGGTGGGAATGCTTGCCAGCGCCACATAGTCTGCGTGCAGGGCACACTTGGTGCCCTCCATGCATAGTCCAGTTCAGGGAGCCATTGGCTCCCTCTCTGGCACGAACCTGGACAAAGTACAGGGGCGTATCCTCCCCCTTGTCTAGCCCCTCCTTAGGGAGGGACCCCTGTATCGTCCCGACCCTTTCCTTAGGGTATTTAAGGGCTTACCTGTGAGTGGGTCCCTAGATTTGTCGTGGGACAAGATACATTTCCGACACCACTTCTTCAACCGTCTGGGCACTCTGGACTTCGCTATGGGCATCAAGGCTGCAACTAGGAAGACACCTGCTGCTCCTGATCTCGTCGCCCTGCTCGTCTTCTGCAGCGTCCGTGCCTGTGCACCATAGAGGAACCTTCCAAGGCCTGTGGGCATCCAAGACACCTGAAGGAATCTCCCTTGAAGTGAAGGAGTCACATCCCTGCATCTGCAGGCACCTCAACTAAGCTGACTGGTCTGCTGATCCTGGGCTCCCATGGATTCCGAAAGGCTCAGCAACACAGGTGGTGATTCTTCACATCCCTCGAGGCCTGCCCTGTCCTCTCACCAAGTTTGAGGCCAGTATCCCTCGTCGGAGCCGTAGGAACTGAACCCCTGTGCATAGCGTCGACTTGCAGTTGCAAAGGCTTGTTGGCTTCCTTTCACCAAGATCTTCGGGCTCCAAGTAGCTCCAACCTCAAGCACCTCCAGTGACCAAGATCTTCATCCTCACCGCATCGACTTGCATCGTGAGCTTGCATCTTGGTGAGCTGCTCGAGGTCCTCTTGCGACTCCAGTGCCTCCGGCCTGTGGGTCCTCTTGAATGTCATCTTCGTATTCTTTGGGCTCCCCTAATTGCTCGGGCCTGCCCTAACTCCCCTGCTTCTGGTGAGTCTCCTGGACCTTGCTGGTCCCGACATTGCACCTTTCTCCACTTCCACGTTGGTTGCAGTTGCCAAGGCTTGTTGGTGCTCCCGCCGGACACCGACTCCTCAACTCTCGACATCCGACGTGGGACAGCTCGTGTACGGCTCCTGGTCTTCAACAGCGTCACCTGGTCCACACAGCTGCAGCTCCAAGGTCACCGTGAACTCTCCAGCACCCGACATTGGTGGGCATTCGTCTTCCGTGCCTCCTGGTCACTTCTAAGTGGCATAGACTCTGTCCCCTCTGCTTTCAGGTACTTCTGGACTTGAATCCACTTTTGGGTTCCACCGGACACTTTCTCCTTCTCCAGCAGCGGTATCTTCCTGAAGTCCTCCATTGGGTTCGACGGCGGTTTCCGACGCCACTTCACACCTATGCACCCGGCTTTCCTGGTGTAGGTATCCTAGTTCCTAGGGTATCCACGGGTGGGGTGGCTCTCCAACCTTCTGTCTTCCACGGGGTTTCTTCAGGGTCCATTGGGAAGGGTCCTATTTCTTTAAAATTGCAACCGCGACTTACCCTTTGACTTGCATTGATCACGCGGTCGTGTTCCCACTCTGCACACGGCCTCCGTGGGGCTCCTAGTTACTTACTTTGGGTGGTTCCTTGGGTCCCCGACACTTCTATGTCTTCTGGGTATAGTCTTGACTCGAATCGTGGTTCGCATTCCACTATTTTAGTATATAGGTTGGTCTCCCCGGTGACCACTGTGTATTACGTGCTACTTACCTGTTTGTATTGAAAAGTATTGTGTGTATCTCCGGCTAGGAGATACCTGTATGTGTTTGTGAGTGTTATATAATAAATACATATTTTTATAAATACACTGTGTGGTTCTTTTTCGCTTAATCTATATCAATAAGATAATGTTCTGGTAAAACAAGCTGCTTTACACTCCTTCTGGACTAACCCGAAGGCTGCTCTCCACAGCTACCACTTAGAGAGCTTTCTAAGGTTGTCTAAGACCACTAAAATCACCTTAAGGGTTGTCTGGATTTGTGCATCATATACCAAGCCAGCTTCTCACATTAGTGTGCAGCGGTTGAGATTCAAGCTTGCATTGTTTTACCAGATAATCTTGATGTGGATTAATTGAAAAAACATCACTAATCCTAGGCACATATAATACGGCTTAGAATAAGTAAGTTCTACTGAAGTTAGGGTTGGGTAGTTAAGGGTCTCGCATATCCCTTTCTCCAACCTCATAGAGTTTAGTTTTCACTAGGTTAGGTAGGTGCAGCACCTCACTACACCCAGAGCCATGTCTTTAGTTGGGGAGACTAGTGTACCCCAGTCTGCTAAGTACAGTGGTCTAAAGTTCCAGGAACTAAGGACCCTGTGTAGTCTTAGGAAGATAAAGACAGGTGGCAACCCCACCATTAAGCTGCTCTTAGAGCTGCTGCATTAGGATGATAGTCATCCTGTGAGGGCAGAAGAACAGGAAAATGTGGGTGGAGATACTCCTGGAGAGGGAGCATCAGGAGCTCTTCCTGATGATCCCAATTCTGAGTATGGGCAGGAGGACTCCAATGAGTCCAACCTGCCAAACTCTGATCCCTCAGGGCATAGTGCAGATGGAACAGAGGAGATACCCTTTGTTCCTCCTGGGAGGGTCCAGAGTAGACTGAGGAGGTCTAGATCCTCCTCTAGAGAATCCAATGCTTCAGGACATTCTATAGGGACCTCCATATCTAGTAAGAGGGACAGCTCTTTTGACAGTGAGTACCAACTGCTTGAACTTGAGAAAGCACGGCTTAGGCTCAGGAGAGATTAGTTGGCCCTTGACAAAGAGTCCCTAGAAGTCAAGAAAGCTAGGAAGAAATTGGGACTAGAGTCCCATGGTGGCAGCAACAGTGTCCCTAGAATCAGGGAAACTTCTTTTGATAATAGGAACCTGAGCACGATAGTCCCTCCTTACCAGGAGGGGGATGATATCCATAAATGGATCACTGCTTTGGAGAGGGCCTGTAAAGTTCAGAGGGTCCCTCAAGAGCAGTGAGCAGCTATCCTGTGGCTCTCCTTTGCTAAGAAAGGTAGAGACAAGCTCCTTGCTGTTATAGAAGAGGATGCTGACAATTACTCGGTACTGAAGAGTGCTCTCATAGATGGGTTTGGCTTAACCACTGAACAGTACAGGATTAGGTTCAGAGACACCCAGAAAGCACAGACCCAGGACTGGGTGGATTTTGTAGACAGTGCTGTTAAGGCTCCGAAGGCTGGCTTCATGGAAGCAAGGTACAGGAATAAAGGATTGTACAATTTGATTATGAGGGAGCACATCCTTAATAACTGTCAAAATCAGCTTTTGCATCAGTATTTGGTGTACTCAGATCTGACTTCTCCCCAAGAATTGGGAAAGAAGGCAGATAAAATCGTCAGAACCAAGGTTAAGCAGAAGAACCATGGTAATGGAGGTGACCAGAAGAAGCTAGATTCTTCTAAATCCTAGGATAAGGGTGGGACAAGGGCAAAGATAAAGTCTTCTCAAGGCCCCCTAAAACCTGCATCTGAGGGTAAGTCCCAAAATTCCAAGAAAAGCAAGAAGAAACCTTAGTGCTATGTCTGTAAGGTAAAGACCCATTGGACAAAGAATGCTGATTGTCCAAAGGCCAAGGAAACTCCTGCTACCACTGCCCGAAAGGCAACTGCGCCCCCTAGCACCAGTACAAGTGGTAGCACAGCAACCAAGGGATAAGTAGGGTTACCCTTGGGTTCTGAGATGGGTTCTGACTTCGTGAGAACTCCAGCTCAGGCTGTTTTAGTCTGTGATGGTGGCATAGATCATGCCACCTTACTAGTCAGTCCCACTAACTTGGGCAAGTACATACAACATCCTTTAATTAATGGAAAAGAAGCAATGGCCTACAGGGACACAGGGGTCAGTGTAAATATGGTGACAGAGAAACTTGTGTCTCCTGATCAGATCATACTTGGACAAGTGTACCAAGTGACCAATGCTAGCAATGTCAGGACTAACCATTCCGTGGCAGTTGTGAACCTCAGCTGGGGAGGGGTGGTAACTGGACCTAAAAAGGTTGTGGTATCTCCAGACCTACCTGTAGATTATTTGCTGGGCAATGATCTAGAAACTTCAGCCTGGGCTGAAGGACAGTTCAGGACTCATACAGAAATGTTGGGCATCTCTGCTAGTGTGTTTGCGGTCACCAAGGCTCAGGCCAAACAGCTTACCACTCTGAGCAGGCCCGGAATCCTGGAAAAATGGATCAGGCGCCTTCGAAGAGACGGAGCAGGAAGGATAAGGCTTTATCCTCCTCACAGACTCCGAGTGAAGATCAGCCTCCTGAGGGAGAGGATCTTAGCCCCTGTGAAGGTACTGCCCCAGAGGAACTTGGGCCTGATCAGGCTGAGTTCTTGGGGGCAGGGTGCCCTTCCAGGGCATATTTGAATTTGGAGCAACAAACCTGCCCCTCTCTTGAACCCCTCAGACAGCAAGCTGCAACCGGGAATATCGGTGGGTCCCATAGGATCTACTGGGAAGAAGGACTTCTATACTCAGAGGGTAGAGACCCCAAGCCTGGTGCCACCAGGAGGTTGGTAATACCCCAGACGTTTAGAGGTTTCGTGCTCTCCCTAGCACATGATATTCCTCTGGCAGGACACTTAAAGCAAAACAAGACTTGGGACAGACTTGTCCCTCACTTTGACTGGCCCCATATGTCTGAGGACACCAAGGAGTTTTGTCACTCCTGTGCCACTTGCCAAGCCAGTGGTAAGTCAGGTGGCATCACAAAGGCCCCCTTAATTCCACTTCCAGTGGTTGGGGCCCGCTTTGAAAGGGTCGGGATTGACATTGTTGGTCCTTTGAACCCTCCAACTACATCTGGGCACAGTTATATCCTAGTGGTGGTAGACCATGCCACTAGGTACCCAGAGGCCATTCCCCTTAGAACCACTACAGCTCCTGTAGTGGCCAGGGCCCTCCTGGGAATCTTTTCCAGACTGGGCTTTCCTAAGGATGTCTTAACAGGCAGAGGTACCAACTTCATGTCTAGTTAGATTACTGCCATGTGGAAAGAGTGTGGAGTGAACTACACGTTCACCACACCCTACCACCCACAGTGCAATGGGCTTGTTGAAAGATTCAACAAGACCCTTAAGGGTATGATCATGGGTCTCCCAGAAAAGCTTAGGCAAAAATGGGATGTCCTACTGCCCTGCCTTCTCTTTGTGTACAGAGAGGTTCCTCAGAAGGGGGTTGGCTACAGCCCATTTGAACTTCTGTTTGGACATCCAGTCAGGGGTCCATTGTGTCTAATGAAGGAAGGTTGGGAGCAACCTCTCAAAACCTCCTAAACGGGACATATTGGACTATGTACTTGGCCTGCATTCACGCATGGCTTAGTATATGAAGAAGGCCAGCAAAAACCTGGAGGCCAGCCAAGAACTTCAAAAAAGCTTGGCATGACCAAAATGCTGTCTTGACTGTTTACCATCCAGGCCCGAAAGTGTGGGTGTTGGAGCCTGTGGCCCCAGCAGCTCTCCAAGACAAATGGAGTGGACCCCACATTATACTTGAGCAAAAGGGTGAGGTCACCTACTTGGTGGACCTAGGTACTCCAAGAAGTCCACATAGGGTACTTCATGTGAACCGCCTGAAACCTTTTGTTGACAGGGCTGACATGGGATTGCTAATGGCAACTGATGAGGGACAGGAGGAAGAGAGTGACCCTCTCCCTGATCTCTCACAGAACCCTGATGATGGATCAGTAGATGGAGTAGCCTTGGCAGACAGCCTCACTGATCAACAGCAGACTGATTGCAGGAAAGTCCTCAACCAGTAAAGGCATATGTTCTCCCTGACACCCAGTCAGACCACCTGGTGTACCCATGAAGTGGACACAGGTGAGAGTCTGCCTGTTAAGAATAAAATCCACAGGCAGCCTGACCATGTCAGAGATTTTATCAGGACAGAGGTCCAGAAGATGCTGGAGTTGGGAGTAATTGAATCCTCAGATAGCCCTTGGGCTAGCCCAGTAGTCCTAGTACCCAAACCTCACACCAAGGGTGGAAAAAGAGAAATGAGGTTTTGTGTAGACTACAGAGGTCTCAATGCAGTCACTAAGACTGATGCTCATCCAATTCCCAGGGCAGAGGAACTTATAGATACTTTGGCCTCAGCCAAGTTTCTGAGTACATTTGACCTGACTGCTGGGTACTGGCAAATCAGACAAGCTGAGGATGCCAAGCCAAAAACAGCATTTTCAACCCCTAGTGGGCATTATCAATGTATTGTGATGCCCTTTGGTTTGAAGAATGTACCTGCCACATTCCAGAGGTTGGTGAATAAAGTCCTAACAGGCCTGGAAGCATATAGTGCACCATATCTATATGATATAGCTGTGTTTAGCTCCACCTGGGAGGATCACCTGGTCCACCTCAAGAATGTTCTGGAGGCTCTGCAGAAACCAGGCCTCACTATCAAGGCCACTAAGTGCCAGATAGGGCAGAGCAAGGTTGTGTACTTGGGCCACCTGGTAGGTGGAGGCCAGGTTCAGCCGTTACAGACCATAATTGAATGAATTGCTCCCACTACACAGACTCAGATCAGAGCTTTCTTGGGCCTGACTGGGTATTGCAGAAGATTTGTGAAGGCATATGGGTCCATTGTGACTCCCTTGAATGATCTGACATCTAAGAAAATGCCCAAGAAAGTTCAGTGGACAGTAAGCTGTCAAAAGGCATTTGATGACCTCAAGCAAGCCATGTGTACTGCTCCCATTCTGCAAAGTCCTGACTACTCTAAAACTTTCATTGTCCTGACAGATGCATCTGAGTTAGGGGTAGGGGCTGTGTTATCACAACTTAATGCAGAGGGCGTTTATCAGCAGAAGGTTGTCCCCCAGGGAGAAACGTTGGTCAGCCATTGAGAGGGAGGCCTTTGCTGTGGTCTGGGCCCTGAAGAAGTTGAGGCCATACTTGTTTGGCACTCACTTCATTGTTCCGACAGACCATAAGCCCCTCTTGTGGCTTAAAAAGATGAAGGGTAAAAACCCCAAACTTTTGAGGTGGTCCTTTTCCCTACAGGGGTTGGACTATTTAGTGGAACAAGTCCCAGCTGTGGCAATAAGGTCATCTTTACTGGCTTGGTAGACTTGAACTAATATGTTCTGTTGGGCTTTGGTGTCTCTTCTAAGATTACTTCTGGTAATTTTGCAGAAGGTGGTTGTAGCTTACATTGTGTGATGTGGCTTCGGCTTCTACCCTAGTGCATGCCTTGTGTTTGCACATTATTAGCAGACACTTGTCTTGTGCATTATGATGCTCTTTGGGTTCTGTCTGATGGCCGGAGATATTGAGCATGTTATGCTCTCTCAGCATTTTTGGTTGCTGGCTTTCCTAGTGTATATTAGGTTATATGAGGCCTCCAGACAGAGATAGTATCTGACATATTCTACGTCTCCTGTTGGAAGAGGTTATTTGAGAGCTTCAACCCTCTAATGGTGTATCATTCTTTTCTACATAGATTTAATGTAGATTGATCCTTGGTGGGAGAGTCTGGGGCCTCATATTTCTGCTTTTTGTAGACCGCTGTTCTTGATATTCAGGATTATAGTTTTGTCATAGAGTGATTCTTTTCGTTGTCTACCTGTTTGTGGTTGCTCATCGGCAACTCTTTGCCTTAATTTTGGCCTCTAAGGATGGTAGGTTGGTTTCACACTTTGTGAAGTGTGGCTTCTGGAAGGGTGGTCATATTAAGATTGCCTTTCTCAGTTTTTCTCAGTCCAGCTACGATGGTTTCTAGTTATAAGGCAAAGTCTTGTGCCTTCGTCTTAGTTGGCTATCAAGATTACTTTTTTTCTTCTTGAGATCTTATTCGATTTTACGCTACCATATTTTGTATGGTGGTCTGTTAAGCAACTTGCTTTGCTCTGATGGGTTGGATGCTGTTGCGTGGCTGATCACATACTGTTGTGTCACTATTGCCTTAGGGGTATACCTTTTCATCTTTCTGTGAAATTAAATTTTCTTGTGTTGAAACATAGGCATTGGGCTATTTTACTCCTATATTTCCATATATACCTCTGTTAGTTGTATATATGGGGTGTTCTAGAGTGTCTTGTGTATCTCTAGATCTTCCTATGGACAGACTATTTCTTTGCCCTTAAGGGGCTAATATCTTTGACTTTCTTTTTATTCGAACATTTCTTTTCTCCATTGAAGTAGGATTTTATCTGTGTTTTTTAGAGAGCAGTCCTGTCCTTTGGGGGGTTTTCAGTTCAAAGATTTAAACATGATGTTGAATTTGAGTATATAACCGTGTGCTTATAGATAAAGTCAGTTTGCATGGGTTAGTTCATCCCCAGTGTTTTTGCCTTATAACTCTCGTTACTGTGGTTGGGTTCACAGTTTTTGCGATAAGAGATCTTAAGACAGTCTTGTCTTTCTGACATGGGTTTGTTATTCCTGTGAATTAAGTCTGGAGACTTTATTTATCTAGGGCCCCTCCTGAGGACTCTATAGTGTGCTGTGAGTTTCTGCTCAACTGCACTATTATACATTTCTGAACCTCTATTACCCTCTTTTTTTTTCCTTTCATTTGGGCTTGTTTTCTCATAGTAAGAGACTTTTAGCATTTGTAGTTCGCAGACCCTCCTCTGGGGATGCTATGGCTTTGGCATTTGATTCTAAAGTAAGGAATCTGCGTCTAGATGTCTCTATCAGATGAGCAAGTTACTTACCTTCGGTAACGCATTATCTGATAGAGACAGGATCTCGCCGCAGATTCCTTAATGACCCACCCAACCTCCCGCTCTGCGAACGATCTGTAGTGTAAAGGTTATACCCCTTTTCAGTACTGGTTTTATATACCAATGATTACTGTTTCACGTAGTTATGTGAATCAACGATCCATTGGATCTTATTCCTTTACCTTGTCTTGGTATTGTCATGCCTGCGAACTGGGTTCTGGTGGGTCTCAATTATTTTGGTTAAAAAAAAAAAAAGAAGGGAGATGGTAAAAGAGATCCCATTATTGATTACATATATGGGGTCTCTTTCGTCTTGAGGTGTTTGTTGGGACATTCATATGCGGAATCATGATTATGACTTGATAAGTTATTAAATACTTGAGTGTATTTTGTCATTTTTAGCTCACTGTTCAATACACAGCTTCCATAGGTGGCCCCGCGTTTCGAGTGCGGAAAATTATCACAAACTGACGTCAGCGCGACGGAGTTATATGGACTCTGTCAACGTCACATCCTGTGGACGATGTCGATGCGGAGTTGCGCGATGCCCTCTGCCGGCGTGTGGACATGCTGTGGGAAAACGTTTCCGGATCCAGTCTCGCTCCTGGGGAGGATTCTAAAGTAACGAATCTGCAGTTAGATCCAGTCTCCACCTGATAATGCGTTATCGAAGGTAAGTAACTTGCTCGTTTTGAACTCCTTTGGAATAAAGAGTTTTCTTTAGGACAGTTGGAAAAATGGGACCTGGGACAGAAATAGTAATATAGTTACTCAGGAAACCTTATGCATAATATTGTTTCTGTGGGCGAAATGAAATAGAGTTTTTGGGATTTGTACCTGAGATTCAGAGGGCATAGGGTCTTTGATAGTCTCAGGGAAGCCTATTGGCTGAGTAATTAGATATATGACGAATACTTAAGTGAGTTTTTAAATCGGCTCAACAGGCGCTCAAAAATAACACCACAAAGTGAGGAAAAAGATTTACTCACTTGGTTGGAAGAATAACTTAGAAATATGTATTAAGCTATTAGTAAGATTAAGAGGGAAAAAATTAATATAAAAAGTATATATAAGAAGAGTGCTTCCGGTTCACAGAGGGCGGAGCAGCGAGCAGGAGCCGGAGGTTGAGGCACCGGGTGTCGGAGCCTGATGAACGGAGGCCGATAGGCTGCGATACCATACATCGGGGAGCCGGAGGCTATTGGGGGCATTGGTGCTCGGCCCGGCACCGCAGCTGGACAGCTTCTTAGCTGCTAGCCCTCAACATTAGCAGCGCCTTGCCGTGGTTCCAAGCAGCCTTCTGCCTTGTGGCACAGTACCACAGAAGAAAAGAGGAAGGGAAACCGACTGTCCACAGCTGTTGGGGCCCCTGTGGCAGATTTCCCACGCCTCGGCCTCTGGGATCACTGGGCCCCTTATTACCTACGCCTCGGCCTCTGGGATCACTGGGCCCCTTAGACCATGAGCGTTGCTTTCCTCACGGAGCGCATGCAGCGGCCTTAGTTGGCTACTGTGAGTGCGTGCCCCCAGGGCCCCGCGGAAGTGGCCTGGTTAGATCAGATAATATCCAAAGAAAATATGAAATGGTCATGCTCTTTTGATTGGTCATTAATATATGCGAGTGGTTAATCATATACAGTACTGCGGCTGTTATTTTCCGGTTCAGAGTAAACTTGCGACCACGGTCCATTATGATTTGATATTGTCAAATTACTATGCATGCAGATTTAACAATTATCAAATATATGCATGTAACACTGAATGACTTGCATGAATAGACCGTCAAATTGAACAAACATTGACCTCTTTGTCACTTCGATTCCCTCGCCAGCACTGTGAATATGGTTTTAAATCCTATTTTAACTCCACCTAACCCTTTCTAAGATTTCCTTTGTCACACTTACCTTTTGCACTCTGTCCCATTTCTCTTTTCACCTCCTTCCTTGTCTTTTGTCACAGCAGTTCACTGCTCAAGTACACAATCACTACTTCGAGTCCTTTTGTCACGTGTTCCTCACATTTTACACCGGGTGTCTGGTTACACCTAGCCTTTTAAATAACATCGACTGATACTGCCCAAATAACATCTTTTTCAGACTTGAGAAAGCCCCGGTCTAATCGACCTTTGAGGGCGAAACACGTGTCGGCTGGTGCAGTTCTAGCAATGTGATTTCTGAAAAATCTGGAAAAACAAGGATGTAACCTTTGTGTTGGACTATATCAAGAATATATAAAGAATAAATAAACAGCTTTTCTTAAAAAGGAATTGAGATTTCTCCTTTCTCATCCAAAACACAAAAAGGAGGAGTATACACTCAAAAAAACACCCCAACTAAAAGAGTGGCGTCCATGTCAATCACCCAGAACCAACCCCCTCAAGTAGGAGACATTTCTGCTCAGACTTAACCAATCTTTGCTGCAAAGCCATCACTAATCACCCCACAGTCATAGTGGCCAAGGAACAGGATAACAAAACCGCGCCCCAGGTAGAACCTCCAAAACAAAAGCGAGCATATGGAAGAGCTCGGATCCCGATACCATATTAGTTCCAATGACAAAAAAGGGGACGACAGATGCAAGCACCTAGGCCTCCTCCACAATGGAACCCTGTACCAAAACTGGTGGGAGGATCGCCCGCAACTTTATAAATCTGCTCCCCCCGACCTTCCGTGTGCCCAGTGGCACTCCGACCACTGGTCACCCTTGAAATGCTCAAAGTCCAGAGAGCGTCGCGGGCCCTGTTTTAACCCCTTCGGTGCTCATGACGAGCTCAGCTCGTCATGCTGCGCAATAGCGCTGTGCGCATGACGAGCTCAGCTCGTCACGACCCCACCCGCGATCGGAATGTCCAGCACACGAGCGGAATTCCGATCGCGGTCAAGGGGTTAACATGCATCCAGTTAGCTAACAGCACTCAACCCCCGGAGCAAAGCCCTACGAAGCCAACCCACCAAGTAGTGCTAACTCCCAGATACCATGTTAAAGGACATCATGATTGTAGGAGGCTGGCTTAGTATATGGTGCACACTTATTTAAGTGAAGCACCTGCAGTAATCCAGACAACACTTATGGTGATTTTAACGGTCTTCGACAAACATAGTAAGCTTTCTAATCAATCAATCATGTCACTTATAAAGCGCACTACATACCCGCGAGGGTCTCAAGGCGCTGGGGGAAGAGGGGGGTGGTGCTGCTACTGATCGAAGAGCCAGGTCTTGAGGAGTCTTCTGAAGGCCAGTAGGTCTTGGGTCTGTCGGAGGTTGGTGGGGAGGGTGTTCCAGGTCTTGGCGGCGAGGTGGGAGAAGGATCTGCCGCCGGCGGTCGTTTTCCGGATGCGGGGGACTGTGGCGAGGCGAGGCTGGTCGAGCGGAGCTGGCGGGTGGGGGTGTAGAAGCTGAGTCGTCTGTTGAGGTAGGCTGGTCCGGAGTTGTGGAGTGCTTTGTGTGCGTGGGTGAGGAGCTTGAAGGTTATCCTCTTGTTGACAGGGAGCCAGTGCAGGTCTCTCAGGTGGGGTGTGATGTGGCTGCGTCGGGGATGTCGAGGATAAGACGTGCAGAGGCGTTCTGGATGCGTTGCAGCAGTCTCAGGAGCTTAGCCGTCGTTCCTGCGTAGAGGGCGTTTCCGTAGTCCAGCCTGCTGGTGACGAGGGCCTGGGTGACTGTTTTTCTTGTTTCGGTGGGGATCCACTTGAAGATCCTGCGGAGCATTCAGAGGATGTTGAAGCAGGATGAGGAAACGGCGTTGACCTGCTTAGTCATGGAGAGGGTGGGGTCGAGGATGACCCCTAGGTTGCGTACGTGGTCGGTGGGTGGCGGGGCTGTTCCCAGTGATGTTGGCCACCAGGAGTCGTCCCAGGCTGAAGGGTTGGAACCAAGGATGAGGACCTCCGTCTTGTCCGAGTTCAGCTTCAGGCGGCTGGTCCTCATCCATTCGGCGACGGCCTTCATTCCTTCGTGGAGGTGGGCTTTGGCGGTGTGAGGGTCTTTGGTGGTAACTAAGTGGTAGCTGTGAAGAGCAGCCTTCAGGCTTAGTCCAGAAGGAGTGTTAAGCAGCATGTTTTACCAGAACTAATCATATAGTGTAGGTTAAATGAAAAAGAACCACACAGTGTAGTTATAAAAATAGTTATATTTATTATACACACTCAGTAAAAAATTGACATATCTCCTACCCGGAGATATCAACACAATACACACAATATTTCAAAAGGAAACAGGTAAGTAAGCACAAATACACAGTGGTCTCCAGGGGGAGACCAAACCATATACTAAGAAAGTGGAACGCGTACTGCGACCGAAGTCGAGACTTGGACCAGAAGACTTAGAAGAGCTGGGGACCCAAGGAACCAACCGAGGTAAGTACCCAGGAACCCCACGGAGGCTGTGTGTAGAGTGGAAACACAGCCGCGTACTCAATGCTAGTCAACTGGAAAGTCGCATTGCAGTTTTCAAGAAGGACCCTTCCCAGAGGACCCTAAAGAAACCCCGTGGAAGATTAAAGGTTGGAGAGTCACCCCACCCGTGCATACCCCATGAACCAGGGTATCTACACCAGGGAAGCCGGGTGCATAGGTGCGAAGTGACGTCGGAAACTGCCGTAGACCACAATGGAGGACTTCAGTTTAGATGTTGCTGGCAAAGAAGGTGAAAGAGTCCGGTGGAATCCAAGGATGGATTCTTGAAGAGGAGTACCTGCAAGCAGAGGGGGCAGAGTCTATGCCACTCGGGACTGACCAGGAGGCACGGAAGACCAATGACCACCGATAACGGAAGATGCAGGAGAGTTGATGGTGATCTTGTCGCTGCAGCTGTGAGGTCCAGGCAAAGCTGTGGAAGACCAGGAGCCGTTCACGAGCGGTCCCACGTCAGAAGTTGAGAACCAGGGGGTAGGTGTCTGGCGGGAGCACCAACAAGCCTTGGCAGCAACAACAGACGTGGAAAGCGAAGAAGGTGCAGTGTCGGGACCAGCAAGGTCCAAGGCACTCACCAAATGCAGGAGTGTCGGAGCAGGCCCCGAGCAAGCAGGGGAGCCCACTGAAGCCAAAGACGACCCTCAAGAGGAACTACGGACCAAAAGCACAGGAGTCGCAAGAGGACCTCGAGTAGCTCACCAAAGATGCAAGCCCACGGTGCAACGGATGCGGTGAGGATAAAGACCTTGGTAGGAAGAGATGCTGGATGCTGGAGCTTCTTGTAGCCCAAAGAGCTCTGGAGGACTGAGTCAACAAGCCTTGGCAATGGCAAGTCGACGCTGTGCACAGGGGTTCTGTTCCAGCGTTTCCGATGAGGGATACTGGCCTAAAACTTGGTGAGAAGACAGTGCAGGCCTCGAGGGAGTTGCAGAACCACCACCTGTGTTGTTGAGCCTTTCGGAGTCCGTGGGAGCTCAGGAGCAGCAGACCGGTCAGCTTTGTTGCGGTGCCTGCAGATGCAGGGGAGTGACTCCTTCACTCCAAGGGAGATTACTTCGGGTGTCTTTGATGCCCACAGGCCTGGAGAAGAACCTGGATAAAGCACAGGCACAGGTGACGCAGAAGACGGGCAGGATGACGAGACCAGGAGCAGCAGGAGTCTTCCTTGATGCAGTCTCGGTTTCAGGCAAAGTCCAATGAAGTCCAAGGTGCCCAGACGATTGAAGTGGAAGTGGTTTCGATTCTGAATCTTGTTTCTAGACGAATCTGAAGAGCCACCCACAGGTAATCCCTTAAGTACGCTAAGGAAAGGGTTGGGATGATTCAGGGGTCCGTCTCAGAGGAGGGGCTAGACAGAGGGGAGGATACTCCCATGTCCTTTGTCCAGTTTTGCACCAGAGCGTGAGTCAACTGCTCCCTGAACTGGTTTCAACTGGAGTATGCAAGGTGGGCACCAAATGTGCCCTTCAAAACAGTCTGGTGGCGGTGGCAAGCTCCCCCAACCCAGCTTCAAACACAAAGTCCTGTCTGGGAAGTGGTCGCACCTCCCTATGACAGGAAACCTATTGTTCTACCTTCCCCTGCTCAAGCCTGGCTCAGCAGCAGGGTTGCAGAATCGTGTCTGTGATCGGCAGCAGCACTAGCTTCCTGTTAGACCCTGAAAGGCTGGTACCAGGAATACAGGGGGGCTCCCTATGGGAGCCCCAATTTACATGGTATCGTACATCCAACAGTGGAATCGGTGTTGGGGTAGAATTCCAACATGTTTGATACCAAACATGACTGGTTTTGGTGCAGCCAATATATAGTTTAGACATCTTGTAATTGACTTGATGTCCACTTAATGTATTAAATGGCTGACCGCACTTACAAAGCCTGGAGAATCGACTCCGGGGTTTGTAGGGGGGTGTCCTGCTCATGCAGAGCACCCTCACACTTAAAACCTAGCACCCTGCCTTCAGGATTGAAAGGCCTGCCTTAGGGGTGACTTATAGGTTTTAAGTGTAGTGACCTCAGATATAAGGAAACTTATATCTGTTGTGAGTGGTGCAAGCACCAACTCACACAAGCTGCAATGGCAGGCCTGTAGTCACAGTTTGAGTGGTGTCTCATGGGTGGCACAATGCATGCTGCAGCCCATGGGAGACCCCTGGTGTACCTATGCCCTGGGTACCTTAGTACCATATACTAGGGACTTAGAAGGGTACACCATTAGTCATTCAGGAAGGTACCAAAGTATTTACCATAGTCAAATTTAGGGAGAAAGCACAGTGACTGGGGTCCTGATTAGCAGGTTCCCAGTCAGACTAGTCAGAAAATAGAGCAACACCAGGCAAAAAGTGGGGGTAACCATGCTAGAAGGATCCTACGTTCCTACAATGATATTCTGAACAGGGGCAACGTACTTCGCCTACTGAAGCACATACCCTTCCTGGCCCAAACTAGATTGGGTGACCTCGTCTGGGTCAAGTTCCAGAGACTCCCCGGGGACACCCATGGTGCGTCAACCCTGGTTGTGCTGCACCAAGAATCCCTCCGTATGGTTCTGCTTAATGAATCAACTCAGTTGACTGACTGAGAGATAGACAACAAAGCTCCCTAACTAGAGAGATATCCACACACCCTCAAAGCCCCTTCGCAAAAGAAGGGGGTATATTCCGTCTTGAGAGGAGCGGACAGTAACAATCAGGGCTTCAACCAACTTGCTGTGCCCAAGTTTTCCAAAACTCTTAGAATAATATGCACTCCCAACCACAGGACAGTGCTTTACAGCGATTCCACCATTAACACTGAAACCGGACACTGGGGTCTGCCGGACACTTGTCCCTTTCGACGGCATCCTCAACACTCCAAGTAATAACCCTCAAGGCCCCCTTTTTAGGGAGGCAAGCACTAATTCACACCTATCAACTTTTTTCTGCAATGTAGCAGGCATCAAAAACCTAACTACGGCTAACTCTGCTATTGAATATCTTCACAACAGTGACATTCTTTGTCTACAGGAGACCTGGGTGACCAAAACAACATATCTCACAGGATATTATGAATTCCACACTTCGTCCACCAAGAGTAACATTGTCGGGCGACGATCTGGAGGTCTTTCCATCTTCATCAAACACGCCCGAAAGGTAGAGGTAACACCAATTTTCACCAACTCGAATGATTTACAAGCACTCCTTATCAACGCGCTAAAGAGTAAACATCAGCCACTTTGTCTACTGATAATCAACTGCTATGTCAATTCAGCCTCACACCTGAAAAAACAGGCCTTAGATTCTCTTGCTACTAAAATAGAAGAACCCCAAGGCAAATAAGCTCATCATCTCCCAATAATCGTCAGGGACTTTAATAATAGTTTAATAATAGAATACTAGGCAAGTCTCTCAAAAAATCCTACACCATCCAAGGAGGCAGTTTCCCTGCAGTCCCTCCTCGACAGCCTCCGTTTACTCTCCGCGTTCACAGTCAAAGAGGTCCTAGATCCATCATGGCTCCCCCTTCCCATGTTCAGGAACGTTTTGATTATTGATTACATTTGTATCAGTGGCTTGTTGTCAACCAAACTCAGTCACTTTCAAGCAGACAACAGTGATCACAGACCACTTTGGGCAGTATTTCAATTAGAAACTGGATGTAAGGATGATACCGGACTGAGGACGGAACGCTCCCTACGCTGTAAAAACCCTAATTATAAAAGGGACTACAGAGGCTGATAAAGGAAATCAATAAGCCCAACCTAAAACACTATAGTTCCTACCAGGAAGAACCGCTATATCTACTAGGCTGGTACAACTACGCCTATGACACAGGGAAGTACTGTGTCAGTCATCCGGTCCTGGAGTCTATTAAGGGCTATAAGATATACCCCACAATTTTAATTTGGACATCAGTGAGGAGGACGGAGGTATCTGCCCCAGACTGCCACTGTAATTTTTTGTCCTCGGACGCCCGTGTATCCCCCTACAATTATTATGAGGTGTTTTTAATGGTTCCAGTTAAAACCAATTCTTCTTTGAGAGTCTCAATTCCATGTCTTGATAAAGATGGTATTATAAGGTTTCCATCTAAACGCGTCCACGCCCTTTAATAGAAACATAATCCGTGAAGAGACTGGGACCATTGAGTACTTAACTAAACTACAGTACCAGGTTTCAGCCCTAAATATTAAGAGATCACGGATGTGTGCCACTTTAATGACATATTTTTCCATCTGTCATATGTACTCTCTTTTTAACTTGTAACATGTTTTTAATGTGAATGGCTTTTATCTTGATGTGCTTATAAGATGTACACTATTTTGAATCAATTCTAAATGTTATTTGAGGAAACAGTATATTTGTTTGTCTACATACTCCAAGACTTATGTATTTTATAATATTCTTGATTAATAAATTGATTCATTTTTTATAAAAACGTTGTCAATATTGTTAACCTTGGATATACGGTTATATCTCCCTTATATGAGTGATGTGAGCATGAGTGGGTGAGATTAAGGTGTACACGGGTGCACACAATCTATATTAGTACGATTCTTGTAGTACATTCCAAAGGATATTTTTTCTATGATACAGTAGTATTTCAATTAGCCAGCAATGCCTCACCACAGCTACTTTAACTTGGAGAACCCACAGGAGATGAACGCCACAAAGTTCTTCACAGAATTAAATGGTCAGCAAATCTAGGCACAAATTGTCCGCTTGGATAGCAATAAGTGTCCAACGTACACAACCCTTGGCCCCGCTTCCCTATTGGAACACTGGACAGACCTCCTCTCAGACCTTCAAAGAATACTGAGGGGATGCCTCATGACTCAGAGGCAGGATCATTTCATCGTATATCAGTCCCTACTATCAAAGCCAAGGAGTTGCTTGCAAGCAAGAGGAGGCTTTGAAAGGCCTTGAAGGAAAAAGGAAGACAAGGCAAATATCATCAAGTGCAAGCTCTTTCAGTCCTTAGAGTTGACCACAGACACAGAGTCTGGCTGCACAGAACCAAGATGATCGAAGCAGAGTGGCTAAAAAATGTTTCCCTCCTCAAAGAGAAGAGCCACACTCAGTTTTGGAAGTACATTAACAACCTCAATAATCTCAGTCAAACAAAGGAGAAAAGTGCTTAGGGACAGCGTGTGGAAGTTAAGCAGCTTTACTTCAATGACTTGAGAAGACTTGACTCGAATGACTTGAGGGCAGCAACAATACTGACTCACCCACTTCTCTCACACCATTTGATTCCGCAAGATACCCACATACCAGAAGCCTCAGTAATTGGCACCATCAAATCAATGAGAAATGACAGGGCCCCTGGCCCAACGGGATCCATGCTGCAGTCTTTAAATCCGCTCAATCCTTTTGGACTGGGGTGCTCACACCGCTATTCAATTATGCCTTCTTTAATGCAACAATACCGCCGTCATGGAAAGGTTCAATCCTTTTTCCCATCCACAAAATGGGAGACCATTCTAACCTGGCCAACTATCGACTCATTGCGCCCGAATCCTACTGGGTGAGCTGGAAGCCTGGGTATCAGAAAACGGCATACTCCTGTTCTTTCAATCTGAATTCAGACCAGGAAGCTCCACCACTGATAGCATCTTAGCGCTAGCATACCTGTCCAGTCGAGCTACACAGGCTAAGCAACTCCCATTATTCTTCTGCTTTGTGGACTATAGTGCAGCGTTTGACCGAGTGGATCTGGGAACACTATGGGCGGAATTAATCTCCAGGGGGATACGACCAAACCTTCTTAAAGCCATTATATCTCTTTATCAGGGGACTTGCGTCAGGATAAAAACCAATCCCTCTACTGCAACTATGAAAGTCCCAACCAAAAGCGGTCTTAAGCAAGGTTGCATGTTGGCCACTCTTCTTTTTAACCTTTATACAGCAGACCTGGCTAAATTTTTGGAAGGGGCCAGCTAAGTAACCCCAAGGCTGGGAAGAACGCGCCTCAAAATTCTGCCATACACAGACGACATAGCAATTATGGATCACACTCGAATTGTATTACAGAGAGCTCTTAATGCCCTCCACAGCTATAACCAAGAGAATAAACTCCTGGTAAATCAGGGGTAGACAAAATTCGTCGTTTTCTAACAAATACCCACGCAAGACACTCGTTCAATGGCAACTAGGTGACTTGCATATTACTACATGTTCAAGCTATAACTATCTAGGTGTATGGCTGAATGAAGCAGCCAAACCAGGGGTCCATTTAAAACACCTTAGAAGCAAGGTAGCCGGGGTCATCTTTATCTTAAAAAAAGACGAAACCATTGATTACATAGCACCAGAGCCGAAACCGTATTAATCGTCCTGAGCGCAAAATGAATACCATCCTTGAATTACGGTCATTTTGCCTTCCCTGGAGCGCTGGATTCATACCTTACGAGCTTTCAAATAACGGCTTACAAAAAAGATCCTTATTAGTCCTCAGCAGGCTAGGAGAGCAAGGACGAGATTGGAGCTGGGCCTGGTTAACCCGGATCTCACCTGCTTCATTAAATATTATATCAGGACCCTGCGCGCTCCTGCGCCCACTCTAAAAGCAAAACTCAAATCAATTTTTGAAGAGGCAGGCTCTCCCTGGCAGCGGCTGTAAGCCTCCTGAAGATTGAGAGCACCAACCTGCCTAATCAGGACACACAGCTGCGCTCGGTATGGAAAAAAGCAGTGAACAACGTCACGAAAGCCTCATTTGAGCGGGTTGCGGAAAGGCTACGTCACAGATCTAACTTCACAGTTTTGAATGCCTCATACATTCAGGGAAAAGCTCAGCCCTATTTCAAGCAATCATTGTCGGTTCAGGCACGAAAGAAAATTACTTTCATGAGGCTCCTCGCGCTGCCCGTTGTGGACTTCAGTCCAACCTGGGTTCGAGGGGACGAGCTAACCTCATGCAGGCCATGACATTCCCATCACGAGCCCTGGTTTCATCTGCTGTGTTGCTGCCCCTACCTAGACAATGACCGACGTCGCCTGCTAACCCCCCTCTGTCGAAACAAAGGCCATAGACCCCACCGAAAAGTTTCGGACTTGTGTTTCTTCATCAACGCTCCACAAACCCTTGCTAGGCTGGGGAAATACACTGACGCTTTACAAACTGCATTGTCAAACGCACAGTCTACAGGCTGAAACCTGAGAATACTAGTGACAATCCTGGCCTAGAGCGGCAAGGGTGCTTGCGCTGTATAATATTTTAACATTTCTACAATTACATTTTTTTAATGTAATTTATTAACACATTTTAGCACGATATATATATGAAATGTTGATTTTAGATTCGTATATATAATGATTTTAAGTAATTGAACATAAATAAATATTTATTCATTATAAGTAGAGTGGTGACACTCACCGACCGAGCATTCTGAATGGCGTCTGTAGTATGCTCCAACTTTCCAGTTATAATAAAACAGGACTCCAGCCAGCCGTATAGGTCCGGTGTATAATGCAGAGTCCGTCACCAAAAAGCCTTGTGATAACACACACTTAACACCAGGGCTTTAAGTGGGATGAAAAAACTGGGGGGGTCTCTCAAAGGGGCGTGGCCAATGTAATTAAGGGCGTGGCTTAAAAACACATAAGCTAAAAATCTGTGCTTAGCATAATGTGCCGCCCGACTTGTATGTTGCTGTTTCTGTCATTGCATCCAGATATATGATACAACAAGTAACATCATACCTACAACAAGTCAGGACTATTGGTTTTGTCAATGGTTGTTAGTTGCATAAGCTAACTAAGCAGCAACTATTACTAGTTTATAATATTGAAAAAGCTTCTACTTAAAGCCCTGGTGAGACCACTACAATGTTGCTGCTCCTGAGTTTCAAAAAGAGCCCTTCCCCTACAACGCTCACCTGGCAAGACGTCATGCCGTAACTTCTCAACTAGTGAGAAGTGAGCAGTGTGAGCACGCGCACATCGATGTGCCTGCTGTTACTGCAGTCCGGGAAAAAACGGACCGCCTGTGCCAGGGCACAAAACAGAGCCCGATAGGGACCCGTTTCGAGGCCCCCTTCAAAAAACTGCCGGTGCTCAGCACCGGTGAGACCCGGCCCACTTAAAGCCCTGCTTACCACCATAACAATACCCACACAGATGAACGTAATATTATACTTTGCTAATTACACATTATGACGTCGTTCTGGTATAGAAAAACTCAGAGAGAATATAATGCCACAATTTGGTAACACCATTCCACGCTATTCCTTGACCATGAACTCGGCGCCTCCGCATGAACCACATCTCTAGGGCGTCTACATTGTTTTCTCTTTTCCAAACACACTTCCCAGGACAAGCCACAGACTAATACAAAGAATAAAAGAACACTGCAAACACTTTTCATAAAAATGTTCCTTTACGATAATAAGAAAACCTAAAATACTTAAATGGATTCTTTACAAAGATGAGCAGCTTTTGGTTGACTACACTAGTCTCCATGGTGTTATTTCAATTCGTTCGTATTTCAGAAACAGCATCTCATTATCGTGCTTTATTCTAGCGACCTTGACTTGTAACTCATTAGAACATGCCTTCCCCAGCCCTTTCAGCTGCAGTGAAAGAGAAGGCGCGCGCCAGCTTCCACCTCCGGGACACCTGACATGCACAGCCTCGCCCATGGGAGATTACAGTTTTATCAACTCACCAGGATTAACAAGCATTGACAAAGCCAATAGGTCTCCCCTATGCAAGGGCTATTGGCCTTGTCAATGTCTTTTAGCGTATGTGCTGAAAGTTAGAAAAAAAAGCGTTTAATGCAGCCAGCTTAGCTTTTTTTTCTTTTAGCCATGCTGAACAGCATTCATTCTGTCATACACTATTGCTAAAAGACATTATCTGATAGAGACTTCTAGCCACTTATTCCTTACCTTTTGAATTTCCCCAGGCGTCCGACTGGATCCAGATGATTTTTCGAGAGCAGTACCCTGCATGCCAGGAGGTGGCGTCAATCGGCTCTGCATCTGTCGGCAGCAGCGTCCGCACCAGGAGTGATTTCGTGGTACCTATACAGGCACCACCCAGGCGTGCTGACATCAGTTCTTTGCTTTTCTTTCCGCACAAGCCAGCACTGATCTGGTGAAGAGCTACCCCTCTGTTGTTTTTTGACAGGCTTTTTTCGACGTTTTGTCGACTGTTTTTGAGGTTTACCTCCTAGTGTGTTGAGGATGTCTTCACAAGTCGGGTTTTAAGTCCTGCGGGGCCTATTACCGACTGATGTTGGTGACAGACCCTCACCTTGTCTGCCTGTGGTGCCTGGAGCGCGACCACGACACCAAGTCGTGCTCAGATTGCCAGGCCATGGCCCGAAGGCTTTGAGGGAGCGGTCCCTAGAGCTGCTAGCTGTCCGACATGCGACTCCGTGGAAGTCGAGATCCCGGTCGAGAGGACGGTCCCGAGATCGTTCCAGAAGGCCGAAGTCCTCCTTGTCCCATTCAAAGTCCTCGGGACACTCGGGTAGGAGGTACAAAAAGAAGAGCAAGAAGTCGAATCGCTCTTTAACTTCTCCTCATCCATCGGCCGACGAGACGAGGGGGTCTCGGCGTTCTAGGCCTCTTCCCCGGGAACCTGCGCCTGGGTCAACTCTTCGCCTCCCCAAATTTCTGAAGCCTGGAGCAACCCCTGCCCAACTGATTGAGTTCTATGAGGCCATGTGCCTCATATTTGGGCAGCCCCACCCCGCTGACACGCCTTCAGGCCCCACGGAGTTCGGAAGGGGCCCCATCCAGTTCCACTCTGGCAGCTCTCCCCCGGGATCCATTCCTCAATCCGGACCTATACCGGTCGTGCCATCTCGACCTTCCCCAGCACCGGCCTATATAGATACCGCAACGTCACTTCCGGCACGGACCCGATCGATGCCACCTACTGCCATGCAGGGGTACTGCTCACGAAAAATCTTCCAGATCCAGCCTGACACATGGGAAATTTAAAAGGTCAGGAATCTGCAGCTAGATATAGGCTCTACCAGATGAGGCATTAGCAAAGGTAAGTAACTTGTTCAACAAATCCATAGCTCCCACGTAGACGAGATCCTTTGGCTTTGCCAATGCTCGTTTTTCATTGTTGAGCACTCCATGAGAGTGCGTGTGTTTTCTAGCTCTCTTGTGCAGTAGCGGCCAGTAATTTTAGCAGGAAAGGGGGCCACAACAGCACACATACACACACCCAGATTTTTACACACGTGCACACATACCCATTCACAACACTCACTCACAAATACACATAGATACATTAATTCATTCATACATACACGCATGCACCAAACATAAAAAATCATAAAACTTTCCTTCACTGCAGCTCTCCAGGAGGTAAGCCTTGGAGGTCCGAGAATGGTTGGGACTGCGGCCTTCCCTCAGCCAATGAGGGAAGACAGCAGTCCCTCATTCATGACAGAGGGGGATGGAGTCAGTGAGACTGCAGACCCCACCCCACTCTGTGACGAAAGTCACTGATTGACACGCGGCCCTGGACCCTTCAAGGGCTTAAAACTGAAGCTCCCAGGTCCAAGGCTATTAGTGACACTTCCCCTCATCACGAGGTGCAGGGCCTCAAGCCACTTTTGCAAGGCTGAGAAGGTCATGCCCACAGGGCAGTAAAATCCTCAGCCTGGCAAAGTGCAGTTCAGGCAGCCAGGAACCTGCTCATTTAGTGCATGCCAAGCTCGAGGCTGCCTGATCTGAACAAGAAGAGTGTCTGTCAGGCTGACCTTTGTTCAGCCTGACAGACACTCTTCTTGTCAGACACTCTTCTTGTCAGAAGGGAAAAAGTTTGGGTCATAGCCTCACCACCTGTACGGACAGGCTGCAGCTTCTCTCGTGTACTTCTCTTTCCCTGAATTTCTGTCTGTCGCCTGCCCTGTGTCTGTTGCGCTCACTTGTGTGCTTCTACCCATTGCCTCCCCACCCACTCCACGTTGCTTGTCCATCCCTCCCACCTTCCCCAGTGTTTCTTACCCATCCCTCCTGCCCTCCCCTGTGTTGCTCTGAGTTCGTCCCCCCGTACTCCCCGTGTTTTTCTGCATGACCTCCTTTTCCCCCCCATTACCCCATCTTCTCCTGTGTCACTTCGTTGCATGAGTAGTGTGCATGCCTACAAAATGATGCTGGTTACTGCGTTATAGGATTTTTTAATTTTTTTTTACTCCAGCCACGCTGCACTGCATTAGGGATGCTAGGCAACATGGCTAAAACCCATTGGCAAAGCCAATACATCAGAAGAGCGAGACCCATGGTGAGGGAGCGAAGAAGCCAGCATCCCATCAGCCACCCCACCTAACGACCTCCTAAGTTGCCCGACTCATCTGGAAATCAACGCTTACCCCAAACACCCACAGGATTACCAACTCCTCTCGCGCTTCTCTAGGGGGAACCAACGTCTCTGCTACCAACATTCCTCCCTTCACCTGCTATAACCCTCACTACTCTGCTACTCTGGCCTCCGAAACTACAACCAAGAGTCATGCTAAGAACCAAAACTGCCCCGCCACTAACATGGCACTTAACCTAAAACATGGCCCTTACCCCCAAAAAAGAGGTCACCTAAATCCAGCATATCACCCAAACCGCCCTGCTAAGCCTACCCACAGACATGCCTGCCAATGGCAACCTGCACCAGCCAGAACCGCACCACCCACCAAGACGCCAGGAGAAGACTTGGGGCCTAATTTAGATCCTGGCGGAGGGGAATACTGCGTTACAAACGTGACGGAGATCCTGTCCTCCATATTAAAATCCCATTATATCCTATGGAGATCGTAATACGGCGGATGGGATATCCGTCACGTTTGTGACGGAGTATTCCATCCGCCGAGATCTAAATGAGGCCCTAAATTTTGCCTTCCGCATGTTTTGCAGCAGGCTTGGTGCCACTTCATGTGACCTAGTGGATTCAAACAATCTTGCTCCTCATATCCTCTTAGTTGTGTGTGTCATGCCTCTGTATCTACCGCCCATATAATGCATGTGTTTTTTTTGTAGACGTCTCTGTCATAATAGCGAAATAGCAAAACATGCCAGGAGATTTTGTGAGAAAAACACCCTAATATAAACTACTTTTATATTTGGGCCCAAACTAAGGTGGCATTGTGGGCAAAAGATGGATGGGTTGGAATGATAGCTCAAGCGAGTTGCCAGTGGTTAGACAAATTGCAGGCATTCCTCCCATCATCTTTTGCATGCTGTATAGAGATTAAAACATTTTATACAAGATATTTGTCATAACTTGTCCCGCCAGATGTTTTAGATAATTGGTGGTTAGTGGTGATTTTTAAGTGCATTTCTTTTGTTATTTCCTGTTCGGGCTCTTTTTATCAGCATACAATAACTTTACATTACATGAGCTAATTTTTACTCTAGCTGTCCTGGGAAAAATGTTTACTGCCCAGGCTCTATAACACTTAAAATGCTGAATCTGATCTGTACACCCTTGCACTAGCTGGTAAATCTAAGATCCAGCTTTCTTCAAATTATATTGTTTTTTGTATGCTTGGCAATCCAAAAACCTGATTTATAATCTAAATTTGCGAAGATGTTGCCTGCAAAAGAACACGAAGAACCAAAATCATGTATCTAAAATCTCTTCAAACCCAGATTTGCAACATAACCGTGTGCACCGGTAATAGCAAATATAAAATAGTAGCACTCTGTGAATTTATCTGCCAGTAGCTCATTAAGACTAGTTCATTTACAATTTAAACCTGTGAAATGTTTACATATGTTTGACTAATGACTTGGTTGGTGATTGTGTTTCAGAATGATTCTTCTGCAAGTCGAAGGGACCGTGCAATAATACTCCTGGGGGTGTTATAACAGAAGCGATGGGGCGAAATAAGAAATAATTGTAAAACGCTACAGAGATGCAATGCTCTCCTCTGAACAGCAAGTAGGGAAGTGGGTGCAGTAAAAAGGCGCAGCAATTGTTATCCCAACCTCATTTTCTGTTCAGAGTTGCAACACTGTCTCTTCTCTTGGGGAAGCTGGTACTCCATGTCTGTAAATACCTAAACTTCGTGTTTTCTGTTTCAAGTACTGCCATCCAGCTATTACTTTCTCTTTCTAACCCTTTTATAAGCATTGTTATATACCCAATTTCTCTAACCCCAATAGTTTCTGTTCTTCCATCATCGCGGCCTCACTCTTTCCTTATATTTCTACTTCAGCTGGGGAAAATTAAAGTTGTAGCGAGAGGATCATTTGCTCTCTCGTTGACACTGTGGAGTCAGCGGACAGTTTACTCCATTTGTGGGGCTCCCTTCTGTCTAGCTAGTACCTTTTGAACAGTGCACCAAATTCTAACTCCCCGTCATCCATATTCTTTTCACTGTCACCCCACACATCTACCTCTTTCCCTCTTCTGTTTCCTTGTTCCATCTCCCTTTCCCCATTATTGCTCCTTTTCCATCCATCCCTACGTGTCACATTCCACATTGCCAGGGGTAGTAAGGCACTAGGAGCTCTTCAGTCTGTTCCTTTCAGTATGGGAAAGTGCAGCTCCCACCCAGCTCCAATTGTTGCTTCTGCTGGCTGCTCAGTAAGTTTGACTCTGGCATGAGCTCCCTCACTATTCATTAGCATGCGATCATGTCTACTTGTAGATCCTTCTTAGTAGACTTGAGCTTTGGTGGTAGAATGAACAAAGTTGTTTGATGAATCTCCAGACCCCCCTAAACTTCATGTATGCAAGCCTACTCGCCAAAGACCTATACAAATAATCAACATACCATAACTTAAAAACAGCTCAAGTCGACTTTGAACTGACATTTCAAGATTCTTTCTTTACCTGAAAGCATTCCTGATTTTCTCTCACTTGCTACTTCTCTTGGCCTCTCACGCTGGGTCTTAGAATGCCTCTCTGCATGTCTCTTTCTCTGGAGCTCTCTTTTTGTGTTTCTTTCTGACTTTCTCTAGGTCTCTCTCTCTCTTCCACTGGGCCTCTCACTTGATCTTCCATCCACCCCATGGTGCCCTATGCAGAGCAGCAGGATGAACAATAATTGTTTAATTTGGAGGCGATATTGAGCATGAAACAGTCCTCTACTACCACGTATCCTCTTATCACAGAAGGACAGAGAATCCCTACAATTCTGGCTCATTTGCAATTGATTTCGGCAGGTCTTTCAAGCGTACTGCAAGAGTTTTTTTTCCACTAATAAGAAATTTGGCCAGCCTATCTGAAGGAAACGCATATTGCCAGATGGTCGCCATATCCACTACCAAAAGCCAGCTGAGAGCTGCCTAGTTCTCTTGCTGGGGCTCAGGGCCCACCGTGCCCACTGCCAGAAGTCATTTCAGAGCTTCATGGCTCTCTGGATGTGGGCTAAGAACCCAGGATGCCTTCCAATGGACTTGCTACCTCCTAAGGCAATGCCGTTCCAGATGCATGCCACTTAGAATGGGTTTAAAGTGGCCAAGGAAACGCTTTTTAATATGATAGTTTGAAGGATTTCTATAACCACGAAGGAGATGCCAGCTGAGACACAGGGCGAGCGATAAGAAGGGGTGTGGCGTAGTATGCCATGATTCGCTGTTGTAGCATCATCACGTGCCCTGTCTACTTGGTGTTGCATATGGCTGGGTCCAAACTGGGGTGGCATAGTGAGCAAAAGAACGATGGATTAAACCCAGATCCTTAGCTGGGGGTGAGTGGTTGAAAGGTTTCAGCACACCGTCCATCATCTTGTTGTGTTTGCTACTTGGTGTCAGCCTCATGACGAATGCCTCGTGTTCATGGGAAATGTAGTTACAATGAACATGTTCAGATCGTGACTTTGCATAAATAAAGCATCGTTAATGTCTAACAGTGATTTCGTGTTCAAAAACAATGATTATTGTCAGCCATTTTTGAATATGCATCTTATATATAAGAGAGCCTCCAGATGACTTTGTATAAAGTAAAACAGTCAACTTGAAAGGACACGGTGGTCAACATTGGTGTAGAATGTGACGTTTAGAAAAATATTGAATTGTAGGGGAACATAATCACCTAAAAAAAAAAAAAAAGCTGTGACATAAAGGAGTACATGTTTTACAGATGTATTAAGTGATAGTGTTTACAGTTGTAATAACTGAGTCATGAAAATGTAATGTTCTTGAATGAGGTTTACAAATAAAGTACATTTTTACTTAAAGTAGCCTAGAACGTTTTTAATTTTCTGAAGCCACACCATTCCATGTAATTCAGGTTTGAATATACAGGTGATTGACTAATTAATCTGGCTGAACATCAGCGTGTTTCATTCCTTGCTAGTGAGTTGGCCTCGGGCTTTCTCAAGGCTTCGTTCAATCAATGCTCCAGGCACATAGCATAGTCAAAAGTGATGGGTTTCTGGAGTTGTGATGGGGTCAGTCTCGTCGTATTAGTACAGTCTGCAGTCCTGTCCCATCTCTAAAATATCCTTCATTCCCCCATTTCTCCTCAGCCTTTCCTCGCTCGCCTCCTGGTTGTACCCTCGGCTTTGTCCTCACATGAAATGCCCTTTATTGTCACCATCCTGATGCTACATGGGGATATCGTTAGCAATGGCATATTCCATTGATACATTTTAGGTTCACTGTTCTAGGTCCATTTAGAGATAGTAAGCGTTGTCATTTTGTTCTGCAGGAGGGCAGATAAGGGTGAGGAAAATGATTAAAGAGGAAGGCACCACATGTGAAACCAAGGGACGAGGAAGACACAGAACACAGAAGAAAGCCCCTCCAAAGAGAGGGCCCACCCTTCAAATTGACACATCATTTGGAAACCCATCCCCATCACCTGTTGGTAAGGCGAGAACATCTGTTCATGATCTGAAGGTGTGGGATAGGGGGCTGGAGGCTTGTGATATCAGTGCCTGAATATTGATACTAACTGTATCTGTATATTTTATGTTTTATCTCAAGCTTCTCTGACCTCAATTGTTTTTGACATGCTTTTGATGGAACAGCATCTAAAAAATGGATAATGTAGACTGTGGCTCAAGAATTCCAGCATGCTGTGTGTTGCTTTAGATAGCAGCCCATCTTGAAAGACCAGAGTTATCCAGAGGCCACCTTTTACTTTATTTTCTTGAACATTCCAGTCTTTGCTGCTGTTGCATTTGGTAGTGTTTTCCCATCCCAGGTTTTACACTGGTTGGGAATGCCTGCACTTCCAGTTAGATTCTGAAAAAGCTTCCAAAAAAATAGCTCTGGCAATTAAGAAATTTCATAAAGAACCCAGTGTGGCCTTTCCTTCACATGCTCCTGCCTTGCCCCCCTCCGGTGCATCTCCACAGTTGCCCACCCAGTTCCTGCTTCCTCTTATCTTGAAGGACCCAAGGGTATGTTTCTTCATGATGCTACTCCTTTCTTGAATAGTGACTTCTTTAATTGTCTTCCCAGGTCTGATAAGGCGCCTCTCTCTAATGCATGCCATTACTAGGGGCTTCAAGCAAACCAATGTTTTAGACCTAGCCATTCACTAGGTGCAGATCATGGAAGCTAAGCAGCATATACCTTGCATTTATTGCCTGGGAAATTACAATGTGGTGAATTTCTGTGTATGTTCTGCTGGAATTTCTCCAGGGTCTCTGAGGAACTGACCTTACTTTATGTCTAGGAAGTGATCTGTGGTGAACTTGAACCTTAACTCAATAACAAGCTGCAGGCTTTCAGACCTAGGTAACAACAAATTATTACTAACTGTGGAATTCTAGTTTCCAAAGCCTATTGGTGCCAGTGTGATGGTTTCTGACCCAGTTCCCCTCCCCCCTTCGCTGCATGACTTGACTTTGAAACCTGAAGTATTAAATAACTTATTCACTCTAGATAAGGCTCCCACGGTATTGCAGAGGGGCACTTGTGCAGCAGGGCCAGGCATTCGGGATTAGTGCATTCTGAGGTCGATCAACTTTAGTTGAATTCCCCAAGCTTCATATGCCAAATCTCTTCGTCCAGAGGTCTACCTTGTCACCATTTCGGGGTAAGAAATCAGTACATTGATCCTGTGTATGTTAGATGTGGTATAGCAGCACACCAAAAGGCCAGTATCATCCTTGATCTTTCCAGAAGTAGATCGCTATTGGGTTGAAAACAAGATTTCTTACAAGCCAATAGTACCCAAATCGTTATCAGGGCTTGCCTCATTCTTCTCTTCCTCAAGGTGGCTAAAGAAAAAAAAGCATTGGCAGAGCCAATAGGTTTTGCCTATGCGAGCTCTGTTAGCTTTGTCAATATTTTTTTTTAAGTGCAGGGGGGTGAGTAAAACAACAGAGAACGTGAGGAGTAGGTGGTGTCATGTCCTTTAGGCTAGTCCTGTCATGTATGCCCCTTTTACATACATTGTCCCATCCACACGACTATAACGGTTCTGAATAGGTGGCCATTTACCTAGTAGTTTGCTCCTGTCTCTTCGACCCCAAGCTCTTAGTATTTTATCATAATCCCTGTACCTGACGTACATAAATATGTCCTCAGGCACTGCATAATTATTCTGTATAAAGGTCACCACCTCTTTCATCCTTTGCCAACAGGCCCGCTGTGCTTGATCGCATTGTTTAGAAAAACATTTGATTGTTTTCAAAACATTTATGATTGTTTTCAAAACATATTGATTCTAGAAGAAACCCTGCAGTGACCACTATAGTATATAACACCCTTATTCCACCCTGCAAATTAGAGGAGAATTCCTTCCACGCTGACACGGGGTCCTTCATTCTCTACCATCAGGTGAGGGGGTTGGTTCTTCCCTAGGGGATTCTTGTCTATATACATATATACCTTTACACATATACATGCTACACCTACATATCTAGGCTAGGTACATTTAGGCAAATTACGTAGGGTGCTCATTGTAGGAGTATGTAAGTGCTACTGTCTTATCTGAACTGTATATGTTCATCTTAGCACTAAGGTAGAAATGTATCTACTGTTTACTATATTAGTACTCGCGATTTCTTTCGTATGCTTCTATCTCCTGATTGTTTCAGCAAATATGTTTTACACAAGACTGACGCTGGATCAATAAATACTTATTGAAACGTCCTAACCGCCATCCTGTGTATTTTCTGAGAATAAGTAAGCACGAGTGACTGAGCGAAAAGTACTGTACTGTTTTCCACGATCCCCGAGGAATCCGGGTTGTCATGCTCAGTGTTTGCCAGAAACTACCTACACCACTGTAAGATACCGGGGGGTGGTATTGGCACTGTAGAGCTAGCTGGTCTAACGGCTGACATATCCTGTGGGGGTGTTCAGAAGCGGTTTGGACACCAAGCCCTCAGTTTAGGTCATCAAAAACGTGCAGGCCCTGGGTATTCCTAGGAACTACATGACATGGCGCCCAACATAGGGCGCCATGTCAAGTAGTTCCTAGGAATACCCAGGACCTACGCGGTTTGGACACCAAGCCCTCAGTTTAGGTCATCCAAAACGTGCAGGTCCTGGGGATTCCTAGGAACTACACGACAGTGGTGGGCTAAAAGCATTGGGGGGTGGGCGAGTGTATTAGAAATAAAGACGGAGGGGGGGGTTAACACAAATAATGCAAAGGTGTACCTGCAGGAGCCTGTGGCCAGTGGAAGTGGCCAGTGGAAGGACACCGGCCACAGGAAGGAGTACTTGGTCCAAGCTCCCCGGCATGGATGAAGACTCCATGCCGAGGAGGAAGCCGGAGGCTAGGAGGAGGTGCTGGCCACTAAGAAGGAGGGAACCGAGAGTGATGTGGGAGCCAACCAATGGTAAGTAAAGCTAAGTAATAGGCGGGCTGTAAGCCCTGTTTAAGATTTTTTTTATTTTTATTTACAAGAGATTTTGCAAGTGCTGTGCAGGCAAAACCTAGAATGAACCAGACAGAGACAATGTTAAAAAAATTTGTGACCAGAAATGTATTCTTTGAAACACATAAAATAATGAATAAGCTGTGGTCCATCATTTCTGCTACTTATTGCTTAAACAAATACATGATTTCGAGGAGGAATCGCATTTCAATCCTTCCAAGATTTTAGAAGTCACCAAATAACTTCTCCAGTGGGCCTACAATCAGAGATGAGTGCCGTTTGTTATTGGTATAGAGCTTGGGTCCAAAGCATTGCCACTACAGCTTTGCAAGCAGTAAGCAAGTAGTAAGTCTATTACAGCCAGCTCCTAATAGCGCTGCACAACTCTTTATTATATCCTATTAGCGCCAAAAGCTGCTCCGGCTCCAACTGTTTGCCAACTAATGCACCCAGATCCCTAAACACCGCTTGCCAAATGCTTTGCACTCCTGCACAATAACATGCCAAGAGCACAAATCCAGCTTCAGTACATCGCGGGCTGCCAGCACTGTCACGCAGTCCGTATCTGTACATTACTCCAGTATTGGAACTTTCATAGATTCACATGCTTGAATCATTCCCCGTCGTTGAGATGGGAGCCCCCGGTATTATTAAAAGTAATGTCCCATTAGACATAGCACATAAGGCCCCCTAGGCCTTAAAACGTCTGTAACATATCCTTGTCCTTTTGTAAAAAAGGACTAAAACTTAGAACCAGCCAATCAATTGACACCACCTTGTAGAACCTTCCTGAAAGAAGCTCCAGTCCCTCAGATTTTCTACCGCACGTCGTGCTAAGGGAGTCTCCACTGAGCTCTGCTCAGTTTTTTCTCTTTCTACTCTATTTTGAAGTGTTTTATCCAGTCAGATATACTACCAATCCTGTATATCTGTGTTTAGTTGGAGTAAACTGACGCCCATCATGTCAGATACACCTAAGAAAGGCCTCTTTAGATCCTGTGGCACTTGCAGGAAGAAAAGGCTGCATATTGATGATCCACACAAGGACTGCCTTTATCCTGAACATAAACCTAAGGATTGTAAGGTATGTCGGACTTTCTCTACAAAAACTTTAAAAGATCGGGAAGGAAGGCTTCTTTTGTGGCTGCAGAGGCTTAAAAACAGAGACACGGTGGTGTCTGATGAGGAGAGTGATGCTTCTTCTAAATCCTCCTCCAAAACGCCTCAAAAAAGACCCTTAGATGACCCTGCAGGTACATCTTCGCAGCCACCCAAGAAAGCATCTAAAAAATCATCTGAATCCTTTCAGAAGCATGCTGGGTCTGTTAGCAAAACTTCCCACCAAGAAGAGGTTATTGTCTGCTAAAAAGCCAGCTTCAGAGCCTTCAACTCCTCCTCTGAAGCTAAACCATATCTTCAAGAAGCCTACCTCAGCTCCACCGACGGACAGCTCGTCGACGACACCTCCGTCAACCAGAAAATCCTCTCCCGATATGGTATTGGTCACGTCGACGGCGCCTACAGTCACTATCGTCACTGTTTTGTCAGCGTTGATGTCTTCATCGACGTCATCATCGACAGGTCAGGCTCCAATATGATCATCGACGCATATTGTTTCCTCAAAATCGTCGTCTTCATCATCGAAAAGCCATTTCTCGATGACTGTCCATCTGTCGACGACGCACCTCTCGTCGTCAACCTCGTCGATGGTGACTTTGACTTCTCCATCGTCGATGACCCCGTCGACGGGAAGACCCTCGTCGACGGCAGAGGTAACCTCTATTATATCGACGACGGTAGCCACTCTGTCAGCGTCAACGAAAATCCTTGTTTCCGACGATTCATCGTCAACGAAGGTGATTCCGTTGACGAATCAAGATTTGGCTGTGAAGCAGCCCTCGTTGACGAGCTCGTCGACCACACCATCGACGAGAAAAGAAAAACATAAGATAACATGAATACCATTGACACCAGCTCTAACTTCGCCTAGTCAGGTGCAATCTCTCTTACCTTTCCATCTTTTGGAAGAAGATGACGAGGAAGAGGGCTCTGAGGATGATAGCCTTTTTGGGGCAGCTCTAAGCCCATCAGAACTTAATGTTAAGTACCAGGAACATTCGGATGAGGATGATTATTAGGACCAACAATACTATTATTCCCATCAACAACGTCAGCAACAAGACGTGATGTGCCTTCCTTCGAATCTAGTAACAGATCTGCAATTTATGTTAGAGGATTAATAGAAGAGATTTCCTCCAGAGCCTCCTCTCCAACAGGCTCCTCCTCCTCCCCCTCCGGAAGTACAAGTTCGCTCCCCTTTTCTACAACAGGGGTTTCCAAGTGTTCGTCCTTCTCCCCAGGTTGCTCCTGTGCAACAGTTGTCGTCCTCTGAAGAGGAAGTAGAGAGAAGGTGAAATTCATCAAGATGAGTGGGGCTCTTACATTATTCCCCCACCGGCATCTCCATCTCCTCTGGATTCACCTCTGGAGGATATTGGAGGTTTCCATAATCTCCCGGAGACAGCGGCCAGGCGTTTTGAACTACCAATGCCCGTGCATCAACAGGATTGTTTCCTGTATGATTTCAAAGAGCCTTACAGGAAATCGGTAAGGTCTATGCCGATAATTGACTATATTTGGAAAGAGAGCCTGAGAATCATGCAAAACCCAGCAACTGTTCCACCTGTGTTGCCAAGGCTTGACAAAAAATACAAAGCTCCTGATAATGCTCCCACTTGCTTAATAGGTCATCCAAAACCATATTCAGTGATCTCACAAGCAGCACAGCGACGATCTAAGAATCCTTCGGCCCCTCTGACTGCGCCACCCGACAAGTAGGGTAGAAGCCTTGACAACATTGGAAAGTGTTTTTCAACAATGTCAGCCTTAACAGTATGAGCTTTGAATTCCCTGGCTTTACTGGGCCGTTATAATAGGCAAATGTGGTCGGATGTGGCACCCTTCTTGGATAGACTTCCACCAGAAGACAAGGAGGAAGCAAAGAAAATCCTTCTAGAAGGCGAGCAGTCCGCCTCAGAAATAATAGACTGCGCTATGGATGTTGCGTCCACTGGTTTCTGGCAACTAGCTGGAGCGGCCGTCCTGAGGCGTCAAGGTTGGCTGAAAGCCACTTCATTCAGGCCTGAGGTACAAACAAAAATTGTAGATCTACCTTATAGCGGAGAAGAGTTATTTGGCAGCCACGTTGATGAAGCTTTACAAGCGATTAAGAAAGACACAGATACAGCTAAGTCTTTAGGTACCTTGCAGTACAAGAAGATGCCTTTTCGTGGCTCCCGAGGAAAAGGGCACCAATCCTACAGAGGAGGCTATCAACAGTTGCGCTACCCAGCCTATTCTTCCTCCGCTCAACAATACATGTCTCAATTTTCTCACCGCCAACCACCTGTGGCTTACAACAAGTCCTCCTTCAGAGGAAAATCAGGACGCCAAGGCAAGCACACCAGTCGCCGCCAATGACTTCTCCCATCTGTCGGCCCCGCTCCGCCCATTCCACCCTCGGTGGGTGGCAAAATATCCCTTTGTTTTCAACAGTGGAAGGAAATAACATCGGATCAATGGGTTCTACACCTAATTCAATTCGGCCACTCTTTAGAATTTATAAAAATTCCTCCACCAACCCCTCCTCTGCCTTGTTTTCAAAAACACTTACATCTTTTAAAGATGGAAGTTACCACCATGTTGCTAAAAGGAGCATTAGAACGAGTTCCCCTAAATCAAAGAGGTGAAGGTTTCTACTCGAGTTTCTTCTTAATTCGCAAGAAGTCAAGGAAGTGGAGACCGATTTTGGATTTAAGGAACTTAAACAAATTCCTCAAAAAACAGTTGTTCCGCATGATCTGTATTCCAGATGTATTACACCTCCTCAACGGAAACGATTACATGTTGTCTCTGGATCTCCAGGACGCATATTTTCATATACCCATAAGCCGAAAACACAAGAAGTTTCTCTGGATCACGGTGGCCGGCAGGCACTGTCAGTTCTGCGTCCTACCTTTCGGACTAAAATCAGCTCCCCGCATCTTCAAAAAGTGCCTAGCACCAGTTGCAGCATATCTGAGGCAACAACATCATCAAATTTTTCCTTACCTCGACGACTGGCTTGTCAAGGCCCCCACTTACAAAGCAGCAAGGATGTCTACCAAAGCCTGTCTGCAACTTTTCAGGAGATTAGGCCTCACCTTAAATACAGAGAAATCGATTCTACAACCATCCCGTCGGTTAGTCTTTCTAGGTGCCATCCTGGACACCATCAAAAACAGGGCGTATCCCACATTGGAAAAGCAACAAAGACTCATATCCTTGGCGAAACGGGTACTAAAAGGTTTCTTTCCGTACGCCTTTACAAATCTCTCCTAGGCATGATGTCTTCTTGTATTCCCCTCATACCTCATTGTCGCCCCCACATTCGCCCTCTTAAGGAAGCTTTAAACGAACAGTGGGTGCAGATAGAGGGCACATTCGACGATCTAATCCGAATTACCCCTCCCATGATTGTGGCACTAGACTGGTGGACACAACCTCACCAGTTATCGCAAGGTTTGCCTTTCCTGTCTCAGGCTGCTCTTCTCGTGATCACAACGGATGCCTCTCTAGAAGGCTGGGGTGCTTTCTTTCAAGACTTGCAAGTCAGGGAAAAATGGCCGCCCTCCCATCGAGATCTTCATTTCAATCTTCTCCAGTTGAGAGCAGTTTTCTGGCACTCCAAGCATTCCTGCCAAGAATACAAAATGCTTCGGTGCTTGTCAGAACAGACAATACCACGACAATGCACTACCTGAACAAACAAGGAGAAACAAGATCTCTCCTGCTCTCTCAGGAAGCTCAACTTATCTGGTGCTGGGCGATTTAGCACAAAGTGTCTATAACAACGGAGTATGTTCCAGGAAGGCAGAACATCATAGCGGACACGTTGAGCAGACTAAAGATGACCTACCACGAGTGGGAATTAAATCAACTCACTCTCGACAGCATTTTCTTCCGATGGGGCAAGTCGAACATAGACCTGTTCGCAACACCAGACAACGCGAAATGCTGGTACTTCGCAAGTTGGCGTCACCATTAGGGTTCATGGGGTAATGCCTTTTCAATAGCTTGGTCCGGCATATTTGTTTACGCTTTTCCCCCCATTCCTCTCTTTCCAAGAGTGCTAAAAAAGTTAAAGGCGGAACCCTGCAAGATCATGCTAATAGCCCCAGCCTGGCCTCGCCAGCATTGGTACACAGAGCTTCACCTACTCTCAGTCCAGCCTCTGATCCATCTCAAACCATTTTCATTCCTATTGACGATGAACCAGGGACAAGTATGTCATCCGAACCCCAGTTCTCTGAAATTATCAGCTTGGCTCCTGAGTCCCAAGAATTTCAACATTTAAGGATCCCTCAGGAATGTAGGCATGTGCTTGCTAGGGCAAGAGCAGATAGCACTAACAGGACTTATTTGCTCAAATGGAAGAGATTCTGCACTTGGTGTGCATCATCTAAAGTCCATCCTCTCCATTCAGCCCCAGAGGAAATTTTACCTTATCTCCTACATTTGGCTCGCTCCGGCTTAGCTCACGCACCAATTAAAGTTCATTAAGCTGCCATCTCCAGTTTCGGAGATCGGATAATGTTCCATCTCTATGGTCCATCAGGCTGGTCAAACAGTTTCTCAAAGACCTGTTCAGAATGTTTCCTCCAGTTCAGGCCCCTCCTCCTGCATGGCAGCTGAATACAGTGCTGAGTCAATTAATGAAGCACCCGTTTGAACCTATTCACAGAGCGGATATAATGTTTCTATCCTGGAAGGTCGCTCTCCTCCTGGCTCTTACTTCAGCGAGAAGGGTTAGTGAACTCCAGGCGTCTACTACCCAGGAACCTTTCTTACAATTCAAACATGACAAAGTTATTCTACGGACGAGCCCTAAGTTCATTCCTAAGGTTCCTTCAGATTTTCATCTTAATGAACCAATCGTTTTGAAATAATTTTTTCCAACTCCACAAACTTCCGCGGAGCATGCTCTACACTCTCTGGACGTCAAAAGGTGCCTAAAGTTTTACCTGAACAGAACAAAACCCTTTTGCAAGCCAAATCAGCTTTTTATAGCGTACAGTGCACCTAGAAAAGGTTTCCCTCTAACTGAACAGAGCATTTCAAGATGGATATTGAGTGCTATTGTTTTCTGTCATCGGCTTGCGGGCCAACCTCTGACGTCAAAGGTCCCTGCTCACTCTATCAGAGCAATATCCACGTCTACGGCGCTGTTTGCAGATGTGTCCCTTCCAGAGATCTGCAGAGCAGCAACTTGGAGAACGCCGCACACATTCACCAAACACTACTGCCTGGACTCTGAGGTTAAGAGAGATACGGCAGTGGGACAAGCGGTTCTCAGACATCTTTCAATAAGGTGAGCCTTCTTTTCTCGTTCCTTCCCACCATCCTTAGCTGTCACACATTTTCAATGATTTCTGGTCTGTATTTATACGTTAAATGATTTTTACGTACTTATATTTATATGTACAGAGATATGTATATATGTGTGTATATATATATATATCAGCAAAAAAGCTACCCCACGGAAGAGCCTGCACTCAGGTTGGTAGCGCTTAAGGAATTTTAATGAAGGCTGCAGCATACAGGGAACACATCTCTCAGCATTAGTCCTTCGAGCTTGACGCGTTTCGTGACACTTCACTTCTTCAGAGGCTTCTGTAACAGGATAGCGAGACCACAGGTGCCACTGCATTTAATAACGATAACCAGCCCGAGTGGGCGTGGGCGCTCGCACGGCCTTCTGGAATCTGTAGTTTCACCAAAGTGTTGCTTCAGTGAGCTGGCGCGCAATCCGTTCCTAATTAAAAACAAATTACATCCCCAGTGGGTTGCTGGATCATGTTGCACCCCTGACTGCTACACATTAATGCCATCATACTCCAGCACCTGTCCCATGTCACGCCCGCCAGTTGGCGCCGCAGGGTCTGTATTCTCACGGCAGGGCTCTTCCACGGCTGGGTCAGCCGTTAATCTAAATCAGCAAAAAAGTTACCCCACGGAAGAGCCTGCACTCAGGTTGGTAGCGCTTAAGGAATTTTAATGAAGGCTGCAGCATACAGGGAACACATCTCTCAGCATTAGTCCTTCGAGCCTGACGCGTTTCGTGACACTTCACTTCTTCAGAGGCTTCTGTAACAGGGTAGCGAGACCACAGGTGCCACTGCATTTAATAACGATAACCAGCTCCCGTGGGCGTGGCCGCTCGCACGGCCTTCTGGAATCTGCAGTTTCACCAAAGTGTTGCTTCAGTGAGCTGGCGCGCAATCCGTTCCTAATTAAAAACAAAATACATCCCCAGTGGGTTGCTGGATCATGTTGCACCCCTGACTGCTACACTTAATGCCATCATACTCAAGCACCTGTCCCATGTCACGCCCGCCAGTTGGCGTCGCGAGAGTCCGTATTCTCACGGCGGGGCTCTTCCACGGCTGGGTCAGCAGTTAATCCATATCAGCAAAAGTTACCCCACGGAAGAGCCTGCACTCAGGTTGGTAGCGCTTAAGGAATTTTAATGAAGGCTGCAGATTCCAGAAGGCCATGCGAGCGGCCACGCCCACTGGGGGCTGGTTATCGTTATTAAATGCAGTGGCACCTGTGGTCTCGCTATCCTGTTACAGAAGCCTCTGAAGAAGTGAAGTGTCACGAAACGCGTCGGCTCGAAGGACTAATGCTGAGAGATGTGTTCCCTGTATGCTGCAGCCTTCATTAAAATTCCTTAAGCGCTACCAACCTGAGTGCAGGCTCTTCCGTGGGGTAACTTTTTTGCTGATTTAGATTAACGGCTGACCCAGCCGTGGAAGAGCCCCACCGTGAGAATACGGACCCCCGCGACGCCAACTGGCGGGCGTGACATGGGACAGGTGCTTGAGTATGATGGCAATGTGTAGCAGTCAGGGGTGCAACATGATCCAGCAACCCACTGGGGATGTATTTTGTTTTTAATTAGGAGCGGATTGCGCGCCAGCTCACTGAAGCAACACTTTGGTGAAACTGCAGATTCCAGAAGGCCGTCGCGAGCGGCCATGCCCACTGGGGGCTGGTTATCGTTATTAAATGCAGTGGCACCTGTGGTCTCGCTATCCTGTTACAGAAGCCTCTGAAGAAGTGAAGTGTCACGAAACGCGTCAGGCTCGAAGGACTAATGCTGAGAGATGTGTTCCCTGTATGCGGCCGCCTTCATTAAAATTCCTTAAGCGCTACCAACCTGAGTGCAGGCTCTTCCGTGGGGTAACTTTTTTGCTGATATGGATTAACGGCTGACCCAGCCGTGGAAGAGCCCCGCCGTGAGAATACGGACCCCCGCGACGCCAACTGGTGGGCGTGACATGGGACAGGTGCTTGAGTATGATGGCATTAATGTGTAGCAGTCAGGGGTACAACATGATCCAGCAACCCACTGGGGATGTAGTTTGTTTTTAATTAGGAACGGATTGTGCGCCAGCTCACTGAAGCAACACTTTGGTGAAACTGCAGATTCCAGAAGGCCGTGCGAGCGGCCACGCCCACTGGGGGCTGGTTATCGTTATTAAATGCAGTGGCACCTGTGGTCTCGCTATCCTGTTACAGAAGCCTCTGAAGAAGTGAAGTGTCACGAAACGCGTCAGGCTCGAAGGACTAATGCTGAGAGATGTGTTCCCTGTATGCTGCAGCCTTCATTAAAATTCCTTAAGCGCTACCAACCTGAGTGCAGGCTCTTCCGTGGGGTAACATTTTTGCTGATATATATATTCATACCTTTATTAGGTAGTGATGTTGCACCTGTATTTGTCTATATATGTGCAGGCAATAGTATTTCGTGTTACTCTCTATGATTTATATATGACACGAAAATGTGTTATTTACTGCTCGCTACTCTGATTCAAGCATGTGAATCTATGAAAGTTCCAATATTGGAGTAAGAAATAAGTTGCTTACCTGTAACTGTAGTTCTCCAGTATTGGAATCTTTCATAGATTCACATGCAACCCACCCACCTCCCCTAGAGAAGGCTCACTTAGATATCTCAGTTTTTTCTATTTGTACCCACTTGTGCTTGGAAAATCTGAAGGACTGGAGCTTCTCCCAGGAAGGTTCTACAGGGTGGTGTCAATTGATTGGCTGGTTCTAAGTTTTAGTCCTTTTTTACAAAAGGACAAGGATATGTTACAAACGTTTTAAGGCCTAGGGCCTTATGTGCTGTGTCTAATGGGACATTACTTTTAATAATACCGGGGGCTCCCATCTCAACGACGGGGAATGATTCAAGCATGTGAATCTATGAAAGATTCCAATACTGGAGAACTACAGTTACAGGTAAGTAACTTATTTCGTTTCGCTGCTGTATAGTATATTCTGTTGTAGGAGGCTGGCTTAGTATGTAGTGCACACTTAAAGGAGTGATGCACCTTAATCCAGCCAACCCTTATGGTGACTTTAGTGGTCTTTGATAACCTTAGGCTCTCAAAGTGCTAGCTGTGGAGAGCAGCCTTCAGGTCTTTCTTGAAGGAGTGTAAAGCAGTTTGTTTTACCTCATTTAATCAATAGTGTAGATTAGATGAAAAAAGAACCAGTGTTTATAAAAATAGACTATTTTTTACACAACACAATCACTAACACATTGGTATACCTCCTAGCTGGTGATATAAACAATACACATGAAAATACTTAAAAGAAATCAGGTAAGTAGCACAATTATACACTGGTCTCCACCATATACTAAATAAGTAGAATGCGAACTACAAAGAAGAGCAGGACTAGGACCAAAGGACTCAGAGGAGCTGGGAGAACAAGGAACCACCCGAGGTAAGTACCCAGGAACCCCACAGAGGCTGTGTGCAGAGTGGAAACACAGCTGCGTGCCCAATGGAAGTCTATGGAGAAGTTGCAGTTGTAAAGAAAAAGGACCCTTTCCAGAAGACCCCGAAGAAACCCTTTGGAGGACGGAAGGTTGGCTAGCCACCCCACCCGTGGATGCCCCAGGAACCAGGTTACATGCACAAGGGAAGCCGGGTTTATAGGGGTGAATTTAAGTAGACGACAATGGAAGACTTGGGAAGAAAGGCCTCTGGCGAAAGTCTCTGAAGATGTCCGGTGGAATCCAAGGGTGGATTCTTGCAGAGGAGAACCTGCAAGTAGAGGGGACAGTCTATGCCACTCGGAGGTGACCAGTAGGCACGGAAGCACAATGCCCACCCCCTTGGCAGGGAGCTCAGGAGAATTGATGAGGAACTTGTCGCTGCAGCTGTGGGGACCAGGCGATGCTGAGGAAGACCAGGAGCCGTACACGAGCTGTCCTACGTAAGATGTTGGTGTCTAGGTGGTCAGTGTCCGGCGGGAGCACCAACAAGCCTTGGTTGCCGCAACTGACATGGAAGATGACAAGGTGCAATCCAACAAGGTCCAAGGTACTCACCAAGTGCAGGAGAGTCAGAACAGGCCCCGAGCAAGCAGGGGGGCCCACCAAAGCAGGAGAAGACCCTCGGAGGACCCACAGGCTGAAGGCACAAGAGTCGCATGAGGACCTCAGGCAGCTCACCAAAGATGGAGGCCCACAGTGCAAGGGATCTAGTGAGGGTGCTGATCTTCGAGGGATAAGGTGCTGGAGGCTGGAGCTTCTTGTAGCCCGAAGATCTCTGGAGTGCAGAGCCAACAAGCCTTGGCAACGGCAAGTTGTTGCGGTGCATGGGCATTCGGTCCCAGCAGCTCTGACGAGGGATACTGTCCTCCAAATTGCAGGGAAGACAGGTCAGGCCTCTGGAGAGCTGCAGAACCACCACCTGTGTTGCTGGGCATCGGAAAGTCCGTAGGATGACAGGAGCAGCAGACCGGTCAGCTTTATTGCGGTCCCTGCAGATGAAGGGGAGTGACTCCTTCACTCCAAGGGAGATTTCTTCAGATGTCCTTGATGCCCACAGGTCTTCTGGAGAACCTGAGCGAAGCACAGTCACAGACTATGTAAGAGAGTTGAAGAACACCGAGACCAGGAGCAGCAGGAGTCTTCCTTGATGCAGTCTCGGTTCTAGTTGAAGTCCCAAGTGTCCAGACGGTTGAAAAGTGTCTTGGTTTCAGAGGTGAGTCTTGTTCCATGACGAATCTGATGACCCACCCACCCACTAGGGAGCCCTTAAATACCCAAGTAAAGTATATATGTAACATACATGTCGTAATAAATGTAGGCAGAGTCAAGGATTAAAGATGGGGAGGGATAGAGGAGGGGAAGGAAGTCATGAAAGGAAGTCATGTGAGACAGTGGAGAAATTATTACACTTTAAGTGCAATCAGGGATTGAGGTCAAATGGTAGGTATTGGTAGGTTTCCCATTATGAAGATAGATTGCAGATTAAGAGATCTAGTGTTTCCCATATGCGCTGCGTGGTTATAGGATGACCTTTATGGCGGGATTGAGTTAGCCATGTGCTCCGTAGGTAGGTTACCCAAGCCCCTCTAGGTATGTTATGATACATTGTTGCTGGATTTCCAGTCGATCAAGATTACTTTGATGGCAATAGTGAGTAGAAAGTCAAGTAAGGTGAGGTCCAATTTAGAGAGATCATTTGGAGGATCTGCAAAGTGTGGACCTAAGATGATAAGTGGAAAAGATAGTGGGATGGTGGTCTTAAACATTTTCTGTAATTGGGAAGAGATGTCTTGCCCATAGGAAGACAGGTGTGGGCAAGAGAAGAATATTTGTTCTTCATCACCAGGTGACAAGGTGCAGGCCCAGCATGTGTCAGAGTCTTTGAGTTCTAGTCTGAATAATTTAACGGGGGTCCAGTAGAGGAAGTTTGCGGCGAAAAATGTGGTGTGGGTTAGTGAGGGAATTAGTTTGTTTATGAATATATTTGAACCGATTTTCGACCAGGTCTCATCACTAGGAGGAGTAAGCTCTTTGGAAGAAAAGTAAAAAGACCAATAGTGCGGTACTGGGGGATGACATGGGGTCTTAGTAAAGGTAAGTAGTTTGCAAAATCTAAAACGGCATGACCACCCGATAATATCAGTTGCAATTTTCGTAGTAGAGATGAATTGTGGAGGGGACCTAGCTTGGATATTTTGACTTTGATTTGTAAGAATTCATAAAAGTCAATATTTAAGAGGTCGTACTTGTCTTGTAGGGAAGCAAATGAAAGTGGTTCAGTGTTTACGTAAAGATCTGATATTGTTAAGATGCCTTTGGCCACCCATATCGGAGCAATAGTTAATGAGTTAGAGTTTTGTAATTTTTTATTGTTCCATATTGACGTGAAGGAAGATTTGTGTATATTAGTCGCTAGTGCTGTGTCCAAGGCCAATATGGAAGATATAATATCTTTAAAGATTATCTGGGATTTGTTGTAAGGGTGGTGTGTCATTGTCAGGGTGGTTAGTAATGAGAAAGGGTAGCATATTGAGGACTGCACATCGAGCCATACTTTTGTTTAATGGATTAGTTTCAAACCAGCATGAGCCTTGGGACGCTAAGTATACAGTTTAATAGTTATTCCAATTTGGGAAATCGCAACCTCCTAGTTTGGGCAGTGTTCTCAATGTTAAGACTAATCTGAGGTTTTTTATTCTTCCAAAGAAAGTTTGAGGCAACCATATTAATGCTGAGATAGTAATCTGGGGAAAGGCGAACAGGGAGCATACTATATAGGAAATTAATTAGCGGCAATACCATCATCTTGATGGTTTTGAATCTACCCCATCAAGAGATATGCTTAGGTGACCATGCAGAGACAGTAGGTCCTTATTTCATTCAGGGTTTTGTTTTCATTGATGGAGATAGACTCAGAAAGATCATTATAAAACCATATGGCAAGATATGTGTTATTAGATTTCCATTGAAAATTGAAGGAGCCAACTATTAAAGGGTTGCAGTGAACATTCAGGGGAAGGGTCTCAATTTTTGTCTCTGTTCAGGGAATAGCCAGAGAAATAAGAGAAACAGTCAATACTATTTAGTATCTCAGTAATGGCAGGGGATTCTATGAATATCAAAATGTTATCTGCATATGCAGCTGTTTTATATGGGACGTCCTTGAATGAGATGCAGGGGATGTGAGATGATTCATTCAGCATTAGTCACAGGGTCAATGGCAAGTAGGAATAATCAAGGCAATAAGGGGCATCCTTGACGAGTTCCCTATTGTAGTATAAAGGATTGGGATACAGCCCCATTAACCTTAATTCTAGCCGAGGGTTTTGAGTATAAGGCCATGGTCATCATGATAAACTCTTCCCCTAGGTTGTATCTCGAGAGAACGGCTTCAAGGTATGCTCCATGAGACTTTATCAAAAGCCTTCTCCATGCCTAAGGCTATAGCAGCTGCTGGGGGGGGAGGGAGGTGAGTGGGCTGGAGGCTTTCTCAATGACATGAGAGAAGAGCTGAAAGTTGTCACTGGCCAAGTGCTCTTTGATAAATGGGTAGGATGAACCAGTTTGGGAATCAGGGGGGCAAGGCGCTTTGCAAGGATTTTTGCATTTGTCTTTGCCTCCATGTTTATGGATAATATAGGCCTAATGTTTTTAGGGTCAGAGTGGTCTTTCCCGTCCTTGGGTATGACCACGATGGTGGCTTCGGACGCGGTCCCTGACACAGAACTGGAAGTTGAGAAATGAGAGAGAGACAAATCTAGTGTGTCAATGATTGTAGGTGCAAAGATTTTATAACATTCTATTGGAAAGCCATCCCGTCCCGGTGCTTTACCAGATGAAATACTTTTAATGGTGTGTTTAATCTCTTTAGTAATTGGTTTGGTTAGGGACATTTGTTCACTGCTAGAGATTTGTTTAATTGGTAAAGTGTGTAGGAATTCTAAACATGCGTTTAGGGGAGTATTAACGGAGGGGGTGTACAATTTAGTATAGAAATGCTGGAATACCTTAAGTATCGCTTCTGTTGATGTTTGCATCTTATCTTGTTCATCTTTGATTATCTGGATGAGGTTAGAATTGCACCTGAACTTTAGGTAGGCGCCAAGAATTTTCCAGCTTTATTCAAATAGAATAACTCTTTGACCTTTTGGGCACGTATCCATAAGTACGCTCGTTTACTGATTATAGAGTTGAATTTATATTTAAGACGTCTTATTATAGTCATGATAGCAAGATTATTAGTTCTACTATAAATCAGTTCTTTAGCTTTGATTTTGGATGTTGATTGATCTAGGGAGGACTTAATTAGTTTGTTTTTCTGAGACATTAGACCTATGATTTGGTCACTACAGCAACATTTCAGTGAGTCCCAAATAATTATTTGGGAAGATGTAGAATCTTTATTTATCTGAATGAATTGAGATAGTTCATTATGGACCTCCCTGACCATGTCAGAGTCTTCTAGAATCTCTAGGTTTATACACCAGGCCTTTGCTTTCGGAGGGATGGGAAGGAGTTGGAGAGTTATGAAGATGACGGCATGATATGAAATTGTGATGGGTTCTATGGAAGTTGCAAAGGTGTGTTGAAGAAGGGAGGTATTCGATTCTGGAAAAACTGTTGTGTGGGGTAGAGAAAAATGTAAAATCACTACCAGTGGGATTGAGGAGTCTCCAGACATCTGATAGTTTATGGGTTGTACAAAGGTCATGCAGTGCTTTGTGTGATCTGGGGATTCTGTATCTAAAGGCAGATTGTCTATCCAAAAGGGGGTCCATTGGTAGGTTAAAGTCACCACCCAGAACAATCTGTGCAATCAGGGGGAAAAAGTGCGAGTTTAGCAGATAAGTTGTTTTAAAATTTGGGGTAATTATGGTGGGACCATATATGTTCACTGCATATACTTTTGTAGTGGTATTCTGTAGGCGTGTTATTAGCCATTTGCCATCATTATCTGTTTCAGATGAGATAATTGAGAGGCCGGAGTTCTTGGAAATCAGTGTTATAACCCCATTTTGAGAGCAGGCAATGTCTGACACCCACCCAGTGCATAGAGAAATAGCTTCTTTATATCTTCTTGTAGAAAGACCAAATTGCTTTCAAGAAAGTGGCAGTAGTCAGAAAATGTTCTGCTCTTTACGGGGTCGTTGAGTCCTTTGGCATTAAGGGAAATCACTTTAGTCAGCCATTGGTATACTGAAAATCTATAGTGAACACAGTATTATGAATGGCCATTAACTTTGATGCCGCTAATGGGAATTTGAGGCAATCACATGACTCAGGGTATGGGCGGAACAAAAAATAAGAGGTAGTGCTTAGAAAAGAGTAAGGGATCATGGAGGAACCAATTGTTTTCCAACAGGGAGAGAGAGAGTAGGAGGTTGGCTTAGTATATGGTGCACACTTATTTAAGTGAAGCACCTTGCACTAATCCAGACCCTTATGGTGATTTTAGGGGTCTTAGACAACCATAGAAAGCTCTCAAAGTGGTAGCTGTGGAGAGCAGCCTTCAGGTTTTGTCCAGGAGTGTTACGCAGCTTGTTTCACCAGAACTAATCATACAGTGTAGGTTAAACGAAAGCAAACCACACAGTGTAGTCATAAAAATAGTTATATTTATTACACACACTCACTAACACATTGGTATATCTCCTACCCAGAGGTATCAACGCAATACTTTAAATGTAAACATGTAAGTAAGCACAAATAAACAGTGGTCTCCAGGGGGAGACCAAACCATAAACTAAAGAAGTGGAATGGAACTGCGACCGAAGTCGGGCTGTGGACCAGAAGACTCCGAAGAGCTAGGGACACAAGGAACCACCCGAGGCAAGTACCCCGGAACCCCATGGAGGCTGTGTGCAGTGTGGAAACACAGCCGCGTACTCATTGCAAGTCAATGGGACAGTTGCAGATGCAGTTTTTAAGAAGGACCCTTTGCAGTAGACCCTGAAGAATCCCCGTGGAAGGCAGAAGGTTGGAGAGTCTCCCCACCCGTGGATACCCCAGGAACCAGGATACCTACACCAGGTAAGCCGAGTGCATGGGTGCGAAGTGACATCGGAAGCTGCCGCAGACCACAATGGAGGCTTCAGAAAAGATGCCGCTGGCAAAGAAGGTGAAAGAGTCCGGTGGAACACAAGGATTGATTCTTGAAGAGAAGTACCTGCAAGCAGAGGGGACAGAGTCTATGCCACTCGGAAGTGACCAGGAGGCACGGGAGACTAATGACCACCGATGGCAGAAGATGCAGGAGTGATGACGGTGACCTTGTCGCTGCAGCTGTGAGGACCAGGCAACTCTGTGGAAGACCAGGAGCTGTTCACGAGCTGTCCCACGTCAGGAGTCCAGAACCAGGGGGTTGGTGTCCGGCGGGAGCACCAACATGCAGTGAGGACGAAGATCTTGGCAGGAAGAGAGGCTGGAGCTTCATATAGCCCGAAGATCTCTGGAGGACAGAGTCGCCAAGCCTTGTCAACTGCAGGTTGACGCGGTTCACAGGGGTTCTGTTCCAGCAGTCTGAACAATACAAGAATACTCTAACCCAGCCTCTCTGTTCCTTCCAACACATTTCACACGATAAATTTATGGACCTGGTCAAAGAAAGCAGGCCTGCCGGCAGCCCTTCTGACCCGTGTCCACCGCAAACCTTCAAGACAATTCTTCTAACAACCTCTGCTGCCACTCCAGTAAGGAGAATCATCAACTACTCCTTAACTACCAGAATATTTCCAGACGAACTCAAATAGTCATACATATGCCCATTACTGAAGAAAACAAACTTGGACCCGCGAACCCTGACAACCTCAGACGGATTACAAATGGGCCTTTCCTGGGCAAACTGATAGAAAGAACAGCATTCGCCCAGATGTCACAATTCATTGAAGAGAATGCCATACTTTCAGACTTCCAAATGGGATTCCGTCCAGAAAGAGGTACAGAATCAGCACTCCTTGCATCTGGGATGACCTGAAGAACATAGTTGACCTCAACGGAGTTGCTGCACTACTTCTCTTGGACCTCTCGGTTGTCTTTGACACGGTTGACCATGACACTCTGATACAAAGACTCTACGAAGCCGGCATAGAGGGGACTTCTCTAGACTGGATCGCATCCTACCTTCGCAACAGAACTAATGTCATCCATACCCCACCTTTCTCATCCAAACAGTACTTCACGAAAGCAGGGGTCCCTCAAGGCTCTATTATCTCGCCCTTGCTTTTCAACATCTACATGAAGTCATTACCGGCACTGATCAATCAATTTCCCCTCACGTGCTATAACTATGCAGATGACACACAAATACTCCTTCAACTAGAAGGCCCCAAAGACATTGGAAACTTGCCAATTTTCAGTTGTCTCAGAGCCGTGGATCAATGGATGACGTGGAGCCATCTCAAATTGAATGCTTATAAAATGGAAATACTCATGTGTGGCGATTGGAAACATTATGACCTGCTCACCGCATGGCTGATGGTCTGGAAACTCCACCTAAAGTATCGAAGGAAGTAAGAAACCTCGGAATGACCATGGACTCCAAGCTATCGATGAATGCCCAAGTGGGAAAACTAGCAAGATCAAGCTTGGTTACTATAAAAACTTTGCGACAAATCTTCCCCCATTTGGGATTTCCACACAAGGTCCAGGCTACCATCTCCCTTGCTCTGTTCAAACTCGATTAAGCCAATTGCCTCTACCACGGATCACCTTTAACGACCATGAAAAGACTACAACAGATTCAGAACTCGGCTGCCAGACTACTCATACATATAAAACCGCAAGACCACATCTCCGCTGCCTTGCAAGCCTTGCATTGGTTACCGGTTGCCGGAAGATCCACGTTCAAGCTGCTTTGTATCGCCCACAAAGCGACACTTGGAACAGGACCGCTCTTAATCAGGAATAAAATCACCAAACGCATTTAACAAAGGAACCTCCACTCTAGAGTGGCACCTTGCCTCAAAATCCCAAGATACAAGAAGACAAACCATGGGTGGCACATCATTCTCTGTTCTAGCAGAACTATTTACCCCCCAACATAAGATCCACGGATAGCCACCTTAGCTTCAGAAAACTACTCAAGAATTGGCTCTTCCCCACATAACCACCATACGCAAACAGAAATATACAGCATATTTCTCTGTATATAAGCTTTTATTTGTACTATAGATATGTACCTATATATGTGTATTGCTTTGTATAAAAGTGTAGAATAATTGTTTAAAAAAAATAATATATATAGATATTCATTAGTTCTGCTTAACAAATGTACATATTACTGATAGTTACATTATTATATGTTTTCAACATGTATATGTGACTGCTTAAATAAGTAGGGGCCAGATGTACAACCATAGCATTTTGCGAGTCGCAAAATGCTATGTACAACAATGTCTGAGACACTGTTTGCGATTCCCAATGGGGTTGCAAATTGAATGCCTCATGAATATTAATGAGGCAGTCGCAATTTGCGACCCCATTGGGAATAGCTAGCACTCCCAGGGATGGTGGCCTGCTGGGGTCAGCAGACCACCATGTCTGGGACTGCTTTTAGATAAAGCATTTTTTTTCTTAATGCAGCCCGTTTTCCTTAAAGGAAAACGGGATGCATTTAAAAAATAAAAATGAAACTTTTCAGTTTCATTTTTGAAGGGTAGGTAGTGGTCCCTGGGACCACTGCCTGCCCTTAAAAAATAATTGTGCATGCATTCCCAAAATGGAAGGGGTTTCCTGTTTGCGAGTGCCTTACCACCCTTATGAGAAGGGTGGTAGACTGCTAGTGTTTTGCGACTGCAATTACGGTCGCAAAACATTCATACATTGGTTTTGGAGTCGCTATTAGGAAGAGATGCCCAGGAACGCCCCTTCCTAATAGCGAGTCGATAACCCTATTTTGCGAGTCGCTAATTGATTAGCGACTCGCAAAATAGGGTTGGTACATGGGCCACATGTTTTTTGCGGTCGCAAACGGGCCTAAAACCCCTTTGCGACCGCAAAAAACGGTCGTACATCTGGCCCCAAATCTTTTCTCATAACTATTTATCTACAATTGCTTCACTATTGATTTACAAAAATATATAAATAAATAAAATTAATTTAAAGTACAACAACACTTGAAAGCCGGAGTTTATTTAATGCATCTTTAATCTAAATATACTACCTTCCTTTATGAGTTTGTACACCTTCCATGCACTTATGGATCTATATATTTATTACTTTTCTTCTAATTCATCATATTCAATGCACTACCCTATTTTTCACCCTATACCGCTCTCAATATATCCTCTACCTCAACCCTCTGATTCATCTCAAACCTCTTTCTACTACTATTTCCAATGCACTACCCTGTTTCTCACCCTATACCTCTATCAATATATCCTCTACCTCCACTCATGCATCCCTAACCCCATACCACTACTATGACCCCCCAAAATAACCCTTTCTAGACTCTTCCCTACTCTACCCCTCCTTGCAGCATCTCATGCCTCTTTTACTATTCCAATCCCCCAAAACAAGCCTTTCTAAACCCTTCCCTCTGACTCTTCCCCTCCACCTCCCTTTTACTCATCCTAAACCTCCTACTGCTGTGAGCTCCAAAGCAAACAAACAAAAAAAAATATTCCTAAATCCTTCCCTCTTCTATCCCACCACTATCCTTTTCAATCCAAATAACAGACTAACATGTCCACCACTCAAATTAATTTCATATTTCATTATACTAATTCACCACTAATCCTTTATGGGTTCCAGAGTAGCGCGCTACTCGCCAAAAAGCACTTCAACATCCCATCAGGGGTAGCAAGCGCTATATAAATGCAAACTTTTTTCCCTCTTCTATCCCTCCGCTATCCTTCCCAATCCAAATAACTGACTAACATATCCACCATTCAAAATACTTTCATATTTCACTGAACAAATTCACCACTAATTCTTTATGGGTTCTGAAGTAGCGTGCTACTCGCAGAAAAAAGCGCTTCAACACCCCATCAAGGGTAGCAAGCGCTATATAAATGCAAACCTTTTTCCTTCTTCTATTCCTCCACTATCCTTCTCAATCCAAATAACTGACTAACACATGCACCGCTCAAATTGCTTTCATATTTCACTATTCTAATTCACCACTAATCCTTTATGGGTTCCGGAGTAGCATGCTACTCGCCGATAAAGCGCTTTGATGCCTCATGAGGACTGCCCCTGCTACGTGTGCTCTTACTCTTACTGTTATTAATGATGGTCTGTGATCACTTTTTTGTTTTTTTGTGGCTTGACAGCTGTTGATAGCAACGTGCTTCTCTTGTCTTGTATTTCCGTGTTTTTTTTTAGATACCGTAAAGGAATTCTACCATTGCTGGCTTCCGTCCCCATTTTTACGATCACATTCGCTGCGAAGATCTTGTTTACAAGACTCTTTTTTTTTGTTGGTGGCTTGCCAGCTGCTCGACACCAACGTGCTTTTTAGGTCTCGCCTGAGCCAGCGCATGCGCTGCTCTGGCGAGAGCTTTAGTAAGCGGGTTTTGGAAGTGCAAACAGCAGTTTGCTGGCGACCAGCTTGCGTTCACGCGAGCGTGCACGCGCGATCAGGCGCCATATGGCTTCCCTCTTCCCCCGCGATTACTTTCACTTTCGCGGCCGTGTCAGTTTCACGGCCGCGCGGCCATTGCTTGTTATCTCCTTGCTGTTCCCACCCATGAGGTGCCGCGGGACACTCGCTTCCCGCCGGTGTAGGCCGACACATTTAGCACGTACTTGCTACTGCAAGCTGATAGCATTGTAAATCTGCAACACAGTTGCTGCTGCAGCCCCAGCAGTGTGGGAACATTATCCCCAAGATTGGTGTGGGAACCATTTCCCATGTGTCCCTGGCTGTCCTAAAATCCCTTAATGCTCGTATGGAGCACTCCGAGAGGAGCCCATTCTCCAATTCGCCAAGTTAAAAAAAAAAATTAAAAAAGGAATAATCTTGCGCTTCGTACTGTAATTGTACTCCGCAACTAAAACAAGTGTTAAAGAGGCTTACTTTGAACTGCCAATTACCAACAGCAAGCCTTTAACTCACTGGCCATGTCCGTGATGTCACTTTAAACCAGGAACCTCCAATATCGCGAGCTACCAGTAGCCCCAGGCAGACCGTCTTGGAGTAGCTGCCCTGCTTTGTCAGGTTAGTTTACAATATGTAACTGTGGGGCCCAGAAAGATGACAGGCCTGCTGCTTGAAAGAAGTCTCAAATAAACAATTGCCTCGCATCAGATCATACCGCCTGAAAAAAGATATGTATCCATGAGAGGTTTATTTCCTTAAAGTCAATGGCAGTAATATATTTGGAAGAGAGTTGCATTACATTTCGATCTTTTTAGGTCTCGGCCTGCGCTTGCGCTGGTCTGGCCGAGAGTTTTAGTAAGCGTGTTTTGGAAGTGCAAACCCACTGGCTTCGATGGCGTGCACGCGCGCAGCTGGCATCTGGGTTCCTATCTCTTCCTCATTTCCTCGTCATGGCTCATTAACTCTCTGGACTCTGATGTTTCAATCGCAGCAGCAGCTCACATTACCAACTGACGGCCCTGGACTACAGTCACATGAAGAACAACAGCGATTAGCATTGAAATGCAAGCTTTTTTTTGTCTAGTTAGAAATATTGCTTCGGTGGGTTGATTTCACCTTATATCGCTATTTGTTTTATATTGGGAGTCACAGCCTAATTACCAGTATTTTTGTCTCACTCTGTTTTTTTATTTTATATTTATTCGCGCAAAGCACAAAGCTATATTTAAGGTTACTTTTTCCGCGTCACTTCTTCACTCTATTTAAACTCCACACCCCCACTCTTATTGTCTCTCTAATTCTCTCTCTACTTAATTAACTCTCGCCTCTCTATCTTTTTAGCCTTTCATTCTCTCTCACCCCTTTATCTGTTTCTCTTTCAAACTCCTTCATTCACTCTCTCCTTCTTTCTCTCTCTCTATCCCGCTCCACTCTTTATTCTATGTACACCCTTTCTCTCTCACCATCCTCTCTAATTGGGCATTATATCTTCACTCTATCTCTCACTCGGCAACACCACAGCATCACTCAGCGCAACCACAGCATCAATCAGAGCCAGCACAGCATCAATCAGAGCCAGCACAGCATCACTCAGCACCAACACAACATCTCTCAACGCCATCACAGCATCACTCAACGCCATCACAGCATCACTCAGTGCAACAACAGCATCACTCAGTGCAACCACAGCATCACTCAGTGCAACCACAGCATCACTCAGTGCAACCACAGCATCACTCAGCGCAACCACAGCATGACTCAGCACCACCACAGGATGACTCAGCACCACCACAGGATGACTCGGCACCACCACAGGATGACTCGGCACCACCACAGGATGACTCGGCACCACCACAGGATGACTCGGCACCACCACAGGATGACTCGGCACCACCACAGGATGACTCGGCACCACCACAGGATGACTCGGCACCACCACAGGATGACTCGGCACCACCACAGCATCGCTCAGCACCACCACAGCATCACTCAGCGCCGCCACAGCATCACTCAGCGCCGCCACAGCATCACTCAGCGCCGCCACAGCATCACTCAGCGCCGCCACAGCATCACTCAGCGCCGCCACAGCATCACTCAGCGCCGCCACAGCATCACTCAGCGCCGCCACAGCATCACTCAGCGCCGCCACAGCATCACTCAGCGCCGCCACAGGATGACTCAGCGCCGCAACAGCATCACTCAGCGCCGCCACAGCATCACTCAGCGCCGCCACAGCATCACTCAGCGCCGCCACAGCATCACTCAGCGCCGCCACAGCATCACTCAGCGCCGCCACAGCATCACTCAGCGCCGCCACAGGATGACTCAGCGCCGCCACAGGATGACTCAGCACCGCAACAGCATCGCTCAGCGCCGCCACAGCATCGCTCAGCGCCGCCACAGCATCGCTCAGCGCCGCCACAGCATCGCTCAGCTTCGCCACAGCATCGTTCAGCTTCGCCACAGCATCGTTCAGCTTCGCCACAGCATCGTTCAGCTTCGCCACAGCATCACTCAGCGCCGCCACAGCATCACTCAGAGCCGCCACAGCATCACTCAGAGCCGCCACAGCATCACTCAGAGCCGCCACAGCATCACTCGGCGCCGCCACAGCATCACTCGGGGCCACCACAGCATCACTCAGCACCACCACAGCATCACTCAGCGCCGCCACAGCATCACTCAGCGCCGCCACAGCATCACTCAGCGCCGCCACAGCATCACTCAGCGCCGCCACAGCATCACTCAGCGCCGCCACAGCATCACTCAAGCGCCGCCACAGCATCACTCAGCGCCGCCACAGCATCACTCAGCGCCGCCACAGCATCACCAGCGCCGCCACAGCATCACTAGCGCCGCCACAGCATCACTCAGCGCCGCCACAGCATCACTCAGCGCCGCCACAGCATCACTCAGCGCCGCCACAGCATCACTCAGCGCCGCCACAGCATCACTCAGCGCCGCCACAGGATGACTCAGCACCGCAACAGCATCGCTCAGCACCGCAACAGCATCGCTCAGCGCCGCCACAGCATCGCTCAGCGCCGCCACAGCATCGCTCAGCGCCGCCACAGCATCGCTCAGCGCCGCCACAGCATCGCTCAGCGCCGCCACAGCATCGCTCAGCTTCGCCACAGCATCGTTCAGCTTCGCCACAGCATCGCTCAGCTCGCCACAGCATCACTCAGAGCCGCCACAGCATCACTCAGAGCCGCCACAGCATCACTCGGCGCCGCCACAGCATCACTCGGCGCCGCCACAGCATCACTCGGCGCCGCCACAGCATCACTGGGGCCACCACAGCATCACTCAGCACCACCACAGCATCACTCAGCGCCAAGACAATATCACTCAGCACCACCACAGCATCACTCAGCGCCAAGACAATATCACTCAGCACCACCACAGCATTACTCAGCACCACAGAAGTATCACTCAGCAAGACCTGAGTATCATTCAGCATCACCTCCGCATCGTCTCCGCAACAGTCACCACCACCACCACCACTACCACCTCAGCATCACTCAGCACCACCTCAGCCTGCTCTGGAATCTGGCATCTGTTGATTCTCCCCTAGCGTCTGGCCGCTGCTAGTGTTATAATACAGGTACTAATTCCCAACCTTCACCCTCCGATTGTTTATGCCCCCTCAAAAAAAAAGCTTTAACAAAGAACCATTGCAATAGGCAGAAACAAGTTGCCAGCATTGCAAGAACAAAAGAAAACTGAGGACATTTTTATTGTAAATACTTTTTTAATATGGTCGTTCAGTTTTACATAATGCCTTCTTGGTCATATATAAAGTAACAAAAATGCTTCTGACACTTTTTTATTATAACTTTTCAGCATGCTGCACAGCAGCCACACTTCTCTACAGCACAGCTTGAAGACATTGGCAAAGTCAATAGCTCTGGCTAAACACTTATAAGGCCCCAAAGGCGAGACCTATTGGCTATGCCAATGCTTGTTTGTCTTGTTCTGCCGTGGAGCGCATGAGGCATTCCAGCCTCTCCCTCTTGTGCCTGGTGCTCCCGTCTCTCACTCCTCCCGCCACGTTACTTGTTGTTTGATTTTTGACGACTTGTTTTCAGTTTACTTTGGTTGTAGTTGGCTTGTTCTGGGCTTATTCTCATGGTGGATTGCACACCTTTCAGACATGGAATCACTACTTCCCTAAATAGGTGGAATGGGTATCTTTCCTGACTCTTCCCTTTCTGTCTTTGCCTGTTGCTCGTTCAGAGGCTGCTGTGAGACCTTGGTGGTCCATATTAGCTGTGACGTTAACGGTGGAGACCGGGTCCACTAGTCTCTATCTTGCAGCTGCATCAGTTCAGCCGCTGTTGGCCGAGAGCCGCCTGGCCTGTAACCGTGTCACGAGCACGTCGCCACCTACGGCCCCCCTCTGCCCTGGCCTCCTGAGCACCCAGCTCTACTCCCGGGCCCATGCCCAGTATTGAGCTGCTGTTGTTGAAGGGGACTTGAGCGTGCTGAACTCGAGCCGTCAGGTGCTCTCCAGCTGGAACAACCAACCTCAGACACTTTTTGCTGCCCAGGGCAATAACGACGGTGGTGAGTATGACCCGCTGCTCCCTTCCGCACCCATCTCTCTAGGACAGTCAGTGCACATTTAGATTCTGCACCCAATATAATACAATAATGCATTATTGGCATTGTTAAACTTGGAAGCGTTCTTAGAGTTTACTTGATTACAGTGTTTATAGTTTTTTTGACGCTTAGTTTGAACGTTAGCTAGTGAAAGGAAAGACACAGATTATTTGTGTATCTCTACAAGTACGGTGAAGGTTTTCACCTCTGGCAACGTTATACCTCTGTGTTGCTATTCTTTTAGGTTGTCATTAGTTGCTAGGTAGCCAACATTTTTGTACCGTCTTAACGATTTTACATAGGAGGATGGTGGTTTGTCCAGCACTTCGTTTTCATTTAGTTGTGACAGTCCTGCCATGTTTGCAAGTTACATGCAAACAAATATTAAGTGGGTGAAGCAAATAAGGCCTTGTCTCATGCAATCGCTCTAGTGTGTCCAAGTTTTCAGAGTAGTTTGCATTTCTGTTTTATATATTGCATCCTATCTCTTCACTTTATATAACATTTAAATCTGAAGTATTTCGGTTGTATTTTTTTTACTAGAGCTTTCCACACACATGAACAGAACCGCTTCTAGGCGCTCCGGTAGGTGGTCGGCTTTCGGCTGTGGTCATAGTTTGGACAGTGGTCAGCAGGGTCGGATCTGAAGTGGTGGTGATTTTGCTCACAAGGTGAATGTAGGCTCGGCCCAGAGAGCAGCAAATTTCAGTAGTACGATTGTGCTGCAAATCACCGGAGGTCTGGAACCGCAGCTATCGCAGCCGCCTTTACCCCTCCACTGCCGTATCCTCAGGCACTACTGTGCTCTTCGCCAGCACTAGAGATTTTGGGCAATAGTAAGCAGGGTGTGTTGTTTTGTGACTTGTGCACACACTGCAGTCACTATCTGTGGATTGATGCTTTTCTCTTCTCCGCTCTCTGCTGCCTGGGACAAAGATTATCACTTTGGCAGAGGCCTGCTTGCAGAAGCATGAAAGGAAGAGCATGTTCTGGCTGGGACTGTTTTATTGGGTTTGAAATATTCAACAATAATTTTCAAAGCTATGTACATTGTTTCCCTTAACCACGCCATTCTCCCTTTCAGTGTGAGGGATTTTGTTTTTCTGAAGAGATGTTTACACATAGGGTACGTTGAACCTCAGCGCTGCTTTCGTCCACTGCCCCTCTTATCTCTCCCTCTTACTGCCACTACCCCCTCTCATCTCGCAATGCCACTAGCGCTTCTCATCCCGCCCTCACACTTCTTGTCTCCTCTCACTACTGCCTGCTCACACATGCTACCTTCCTCTACCACCTTGCGCTGTGCAAAATTCTCCCCTCTTACCCCCCCTTCTGGGTGCACCTCCTACTCGTCCCTCTCTCTCGCACTCTCTCACACACCTCTTTCTCGCTCTCATGCTCTCTTCCCTCCGCTCCCATGTTAGTTCACTCAGGTCTTCAAGCACAATTTCTTGCCTGTGCCTTTTCAACATTTCCGTCCCTCAAGCCCACGCTCTCCTCCTCTTCTTAGGGTCTCTTCTGCGTACACAGGAGCTCCCTCAGCATCACCTGAACATCACCTCCGCACCAGCACACCACCACCTCAGCATCAGCACACCACCACCTCAGTTTGCCAGCGGAATCTGGCTTCTGTTGACTCTCCCCTGGTGTCCGTCCGCTACTCGTGTTGCAATTCAGGTACTATTTCTCAGCCTCCACCCTCCCGTTGTTAATGTCCCTTCCCCCATAAACAAAGCTATAACAAACAGGCAGGAAGAAACTGCCAGTATTGTAAGGACAAAAAAACTAGAAGACATTTTTTTGTTAATATTTTTTTCAATAGGGTCGTTGAGTTGTACATAATGTCTTTGTGGTTATATATAAGGTAACAAAAATGCTTAGAACACTTTTTTTTAATAACTTTTCAACATGCTGTACAGCAGCCCCACTGCTCTACAACATAGCGTAAAGACATTGGAAAATCCAATAGCTCTGACTAAACACTTATAAGGTCCCACAGGTGAGACCTATTGGCTATGCCAATGATTGTTTGTGTTTGACAGCCCAGCCTTCCCACTTCAAATCATCTTTTGTGATGCTTTTTCGAAATTACCTAACACATATGGTTCCTCTGATGCCTTTTGTCATGCCATAGTGAGACCATAACTTGATCCTGATGTTTCTCAAGTGCACTCTATTCAAGCCTGTGCACAGATGTTCTTTGCGACTGTTTACCATAAAGACAATCTCTCTCATCTTGATAACTTCATTTTGCTGCATGAGTGAATTGCAGACTCTGTCAGTGCAACTTTTGTGCACCACCTTCTTACTGACAAATTGGTGCTGAGGACCCATGCTGTTTTTTTACCTAAAGCATGTTGGACTATCCATCACCCTACCAGCATTTTTCTTTCTGTCCGCCACATCCCTCAAAAGAGGAAAAGAGACTTCATCAGATGATCCCAAGAGATTCCTGAGCTTCTGCATCGAACGAACAAAGGAGTATTCAGTTGATGATCAGCTCTTTGTGGGGATTACTAGTAGTAAAAGGAAAAAGTGTTACAGAAGAGGACTCTGTCAAGGTGGATCGTCCTAGGTATTAAGATATGATATGGTCTTGCCAAAACAAGGCCCCCTGAGGGCTTACAGGCTAATTCCACCAGGGCTAAGGCGGCTACAGTGGTGTGAGGAAGGGAAGTTCAAGCTGAAACGTGACTATCAGTGCAGACATTCGGCAAGCACTATTGCCTTGACAGCCAGGTCCTCAGAAAGAGGTATTTTGCAGGCTTGGTCCTGCAGGACTTTTTGGTTTGAGTCCACTCCTCTGACCTTACGCTTTCTGGGTTGTACTGTGGTAGGGTTTAATCTAGTATTCAATGGGACAATGAGTTACTTGCCTTCAGTAACACTTTTTCTGATGGATGCTATATATAAATGCAGATTCTCCAGTATTGGATCTTTCATAGATTCACATGCTTGAATCATTCCCTGTCGTCGAAGTGGGAGTCCCACGGTATCATGTCAAAGCAATCATATTAGTAGCATAGGCTACAATGGCACTAGGCCATGAATTTAATAGCCTATCTATGACCTTTTAAAAAGGACCAAACTTAGACACCAACCAATCAGCAAGCACCCTCTAGAACCTTCCCTACAGAGGCTTGTTCCCTCAGATTTTCTACCACACATGGTGTGAAGGGAGTCTTCCTGAACTCTGCTTAGTTATTTCTTCTGGTTTCAAAAAACTTCTATCAGGTCAGATATATATTACTTTCTGTATCCCTTTGGGACTTTCTGAACATGTCAGACCATTCAAAAAGGGATTATTTAGGTCATGTAACACCTGTGGCAAAAAGAGACTTTACATTGTTGATCCTCACAAAAAGTGCATTTATTGCCTCTATTCTGACCACACAGTCAAAGACTATAAAATATGTCGCACTTTCTTACAGAAGACCCTCAAGGACAGAGAGGAAGACTTCTCTTGTGGTTGCAGAGGCTTAAATCTAAAGACAATCCTGTGTCTGAGGCGAAGTGTGATGATTCCCTTATATCTGCCAAGTCGTAAAAAAGAGAGAGATCATCAGAAAAGGAGCCTTCTGAACACCCTAAATAGGCCCTTAAAAAATCACATCATGAGACACCTGGTCATTCCAGGAAATATCAGGACAGATCTCATCACAGACCTTCTTCAAAGGTTCCTTCTGAGGCTTCTACACCGTCTGAAAAAACTTATTTTTGGCAAAAGGTCTTCAAAATTCCTCCCGTTGATGACGGGATCTACTCAGACTGAAAAAATAAAGATTTCTACATCTTTTTCTCCATCGACGATGATACCGTCGACGATGCTCCCGTCGACATAGACGCTGACATCTACATTCCCTATGGCGTCATAGTCTTTGATAATAACATCTTCTCCTACACGGTTGACGACCATTGTTACCTGTAGACTGTTATCGTCGACGGCTTCTAGGTCTCCACCTTCGTCGACGAAGCGTTCATCTAAGCGCTCGTCGACATCGTCGTCGAGGGCAAAGGATCCTGCACCGGCAAAAAAGACATCCATGTTGACGGATATCCCGAAGAAACCACCATTGACGGAACATTCGTCGACAACATTACCATCGACGAGGGAGTTATCGTTGATGGAGGCCCAGAATCTATCATCCACAGCACCTTTAACACCACTGGTGCCACTGTCACACCTTGTATATACTGATAAGATTAATGCTGACGTGCTTCTTCCAGTTAACACGTCTCCAAGCAAGGTTTTGCCTTTCCCGCCAGCTATCCTATTGGAGGAAGAATCTTGCGCCGTCTCAGCTCCTGGCCGGGTCCCGTGGAACAGGAAGCAGTCAACCTCCTCCCTTTCCCATAGCAAATAGCAGCGTTGTGATTGGTGGGGACGGCGCCCAGCCTGGCACCTGTGAGGAGGCCATTTTCTCCATGTAGGCTGCATGCAGCCTACATGGAGAAAAGGGAGGGTGCCAAACAGTCAGGGCCCGCAGCATTGGGCTAGCGACTCCTCCCCTGCCCTCAAGCAGAGCCGGCCACCCCCAACCAAACCCTTCTGCTTTCTCGCAGTGCGAGAAGCAGAAACATAAAATGGTAGTTTTACCATTTTATGTTTCTGCTGCTCGCACTGCGAGAAAGCAGTGGGGCGACGCTCCTCCGCCCTAATGGAGGAGCCGCCCCTGTGAGGAAAACTATGAGGAGGAATACCAAAATTATCCTGAATATATTCCTCAAGAGCACTCGATACAAATTCCCTTGGATTTGGTAACCAATCTTCAGGGAATGTTACAGGACTACTTTAAACAGTTTCCGGAACCTGTTTCCTCTACTCCTCCTCCTCGACTTCCACCTTCAACTCAGTCTGTACAAAAAAACGCCACCTCCTAGACCGTGCACTTTACAAATTCCAGGAACTCCTCTGTCTTCATTACCTCTGGCGGAACCCCAGACACATGAGCATGATGTGTCCGACGGGGATCAAGAAGAAGAAGAGGGAGGGATCAGGGATTGTGCTTCCACTATCAATGAGTGGGATGATTATTTAATAACTACACCATCTCCTCCGAGTGCTCCTCCGGTGGATTCCCCTCCGGATGATATTGGAGGTTTCCATAATATGGAGAGGGCGACAAAACATTTCCAATTGCCTTTCTTGACCAAACAGACTGTTTTCTTTATGATTTTAAGGAACCAATTAAAAAATCAATAAGGGCCATCCCTATTATAGATTTTATTTGGCAAGAAGGAGTGCGTATAATGAAGAGTCCGGCCACAGTCACGGCTGTTATGCCCAGGTTGGATAAAAAGTACAAGGCACTAGATGACACCCCGGCATGCCTCATTGGACAACCGAGGCCAGATTTGGTCATCACCCAAGCAGCTCAGAGACGTTCTAGGAATCCTGCTACCCCTATCACAACACCATCAGATAGGGAAGGGCGTCGGCTGGACATGATTGGAAATTTTTTCTCCAGCATGGCTGCATTAATAGTTAGAGCTGCAAATTCTCTGGCAATTCTAGGGAGGTTTGGCAGGCAAATGTGGGCGGATATGGCACGGTTCATCGATCTTCTGCCAGAGGATGTTAAGCCCGATGTCAGAAAGTTTCTCCTTGAGGGAGAGAGAGCTCCTTCGGAGATGATAGACTGTGCTGTCAATATAGCTTCTACAGGATTCCGACAGCTTGCTGGAGCAGCTGTCCTCCACATGCAAGGTTGGTTGAAAGCGACAACATTTAGACCAGAAGTCTAGACGAAAATCCTGGACATGCCTTATGACAGGGAAGCGTTATTTGGAAAACATATTAGTAAAGCTTTACAATCCATTAAGGCGGATAATGATACCGCCAAGGCCCTGGGAACATTGCAGTTTCGTAAACAACCCTTTAGAGGAGCTAGAGGGAAAAGTACTCATGCCTACAGAGGAGGATTCCAGAATTATAGGCAACAATGCCAGCCTTATCAAGGGCAATATAGGCCACAAAATGTACAATAGTACAGGCAGCCACCAGCAGCGGCTTACAAACAACCACCCAGAGGAAAACAGTCCACCAGGGGGCGAGATGTCAACAGAAAGCAATGATCTTGCTTTACTGCCGGCTACCTTCCCCAAATCCATAACACAACTAGGAGGACGTATTTCTCATTACATTCACCAATGGTCCAGCATAACAACAGACAAGTGGGTGCTTGACATCATACATCTGATGGAGACTTCTAGCTGCAGATTCTTTACCTTTGAATTTCCCAGGCGTCAGGCTTGATTCGGCAACTTTTGCTGAGCAATACCCCTTGCGCGCGACATCGGGTGGCTCCATTCGACTCCGCGTGATGTCGTTGGCGTCGGTTATGACGTCATGGTGCCTATATAGGTGCCACCCAGGCACACAGACATCAGTGTTCTTTTCTTTCTGCGCCAGTTAAGTGCCGATCTGAGAAGAGCTACCCCTCTGCTGCTTTTTGGCTGTCTTTTTCTCTACTTTTGTCGAAATTTTTGATTTTCCGACTTCGTGTGCGAGGGATGTCTTCGAGGAAGACAGGTTTCTAGCCATGCGGGACTTGTTCCCGCATGAAGTCGGTCACTGATTCCCACAGCATATGTCTTTGGTGTCTCGAGCGCGACCACGATACGAAGTCGTGTTCGGATACGATACGAAGTCGTGATGGCTCCGAAGACCTTGAGGGAGCGGGCGATGAAGTTACTCGCGGCCCGGCAATCGACACTGTCAAGCGAAACTCCGAGGTGGTCACGGTCCCGATCGAAGAAGAGGAGGTCGCGTGACCGCTCACTGAGCCCTAAGTGCTCTTCCTCCCATTCGAGGTCCTCGGGACACTCGGGGAAGAGGAATAATAATAATAATAATAAGTCTAAGCGGACTTCGTCTTCACCTCAATTGGCATCCGTCGTCGAGAGAGGTAAGGAGCACCGACGCTCTAGGCACGGTTCTGCGGAGCCGGAGCCAGAGTCGACAGTGCGCCCCCCCCCTCTTTTCGGGAGCAGGAGCGACTCCCACTCAAATAAAAGAGTTTTACGAGGCCATGCTCCGTGTATTTGAGCGGAACGGCCCCGCTGGTGAGCCTTCGGGCCCTGTGGAGTCGGAAGGGGCCCTATTGGGTTCGACGCCGATGGGGCCCCAGGGATCCGATCCTGGATTTGGTTCGACGCCAGTCGTGCCAACGCGACCTTCCCCGGCGTCGAATCAGAAGTCGGTGCCTGCGACGTCACTGATGTTCATGGGTGGCGCAAGCCCCATCCTCATCCCCGATGACACGGAGCCGAAACGACGTCGATCGGCGCCGATTCCGATGTCGACAGAACCCAGAGGTTCTATGTTGTCGCCTGAGCACTTTGAGGATGTGCTAGTCTCAGGAGAGGATTAGGAGGGATCTGGGGACCCTCTTGAAACCCAGGAAGTCTCTGAGGAGAATCTGGACTGGTATGGGGAACTTGGGGAGGCCAGTGGACTGGATACTTCTCCAGATACTGGCATGCTCTCTCCACCTACGGTGGCTATGGAGGAGGGAGCATCCTATGCCATGGTGGTTAAGAGGGCAGCTGAGGTCCTTGGACTGGAGCTGCCATTGGTGCAGGTTAGGACTAATCTCCTGACTGAGGTGCTTCAACCTGGGGCTTCCACTTTCGAACCCCTGTTGCCCTTTAATGAGGCACTTACAGACGTCCCTCTAGGAACATGGTTCAAACCTAGCACAGGGGCTCCTGTGAATAGGACAATTGCACGCCACCATCGCCCAGCTCTGGGCGACCCAAAATTCCTCAGCCCACCCCAGAGAGTTTGGTGGTGCATGCCTCTACGTCCCAAGGCGCATTCCCTTCCGCCCTTCCGAATAGGGAATCCAAGAGGCTGGATTCATTCGGGAAGAAGTTGTTTTCTTCCTCCAGCCTGGCATTGCGGTCGGTGAATACCGCGTGCTTAATGGGCAGTTTCTCTCATTCCCTTTGGGAGACGGTTGCTCAAGTGCTGCCACAAGTCCCATAGGAGGCCCGGGCTGTGCTCTTCCAAGCTGTCAAGGATAGGAGAGACGCAGCAAAATTCACCATACGGTGTGGCCTAGATACAACCGATTCGCTGGGCAGATCGATTTCAACGACGGTGGTCTTGAGGCCCCACACCTGGCTTCGTACAACTGGCTTCTTGGGCGATGTCCAAGCCAATTTGTTGGACATGCCCTTTGATGGAACCCGCCTTTTTAGGGAAAAGGCAGACTCGGCCATGGTCAGATTCAAGGACTCTTGAGCTACGGCCAGATCGTTCGGCCTCTCCTCCACTCCCCGTGGCCAGTCTTCCTTTTGCCCCTTTTGTGGCAACAAAAGAGGTTTCCAGCCGCATTAGCCATATCCCAGCCACCGTCCTGCACAGACTACCCAAGTTCTGCAAGGACATGGACGCGGTGCATTCCGATCTCGGAATGGAGGGCAGAAGTCATCGACCTCACTGTCCCCAGCAGCTGCAGCCTCCAAGCAATCCTAGGTTTATTCTGCAGGACCACGCTAGTCCATTTGGAGGGAGAATTCTTCTTCATCTCCCCCACTGGAAATCCATAACATCAACAAGTGGGTCTTGCAGATAGTCCAGGAGGGCTATTCCCTAGCTTTTCTTTCTTTTCCTCCTCCTATTTTGGCAAATCAGGAACGGCGGACGGAGGATCATTTAAAGTTGCTCCAAGAGGAAGTTACGGCTCTCTTGGTCAAGGGAGCTATAGAAGGGTCCCAGTTTCAGAAGTAGGCAGTGGCTGTTATTCCCGCTACTTTCTGATTCCGAAGAAGAACAAGGGGCTATGGCCCATTTTAGACCTTCGGACCGTCAATCTCTTCCTCAAAAAGTAGAAATACAAAATGCTCACTCTGGCTCAGGTCTTGTCTGCCCTAGACCAAGAAGACTGGATGGTAGCGTTGGACCTGCAGGACGCGTATTTTCATATTCCCATCCTGCCGGGCCACAGGTGTTACCTGCGGTTTAAGGTAGGATGCGAGCACTTTCAGTTTACTGTGCTCCCCTTCGGCCTTACCAGTGCCCCTCGGGTGTTCACCAAGGTGATGGCGGTGGTCGCAGCTCATCTGCGCAGGTAAGGGGTGTCAGTCTTCCCCTATCTCGACGACTGGCTGCTGAAGGCGTCCTTGCCCCAGGCTGTCGTCTCCCACCTTCAGACTATGGCGAACCTTCTGCATTCGCTGGTGTTCTCTATAAACGTACCAAAGTCACACCTGACTCCTTCTCAGATGCTCCCTTTCATCGGAGCTGTTCTGGACACAGTGCAGTCTCGGGCTTATGCTCCCGAGCAGCGAGTTGAGGATATTCAGCCTCTATCCTGGATTTCGGTGAGACTGACTCTGAGGCTGTTGGGCCTCATGGCCTCCTGCATCCTGTTGGTAAGACACGCCAGATGGTGTATGTGGACTCTGCAGTGGGACTTGAAGTTCCAATGGGCACAGCATCAGGTAAATCTCACAGACGTGGTTCAGATCTCGGAAGGAACTGCAAAAGATCTGCAGTGGTGGTTACGAACTGCGATTGGGTCAACGGCAGACCCCTCTCCCTTCCCCAACCAGATCTACGAACCGCAATTGGGTCAACGGCAGACCCTTCTCCCTTCCCCAACCAGATCTCACAGTCGTGACAGATGCGTCACTTCTGGGATAGGGCGGCCACCTGGGGGAGGTGGAGATCCGGGGACACTGGTCTCCAGCGGAGACGGGGCTCCACATAAATTTATTGGAGCTCCGAGTGATACGGTTGGCATTGAAGGCATTCCTTCCCTCTGTCAAGGGGAAGTTAGTGCAGGTGTTCACAGAAAATCCCACGCCATGTGGTACTGCAGCAAGCAGGGCGGGGTGGGGTAGTGGACCCTTTGTCGAGAGGCCCTGCGTCTCAGGACATTGCTGGAACAGCCGGGCATAATCCTGGCAGGTTCTCTGAAAGCCAGGGCAGACAAACTCAGTCATCGATGCCTAGCGGATCACGAGTGGCGTCTCCAGTCAGAGGTAGTGCAACGTCTCTTTCAGCAATGGAGAGAACCTTGGTTAGATTTGTTCGCCTCCGAAGATAACGCGCAGTGTCCGCGGTACTGCGCGCTGGAGTTTTCAAGGCGGCTACTGCTCTGCAGTGGCGGCTCGCATAGGGCGTGCTGCGGGCGATGGGGAGTGGGGAGGGGCGGTGGGGTTGTGAACTTACGGACATGACGGAGGAACGTAATAATTACTTTCCTCCATTCCGTCGTATGTCTGAGTTTACTACCCTCCAACCTGCCCCTCCCCCGCCCCGCAGCACGCCCTATGCGAGCCGCCACTGCCGCTCTGCGACGCTTTTCGTCGCGAGTGGAGCTCATGCCTGTTGTACGCCTTTTCGCCCATACCACTCCTGCCCAGGGTTCTGAAGATCAGGAGCGATTGGGCAAGTTCATTCTTGGGCCCACTCTGAGAATGAGTATCGAGTGAGTCAGTTGCAGGCGTAATCTTGTTTGCCTCCTTATCTTATGTCCTTTTTGGACAAGGTGCTGCTTCGCACCAGGGCATCTTTTTTGCCAAAGGTTGTGACTCCATTCCATCTGGGTCAGTCCATCACTTTGCCCACCTTCTTTGCTCCCCGCATCCCTCCATGGAAGAGGGGCATCTCCACCAACTGGACCCAAAAAGGGCATTGTCGTTCTACCTTGACCGCACAAAAGAGTTCTGGGTGGATGACCAACTCTTTGTGGGGTATGTGGAAGCTAAGAAGGGAAGGGCAGTGCAGAAAAGGGCCATCTCTCGCTGAGTCGTTCTCTGCATCAAGATCTATTATGCCTTGGCAAAGAAGCAGCCCCCTGAGGGATTAAGAGCCCATTCCACCAGGGGAAAGGCTGCGACTACTGCCTTGGCTCAGGGTGTCCCAGTCCAAGACATCTGTCAGGCAGCGACGTGGGCTTTTTTGCACACGTTCGCAAAACATTACTGCCTTGATGGTCAAGTGCGCAGGGACGGACATTTTGCCTGTTCAGTCTTGCAAGACTTTTTAGTTTAGGATGTGAGTCCGCAACCCACCGCCGGGATGGTATGGCTCAGGTATCTGATTCAAAGGTAAGGAATCTGCAGCTAGCAGTCTCTATCAGATGAACAAGTTACTTACCTTCGGTAACGCATTATCTGGTAGAGACTATCTAGCTGCAAATTCCTTATAGCCCCACCCATGCCTCCCCACTTTGCGGACTGATATTGTAGGGCTAGGATTGTTCCCCTTTTCAGGGCCCTAGTTTTGCACACGACTACGCCAGTTACTTTGTGGCTCTGCGCTCTGGCGTAGAGAAAACGAAAAGTACTGCCGTCCGCGCGCCTTGGTTGCGCTTATATAGGCACCCCGACGACATAACTTGTTTGTCAAGGGCATACTCAGGAATTCGTCAGCAAGCCCCCGAATGTGCCTCCAAAAAGGTAGTTTACTCCCCATCTGAAACAACTATTGAAGGAAGTCGCTATCATGTTGCAAAAAGGGGCAATAGAGAAGGTTCCAAAGCCTCAACGGGGTACAGGCTTCTACTCCCGTTTCTTCCTGATCAGGAAAAAGTCAGGAGACTGGCGCCCAGTTTTAGATCTTCGAAAATTAAACAAACACCTGAAAAAAGTCATTTCAAATGGTCACCCTTAAACCTTCTCAACCATGGGGACTACATGACAGCTTTGGACAGTCAAGACGCATACTTTCATGTCCCATTTCATCGTAGCCATCGGAGGTTTCTGCTTTTTCTGGTAGCCGGCACACACTTTCAGTTCAAAGTGCTCCCCTTTGGACAACGCTTAGCTCCAAGTATAATCACCAAGTGCATGGCCCCAGTGGCAGCACATCTGAGGCTAAACGGAGTTCAGGTTTTTCCGTACTTAGACAATTGGCTCATAAAAGCTCCGTCAATCCATCAGGCCACAGTGGATACTGCACAATGCCTGTCATTATTCAAGCAGTTGGGTCTCAAACCAAACCTACAGATATCAACTCTTGAACCGACAACATCATTAATGTTTCTGGGAGCAGTCTTAAACACTCAGTTAGACAAAGCTTTTGTCTCTCCAGAACGGCAGGACAAGATAAAAAAAAACTGGCCCAAAAGCTCTGCAAAAGAAAGTCCGCTTCTGTTCAACTGTACAAGTCATTTCTGGGAATGTGGTCCTCCTGCATACCTCTAATATCAAACTGCAGACTTCATATACGTCCTCTACAGGAGCCGTTAGACAAACAATGGCTGCAGGTTCTGGGTTCATTCGACGATGTGATTCAAATAACCCCATCAATGATAAAAGCTATGCAATGGTTGATGGTATCAACCAACGTTTCTCAAAGGAGGACGTTTCTCTCTCATGCAACAGATCCGATCATTACCACGGATGCGTCCCTGGAGGGATGGGATGCTCATCTACAAGAGCTATCAGTCAGTGGCAAATGGACGACTGTTGAGAAAACAAGGCATATCAATCTCCAAGAATTGAAGGCCATAGCTCTGGCGTTGTGTTCATTCCTTCCCAGGTTTGCAGGCTCGTCGGTACTTATCCGTACGGACAATACCACCAGCATGCACTACTTAAACAAACAGGGAGGGACAAAATCAGTGGCTCTATCTCATCAGGCGCAAGCAATTTGGAATTGGGCCTTACAAAACAAGGTAACACTGAGGGCAGAACACGTTCCAGGAGTATCCAATGTGCTGACACATTGAGCAGATTGACAACCACTTGCCACGAGTGGGAACTCGATTCTACAGTCCTACAGGACAGCTTCCTTTGGTGGGGCACTCTGAAACTCGCTCTTTTTGCAACACAGACAAACAAGAAATGCCAATATTACGCAAGCTGGAATCCCCAGAGAGGATCGTGGGGGAAATGCCTTTTTGATCGGATGGTCGAAAATATTTGCTTACGCTTTTCCCCCAATTCCTCTGATACCAAAGGATCTAAAGTAAATTAAGAGAGAACCATGCAGATTGATCCTCATTGCTCCAATATGGCCCAGGCAATTCTGGTACATGGAACTTCTCCTTCTCTCGGAGCAACATCACATTCCTCTGATAGCTACTCCGACGCTCCTATCCATGAGCAAGGGCCAAGTACTGCATCCCAACCCTACTTCTCTTCACTTGTTGGCCTGGTTCCTGACGACAATGAGCTTGGAGCATTAAATATACCCAAAGAGTGTAGAGAAATTCTTTCTAAAGCGCGAGCAGAATCCACGAATAAATCATACCAATTTAAGTGGAAACGTTTCTGTCTGTGGTGTCAAGAAAAAGAATTACATCCATTATTTGTGACACCAGTGCAGATTCTGCCTCATCTTCTTCATCTAGCCAGGACTGGCCTTGCACATTCGCCAATAATGACGCACCTGGCAGCAATTTCCCGTTTTAGGAGATCGAGGAATTCAGCGTCTCTATGGTTGGCAAGATTAGTTAAAAAGTTCCTCAAGGGACTATTTAGATCTTTTCCACCGGTTAAACAACCTCCTCATCTTGGAATTTAAATGTGGTATTGAGCCAGCTAACGAAAAGCCAGTTCGAACCAATACACAAAACACAGTTAAAATTTCCGTCATGGAAGATGGCTCTATTACTTGCTCTAACCTCTGCAAGAAGAGTTGGCGAATTGCAAGCATTCACTATTAAGCAACCGTTCATGCAATTCCAAAAAGACAAAGTAATATTAAGAACTAACCCTAAATTTATACCAAAAGTCCCTTCGTATTTTCATCTCAACGAGCTTATTGTTCTGAGAAATGTTTTTCCAAATCCACAGACTATGGCTGAGAAATCCCTGCATAATTTGGATGTCAAGAGGTGCATTAAATTCTCTTTACACAGAACAAAAGAATTTCGGAAATCTGATCAATCTAAATTCCATTGCAAGATGGATTGCAACAGCCATTCAGTTCTGCCATAACGCTGCAGGACGGCCCTTATCTGCTAGAGCCAAGGCTCATTCAACAAGAGCTGTGTTGCATGCTTGCTTTATCTTGCTGCTGTGTTCCACATGTCTCGCGCTTGGTATTCTTGTGCGTGCATTTTGTGCCTGGTGTTCTGGGTTCTGGAACCACAGAACAGCAGTTGGTCTTACTGGCTTGCTTAGCCGGTTGTACTGTGTCGCTCTGCAAATAAATCTTAAATTTACCTACCTGCTGGCTACTTCTCATCTTTACAAGTGGTGACGATAGGCGAAAACATCAGCCTTGCTACACTTCTTCCTGCGACACAGGTGTGGCGATGTCTTCCGGACCTTTCTACTTGTTCCACGCTGTTCCTGTGCATTGGATATAATCGGAGCAACGTTGGAGGCACCTCTTCTTGCCCTGGGTGTGTTACTGAAGATCCGGTGTCTCTGAGCTGTTTCGTTCATTTTTGGCAGATTTTTGGAAGTTTTGTCCTTCTCAACGTCCATTTCCACGGATGACGTCCTCCTCACATCAACACCCATTGTGACGACATCCTTGATCCTGGTGGTGTTTCCCCAGCAACGCTTCATTGTTACGCTATTCCACGCAGTGACGGCAATCTTCTAATCACGTCTTTTGGCTGCGTGATCTTTCACCTTACGCAAATCACGCTGCGTGCTACGTCCTCACGCTGGCGGCCATTTTGGATTGGTTTCCAATCCATTTACTTTCCACGCCGGTGACAGCGTGTACAGTGATTTCTTCTGTTATTTCCAGTCATCGTGGAAATACTGGACTTGTGTGTACCTACAACTACATATTGTTTGTTTATCAAGGTAGGATCAGTTGTTCATTTACGGTTACAGGCACACCTTTGGAGTCATTTTGCCTGTTCTTCAAGCAAATTAAGCTTGTCAATTAACGGTGACAGGCACACCTTGGCAATGATTTGGCCTGTAATTTCACAGTGACAGGCACACTTTGACATTTTGGTGCACTGACTATACTAACTATATTTTTATCTTGTGCATATAATACCAATATTTTTTTTTTAAGCAAGACTGAATTTTACATCTTATATTTAACTATATATACAGCAACTTCTGCACTTTCTCCTTTCTTGTTTAATATCAACGACTGCTACCATCATTCAGTTTGATCCACCCAGCAAGTTTTTACAAAACAAAGGAGAACCTCCCATTCCATGGACCAGATGGAAGGAAGAATTTATTACGTATTTGAAGGCTATTGATGGAGAAAGAATGTCGGCAGAGAGAAAGAAAATATTTTTTTACATTGTTTAGGTTCAGAAGGTCAGGTTGTATATAGGACTTTACCTCCTGTTAGATCTGGGGGTGACTACGATGCATATGATGAGGCCATTTTACATATTGAGAACTGTTTTAAACCTACCACCAGTGTTGCTCTTAATAGGTTTAAATTTTATACTAGGGCTCAAGAAGAGGGTGAAAATTTTGATGAGTTCCTTACAGCTTTGCGTGCTATGTCCTTGCATTGCAATTTTGGTTTGATCACTGATGAAATGATCAGGGACCAACTTATAGTTCATGTCAAGAGTAAGAAGGTGCAAGAGCAATTATGGATTATGGGTGATCCTAATTTAGAGGCTGCTATTAGTACAGCAAAAGCTTTAGAGCAGTCAGAGAAATGGATGAAATCTCTTAACAAAGATGTAAAAACCACTGTTTCTGGAGATGTTAAAAGTGTTACTCCTGGAACTTCTAGAAATGTTTCAACTTATAAGAGTAATTCCAAAGGTTTCCATTGTTTCAGATGTGGTAATCCTGGACATATTGCATCTTTTCCACGTTGTCCTGCTATTGGGAAGGAGTATAGTAAATGTGGGCGGCTGGGACATTTCTCCAAGATGTGTAAAGAGGTGAAGAAAGGCGCTTCACTTAATTCCTCTAAAGGAAAAGTTTCGTGTGTATCTGGTGATCCATATGATAATGATGATACGCAATGGAGTCTAGAAACTGGTTTGGTTGTCTCCATTCGTGGTTTTTCTGATGATTCTGTGGCAGATAACATAGGACCCCCTAAGTGTCTTGTACAAATATTGGGTAGAGAACTTGAGTTGATGGCAGATTCTTGTTCACCTTGGACCATCATTACTAGAGAATATTGCATCCAATCCTTTGGTGACTTAGATACTCTTATTGAGTCTGATATCATTGCTGAGAGCTTTGATGGATCAAAAATTGATATTATAGGTTTTAAAGAACTAGTTATTGAGTTTAAAAAAAGGACTGCCCTCATTAAGTTGTATGTGGCCGCGACCTGAGGGCATTGAATGCCAATTTGGTAGTCGATTGTCATCCTCTACCCAACATCAATGAGATGGTGTGTATGTTAGAACGAGCGTGTATTTTTTCCACCCTGGATCTCCGGTCAGCGTACCATCAAATTAAACTCACAGAGGATTCTAAAAAGTTTACTACTTTTATTACACCCCATGGTTTGTTTCAATTTAAAAGGATGTCTTTTGGATTAGCCTCGGCGGCATCTGTTTTTCAAAGGGCAATGTATCATATTTTTAAAGATGATAGTGATTTTGTTAAGTGTTTCCAGGATGACCTTCTTATTTTCTCAAAGAACGATGAGGAACATTGTTATCATGTCAAAAAAGTCTGTGAAAGGTTGGAGAAATGTGGTTTGACACTCGAAGCGGGGAAATGAAAGTTTTTTTACGAATCTGTTGAATATCTTGGACATTCTTTGTCAGGTGTTGTACCCAAAAAATCCTTAGTGGATGCTATCGTCAAAGCACCCTCACCTGACATTAGGGAAAAACTTCTCTCTTTTGCTGGATTGTGTGAAAACTACAGCAAATTCATACAGAATTTTGCTACTAAAATGGAACCACTTAGAGAGTTGACTAGGAAATCCACTGAGTTAGTGTGGTCAAAGAGACAAAAGAGTCAGCTTTCCAGCAAATTAAGAAAGAAATAGTGAATGCCCCCACTCTTAAATCCTTTTGCTTGAATAAAATGTGTATTATTACCGTTGATGCAAGCTTGTACGGTCTAGGCAGTGTGTTGAGTCAAAAGTGTGGCAAGGAGGAATGGTGTGTTGCGTTTGCATCCAGAACCCTCTCAGAAACTGAGAGAAGGTATGCTGTTATTGAAAAAGAATTGTTAGCTTGCATTTGGGCTATTGAACACTTCCGCAACTATGTATGGGGTAGCAGGTTCCTGCTCAGGACCGATCACAAGCCGCTTGTTGGTATTTTATCTTCGGGGGGGGTGGAATTCCACTGCGCGTATTGCCAGACTTACTTCCAGGTTGCAAGAATACAACTTCGAGGTGGAGTTTGTTCCAGGTAAGAGCAATGTCACGGCCGATTGTTTGTCAAGGTTGCCTTGCCCTGACAGCTGTGATTTTCACAATGAACAGGAGTTAGATATGGTTGCTTCTGTCAATGATTTTGTTTCCACAGAATTTTTGGGGGTATCTGAGATTGAATGGAAGAAGGAAATGACTAATGATGTTTTGTGTCAGTTGATTGGAAAGTACTTGAGAGAGGGTTGGCCTAAAGAGAAGTCTGTCAATTCTGAGATTGCTCCATATTGTCAAGTTTCTGATGAGATCGAGGAGGAGGGTGATTTACTGTTCAAAGGTGGCAAGATCATTCCCCCTGTGGCTATGCAAAAAAAACTTTTACAACTTGCTCATGAGGGACATTTAGGAATGTCTTCCATGAAACGTCTCATTAGGGCTAACTTTTGGTGGCCTGGCCTTGACAAAATGGTTGATAGGACGGTTAGAGAGTGTTCTGAGTGCATCAACAGTGACAAAATGTTGAGAGTTTTTTCTGCCCCTCTCAAGCCAGTGTCTTGGCCTGAGTCTCCCTGGCAAAAGGTGGCATTTTACATTTCGGGCCCCTTCAAGTGCTTGCCTTCCGACGCTCGTTTTGCGCTTGTTTTGGTAGACTACCATTCTAAATGGCCAGAAGTTACGTTTGTGGCTAATGCCACTTCTCAGGTGGTCATTACATTTTTTTAAGGAGGTTTTTGCTAGAGAAGATTGTCCTGAAGTATTGATTACGGACAATGGTGTGCAACTCACTTCACAGGAAATGGAGGAGTTTTTCTGTAAATGTGGTTTCAAACATATTACTACTGCCCTTTATGAACCTAGGGAAAATGGTCAGGTCGAACGGATCATCCGTGTTCTTAAGGAAGGTATCGAGTTGGCTAATAAATCTACTGAACCTTGGAGGGATGTGTTAAGGAAAAAATTGTGGATGTACCGCATCACTCCCCACTCCGTTACCTTGGTGAGTCCCTTTAGACTTTTGAAAGGAAGGGAGCCGGTGTCAGATATTTGTCCTTGGTGGATAAAGAACTCTAGTAGAGTTGTTGAGGACATTGAGTTAGATGTCATTGCACGATGTGTGAGAGAAAAGCAAGGGAAAATGAAAGAGATTTTTGATCGGAAATGGAATGTGAGAGTTCCTGATTTTGCTGTTGGTGATTTGGTTAGGATTAAGAAACCTGGTTTTGTGGTGAAAGGTAATTCTAAATTTGGTCATCCTATTAAGGTTATGAAGGTTTGTAGGAACAGTGTTGTTACTCAAGATGGCAAAGTGTGGAATGTGAGAAGAGTGGTCAAATGCAGATGTACAGAGTATAGTAAGGACTGTGAAAGCAAAACTCTTTTGAGTAATTGTACGGACTCCAGGAGTGGTCAAACTGTAGCTTCCAGAGTCAAGGTGAACAATAGGTCCAAGTGTCTTCCTGCAAGGTATATGACCTGATGACATACATGTGGGTAATTATTTTACTGTTCTTCTTTTGTTTTTTTGTTAATGTTATTGGGGTAAGATGTGTTGCATGCCTGCTTTATCTTGCTGCTGTGTTCCACATGTCTCGCGCTTGGTATTCTTGTGTGTGCATTTTATGCCTGGTGTTCTGGGTTCTGGAACCACAGAACAGCAGTTGGTCTTACTGGCTTGCTTAGCCGGTTGTACTGTCGCTCTGCAAATAAATCTTAAATTTACCTACCTGCTGGCTACTTCTCATCTTTACAAGCTGTTTCTACGTGCACTGCATTATTCGCTGGGGTTCTGATCCAGCAAATCTGCAGAGCAACCACAAGGTCCACCAGGCATACCTTTACCCAGCATTATTGCCTGGATGCTATGGATAAAGCTGATACACCAAATGGGACAGGCGGTGTTGCAGCATCTGTTTCAGGAAGGTGATCCTCTTTGCATTTATGTTTTAATATCCCACCATCCTCTATGGTTATGTCACTACTGTCATTATTGGTCATTGCAACTATTTTGCTATGTTTGCAATATGATGATATGATAATAAGTATTCATATTACTGCTAACTATTCTGATTCAAGCATGTGAATCTATGAAAGATTAAATTCTGGAGAAGAAAATAACTTACCTGTAACTGTAGTGCTCCAGTATTGATATCGTTCATAGATTCACATGCGACCCACCCTCCCCCCCTAGAGATTCTCCCATTACTTTTGGGACTATATTTGTTCCCACTTGTGCTTGAAAATCTGAGGGAACTAGCCTCTGGAGGGAAGGTTCTAGAGGGTGCTTTCGCCTGGTGTATAAGTTTGGTTCTTTTAAAAAAAAGGTCATAGATAGGCTATTAAATTTATGGCCTAGTGCCATTGTAGCCTATGCTACTAATATGATTGCTTTGATATAATATCGTGGGACTCCCACTTCGACGGGGAATGATTCAAGCATGTGAATCTATGAAAGATACCAACACTGGAGAACTACAGTTACAGGTAAGTAACTTATTTTCTTCTTTACTGCCTGCTCTCCTCCCCGTGCTGTGAAGTGGACATCTGTGCATCTTAAAAAGGGCCCAAGTTTGTTTTTAGCACACTACAATTTCTTTGAGTTCATCTGCTTCTGAGAGCATGGAAGTAGGACAGTACAAAAACTGATGTCATATCCCATCATGTCACAGTAAAAAAGTACTGTCCGAACTGTCACTCTTGAGGCAAGGTGGGATACAGGAGGACTTGGAGGTCTTAAAGGCACGGTGCCAGTTTTCACTTGTTATGCTTTTAATGCATCCTATTGGCCAACTATGTCATTGCAGTTTTCTCTCCAATAAAAGCTGTATGTTGCATTTTCTGTTCTCTTTTTCTATTTCTCAGAAATGCATGATTCTGATAAAAGGTTTATTACACGAAAACTCAATGTAAATTGTGCATTTATAGCCCTTAATATAGGCTGTATATATATATTTCTGATGGATACATCTGCCTGTGGATTCCTCACCTTTTGAATTACCCCTTGTGCCAGCATTCCACAGAAACATTTTCCTAGCTCTCCCACGTCGACGAGGACGTCACAATGGCAGGGCTCCGCTCTCAACTCCGTATGATGTCATCGGAACCATAAGAAGACCTCGTCGGCGTGCGGACGTCAATTCCCTTTTTTCCGCGCCGTCGGCGCATAACGTTTTTTCTGGGACTCTCCATTTTCTTCGTATTACTTTGTTTCTGCTTTCATCCTTGGTGTAGCAGTGCGATGGCTACATTGAAGAAGTCCGGTTTCAAGCCTTGCAGGGATTGTGGGGGCTATATGTCCATCACAGACCCCCACGATGATTGTCTCTGGTGCCTGTCATCGGATCACGATGTCGAAGGATGTTTGTTCAGTCGGAGGATGAATCCGAAGGCGTTGAAGGAGCGTGAGGCGAAGCTTTTCATGGCCCAGGCGAAAAGGGAGAAGAGGGGCCGCAAGAGATCCAAGTCGAAGTCGTCGACTTCACATTCCTCGAAGTCGAGAGAGCATAAGAAGAAGTGCCGACATGAGTCTCGACATCGGTCTTCGAAGGGCAGGGCTACGAGGTCGGCTTTTTCTGTTCAGCGGCGTCATGCTAAAGAAGTCATCTCGCCGTCGCCTCACCTTCTCCGCAGGTGACTCCGGCCCACTCTCCAACGCCGAGGACTCGCCGGCGCCCATGGATTTGCCGACGTCCAGGGAGTCTTCTCCTGCTCCTGTGGCTTCACCTGTTATGGCCCCGGTGTCCCCGGCGCGGCAGCCACAGCCTGCCGCACGGCCTCGGTCGGATCCAGACCCGGCTGTTCCGGATCCTCATCCACCCTTTCCGGAACCGGATCCGTTGCATTTCCTAAATGCGATATTAGGCATGTTTGCCAAGGCAGCTCACCCTACCGGTGCACCGTCTGGCCCCGTGGGTCCGCTTGCTTATAATTTGGGCATCCCCCAGCAATATGCCTAGGCACCTTTCGTGCCCTTCATGCCGACGGCTCCGTCATGGCAGTTTCCGGCGCCGAGATTTTTGACGCAGATGCCACATCCTCCGTCGCCGTCTGGTGTTGGGCCGACGCCTTCCCGGCTTCGAGCGGCGTCGCTTCCCGCTTCTAAGGGTCCTACTTCATCGCAGGCGCCGATGTCTCTGGCGCCGCCGCCGCCGATCCCGAAGTTGCGCTCCAGGAGGGAGGCCCAGAGGCTGCTGGTGGAGGAGGAGTACCGGCAGGATCAGGCTTTAGAGGGGGAGATCCTCGACTCCGTGGATGACTTTGAGGGCCTTCAGGAGGCCAGTGGCTTGGACACTTCACCGGAGTGGGAGCTTTCTTCCCCGAAGGCCTTGCCTTCACAGGACGTTGCTCCATACCATTCCGTTATCAGGAAGGCTGCTGATCTATTGGATCTACAATTGCCCATGGCTGAGGTCAAGTCAAATATCCTGACTGAGGTGTTACATTCTCCTTCTTCTGTGGTTGAGCCTTTGCTGCCTTTTAATGAGGCTTTGACAGAGCCAATTATGGAGGTGTGGCAGAAGCCCTTATCTGCCCCAGCTGTATCAAGGACAGTGGGGAGACGATATAAGCCTGCTCCAGGTGATCCAGCTTTCCTTACTGTCCACCCTTCGCCGGAGAGCTTGGTGGTTCAGGCTTCTTGTTCTACTAAGCAGTTGGCTGGATCCTTCCCCCCACTCCGGGGGATAGGGACAGACTGCCAAGAAGGTTTTCTCCTCGACCCGCATGGCCTTAAAGTCGACTAATGCCTTGATGGACTCTGCTAAAGAGGTGGCTCCTAAGCTGCCTGAGGATGACCATGGTCACTTCTTGGAAGTGTTAGCAGATATGCAGGCGGCAGCCCGGCAGGTGATTCTGTCAGGGCTGGATACGGCAGACTCTGTGGCCAGGGTGATGGGTTCCTCTGTGGCTACCAGGAGGCATGCCTGGCTCAGGGCTTCGGGGTTCTCTTCTGATGTGCAAGCTACTATGCTTGATCTGCCTTTTGATGGCTCCAGGCTTTTTGGTACGAAGGCAGATTCTGCTCTGCAACGTTTCAAGGACAGTAGGGCTACTGCAAGATCCTTGGGCCTGCAGTCCCAGCCTAGGGGCTATGGATTCAGGAGGTTTTGAGGTGTTGGGAATGCGGCTTCCTTTCGAGGCCGTCAGCAGCCGCAGCAGCAGCAGAACCCTCTATACAGGTCGTACAGAGAAAAGGGTAGAGGCCGTCTGCGGGGGTCCTCCTGGCAACAGTCCTTCTCCTCCTCTTCCTCCCCTGTCCCCACCACCGGTACCACAGGGAAGCAGCTCTAGATCCCCCATCTTGGAGCATGTTGGACCCGTAGGGGGCTGGGTGTCCCATTTTCTACAAAATTGGAAATCTGTTACATCAGATCTTTGGGTTTTGAATCTTGTAGGAAATTGGTACGCCCTGCCTTTCCAAGAGTTTCCACCTTCTTACCCTCCTCGCCAGGCCTGGTGTTGGAGGACCAACTGCTGCTCTTGCAGCAGGAGGTTCTTGCCTTACTACAGAAAGGTGCGATAGAGGTGGTTCCAGGGCAGGAATGGGGTCAGGGGTGCTACTCCCGGTATTTCTTGATCCCCAAGAAGGACGGTCGGTTGAGGACGATCCTAGACTTCAGGATCTTGAACTTTTACCTCAAGCAGGAAAAGTTCAAGATGTTGACCCTGGCTCAGGTTCTTCTGGCGCTGCAGCAGGAAGACTGGATGGTGTCGATCGATTTGCAGGATGCGTATTTTCATCTTCCCATCCTGAAGTCGCATCAGACGTTTCTCTGTTTTACAGTGGGATCTCAACACTACCAGTTTGCGGTCCTTCCGTTTGGACTTCTGTCCGCACCACGGGTCTTCTCGAAGGTGATGGTGATGGTAGCAGCTCATCTCAGAAGGTCGGGGGTTCCTGTTTTCCCCTATTTTGACGACTGGCTGCTCAAGGCAAAGTCGCAAGGGTTGGTGCTGTATCATCTGCAAATAACGCGGCTGTTGTTCGACTTGGGTTTCTCGATAAATGTACCCAAATCTCACCTGGTGCCTTCTCAGTGCAACCTGTTCATAGGGGCAGAACTGGACACTACTGTGTGTCGTGCTCCTCTGAGGAGGATTCTCGACTTTCAGGAATTGATTCCTTTGTTTCCCAATGGAGCGGTGATTCCAGTCCTGAAGGTCCTACGCCTGCTCGGTCTGTTTGCTTCCTGCATACTGTTGGTCAACCATGCACGCTGGCACATGAGGTCACTCCAGTGGTGTCTCCGCAGGCAGTGGTATCAGCACAATGGTGATCTCGGGGAGATGGTCAGAATCTCCAGAGACACTGTAGCGGAGCTGTCTTGGTGGAGTGTTTCGGACAACCTGTCTCAAGGGAGGCCATTTTAACCTCCTCCACCGGTGGCCACAGTGATCACGGATGCCTCCACTCTAGGGTGGGGAGCACGTCTGGGGGATCTGGAGGTCAAAGGTCTTTGGTCTCCAGAGGAAAGGTTGCTCCACATCAACCTTCTGGAATTACGGGCAATACGTTTGGCTCTCAAGTCCTTCCTTCCCTCCCTTTGCGGTCAGTCAGTTCAAGTTCTGACGGACAACACTACCGCGATGTGGTACATCAACAAGCAGGGAGGAGTAGGGTTGTATCGTCTCTGCAGAGAGGCTCTGCGGCTCAGGTCTTGGGTTCAGGACCACCAGATTTGCTTGATTGCAAATCATCTGGCCGGGGTGTTGAACGTGCGTGCGGACAGTCTCAGTCGGCAGTACTCAGCCGACAACGAGTGGAGGCTTCACCCGAAGGTGATTCACCTCGTCTTCAGGTTGTGGGGGTCTCCTCAGGTGGACCTGTTGGCCACTCACGAGAACGTGCACTGCCCGTCGTTCTGCAGTCTCCAGTATCCGATGCGGGAAGCATTGGGGGACACGTTTCAACTGGATTGGAGCTTTCGGCTTCTTTACACGTTTTCTCCCATACCCTTGATTCCTCGGGTTCTGAGGAAGATTCGCCAAGACCGGGCAGAAGTTATATTGATTTCCCCGGATTGGCCAAGAAGGTTGTGGTACACAGATCTTCTTCACCTCTCATCGCACCCTCCGCTCCATCTCCCTCTCAGGGCAGACCTCCTCTTGCAGTCGCAGGGGCAGGTTTTACACCCCCATCTCCAGAGCCTGGAGATTGAACAGGGCAACCTGAGCTCTTTCTCTCTCCCACTGGATGTGGTGGATGTTATTTTATCGTCCAGGAGACACTCCACCAAATCTGTTTATTCCTCTAGATGGGCTAGGTTTGTGAAGTGGTGTGGAGAGAGATCCATTGATCCTTTGAAGGCTCATTTATCGGATGTACTTAGTTTTTCACTTTCCTTGGCCCAGCAAGGTTGTGCTGTGGCGACGGTTAAGGGCTCCTTGTCGGCCTTCCTTTGTTTGCCGGACCAGCCGTCTTTATTTAAGTCTCCCATTGTCATGAGGTTCATTAAGGTTCTCACCAATAGGTTTCCTCCCACTCCCTTCATAATGCCTCAGTGGGATTTTAATTTGCTACTTACATTTCTGATGGGGGTCTCCTTTTGAGCCTCTTCATAGTTGCCCTTTGAGGCTGCTTTCGTTTAAGACTATTTTTCTGGTGGCTATCACCTTGGCCAGGAGGGTAAGTGCGCTGCAGGCTCTTAGCTCCAAGCCTCCATTTACCTCATTTCATGCGGATAAGATGGTTCTTAGGACCAGAGCTGCTTTCCTGCCGAAGGCGGTCACTCCCTTCCACCTAGGGCAATCTATCACTTTACCCACTTTCTATCCTCCCCCGGAGGAGGAGAGACTTCACCGCCTGGACCCTCGGAGGGCAGTCAGCTTCTACCTAAACAGGACCAGGGACTCGAGGTTGGACGACCAGCTCTTCGTCGGCTATGTGCAGAAGATGAAGGGCAAAGCCATCCACAAGAGAACGCTGTACAGGTGGATCATCTTGTGTATCAAGATATGCTATGCCCTGGCCAAGAAGGAGCCGCCTGAAGGTATCAGAGCTCATTCTACTAGAGCAAAGACTTCTACATCTGCTTTGGCTAGAGGTCTCCCTGTAGTGGACATTTGTAAGGCTGCAACATGGGCCTCCCTCCACACTTTCGTAAAACAATATTGCTTGGATTCTGAGGTGAGGAGGGATGGCCATTTTGCACGATCTGTGCTGCAGGACTTTTTGGTATGAGTGGGTGGACACCCTCCTCCGGGAGGGGGAATTCTGTGGGATTCAATTCAAAAGGTGAGGAATCCACAGGCAGATGTATCCATCAGAAGAACAAATTACTTACCTTCGGTAACGCTTTTTCTGGTGGATACAACATCTGCCTGTGGATTCCTCACTGACCCACATTCCTCCCCGTTGTCCACCTACGTATACCAAAAAGGTTTTCATTGTATGACATTGTGTTTTCCTATGTCATTTGCTTGCTATACTGTTTGTTGTTGGGAAATGCTTTGGTTTTAGCTTTTCATCCTTACCTATATACTGTGTGTATTTGTGTTTATATTGTATACTGTGTATACTTGCAATATGTTGTTGGTCCACCCGTTCACCTCAAGGACACGGAAAAAAATGGGTGGAACTGACGTCAGCACGCCAACGAGGTCTTCTTATGGCTCCGATGACGTCATACGGAGTCGCGAGCGGAGCCGTGCCATTGTGATATCCTCGTCGACGTGGGAGAGCTTTGAAAAACTTTACGTGGAATGCTGGCGCTAGGGGTAATTCAAAAGGTGAGGAATCCACAGGCAGATACTGTATCCACCAGAAAAAGTGTTACAGAAGGTAAGTAACTTGTTCATATATATATATATGTTATGCACAGGAAATGTATCATATTCGCATTGGTGCTTTTATGAATCAGTCCGTATGAGTAACTTGGAGAGTATTTCAATTAAAAAAATTCTTCACAAAATGGTGCCTCTTACAAAGATGTAATGATAGTGGAATGGTATGAGAAATATTGGGATACGTACAATTACTCACCAGAAATTATGTTCAAATGATCATGCTAAGAATAGGCCACCATGGCAGAAATGATTGAAATAGTTTTAATTAATGCAATGTAATTTCAAATTTTGTGACATTTAACAAAATGAATTATCGATGCATAATACAGGCAATTGATTGAGCATGAAGCATATGTTATATTAATTGCATTTCAAACTGAATCACTGGCATGATGTATAGTCTTTCTTTGGTGACAATGTCTGTCACGGACCTCGTGACCGGAAGCATCCGAGTGATTTTTTTATAAAATAATGGCCACTGTTATTGACGCTTAATGTGTGATCAAGGCGTACATCGCCGAAACGCGTTACAGCAGTTAATAAACTTTGCGCAAGTACCTAAAGGAGTGGTGTCTTCGGCGGCGTGGATTCTGGATATATATATATATATATATATATATATATATATATATATATATATATATGTATATATATATATGTATATATGTATATATGTATATATGTATATATGTATATATGTATATGTATATATGTATATATGTATATATGTATATATGTATATATGTATATATGTATATATGTATATATATATATATATTTGAATATCCTTAGCAAAGAAAGGTGCCCGCACTCCAAGTAAGTCCAAAGGATTTTATTCAGGTAGCTGACGCGTTTCGACCAGGAGGTCTTTGTCAGAGCTGGGGATCATACATAGTGGCATTGTATTAATAGCATACAGTGGAGGGAAAAATAAATAAACATGAGAAAAAGACTTTGGGCATTTAACAGATAAATGCCAACTCATCAGTCACAAAGAAAAGAGACTATACAAGTCAAAAAACTTTGAAAGAAAGTAAAAATGATTTTGTCCCAAATGTGATAAAAGGGTGCCTCACCCTAACAGACAAATATATAAACATATATGGATGTATATACACGGTGAAAAATGTGAAAAAGTATATATCCAGTAAGAAGGGAATTGCAAGTGCACATGAAGAAAATCTTTTCAACATTGTCCCTTCCTTCGCCCGGAGTGAAAGTTACCCCAAAGAAATCATATTATTAACATTTCCTACTGATTCATGGTCCAGTGACCAAATGTGTCGGGTGGCATCTTGTGCGAGAGATAGAGAGAAGAGTTGAGAAAGAAGAAAGAAGAAAGAAAGGGTTTAGCTGAAACAAGCGGTCAGAGAGGAAAAATGAGAGGAAAACATGATGAGGAAAAGAAAACGGAGAAAAGTCTCCCCACCTAATCATGTTGTAGAACAACAAGACAAAACAAACAAATAGTTTGGTCAAGTGACCAAGGGATGCAATAGCTGTAGGTGAGAGGGAGAAACGTGTTAGAGAGGAGAATGTAGAGAAAGGAGGAAGGATTCACATCCTGGTGGATATATCACCAAGGCAGGAGAGAGAGAAGACAGACAATCTTAAAGATGGAGTGAGATGCAGTAGTGCCAAGTCTATCCGGGGAGACAGAAGGGAGATGGCATTATCCCAGATGAACGTGAAGCTCCTCGTCCTGGTTCAAACCTCCTGGGTACTTGGTGTTGAGACTGATTATGTATTTCGATTCAAGTCTTCTGAGTGCACGCTCCCTGTCTCCACCCCGACTCTTCATAGGAATCCTGTCAATGCCAAAATATGAGATTTTTAGGTTCTCAGTTTTGGTGGAGCCATGCACAGTGTTGCAATGTCTAGCCATGGGGTAGGTTGTGTCATTGTTTCTAATGGCTCTCAAGTGCTCTAGCACACGTTTCTTGACTGGAAAGATCGTGCTACCCACGTACCTCAAGCCGCGCACACACACATCAAAACATATACCACAAATACCGTGTTGCAGTTGATGAAGGGTCGTATTTTGTGTTGCTTGCCATTGGGTAGGAGTACTGTCTTAACATTGGTACTATTGGTGCATGCCTTGCATTTTCCACACTTGTGGAATCCTGGGGAGTTCCTTCAACCAGGTGCTGCTGTGTTTCTGACTGGGTTCCATGAGGCTGTGGACCAGCATGTCCCTCAGCGAGTTGCTTCTACGATATGTAATATTGGCGCTTGGGGTAACCAATTTGCCAATGACCGGGTCCAGTTTAACTAAGTGCCAGTGTCTCCTAATGATAGTCTGGACCTTGGCACAGTCTGAATTGTAGGTAGTGATCAGTCTGATCACTGGTTGAGTGTCCTCCCTGGGTCTAGGTTTTAGTAGGGTTTCTCTCCTTACTCCATGTACCTTCCTTCTGGCCTCATCCACTACTTTGCGAGTGTACCCTCTCTGTAGGAACCTGTCTACCATAACGTCTTCTCGTGTGTACGCTTCCTGTGTGCTGCAGTTACGCCTGGCTCTAAGGAGTTCCCCATACGGGATACTGTTATTCAGCTTAGGTGGATGATGGCTTTTGGCGTGAAGGATGCTATTCCCGGCTGTCGCTTTCCTTTGGAGGCTAGTCTCAATAGTGTCATTAAGTACCTCTACACTAACATCAAGAAAGTCTAATCTGCTGTTGCTGGTGGTGCTCGTGAACCTTAAGTTCAGCTCATTGTTGGAGATAGCGAGGAGGAATTCGTCCAGGGTATTCTGGGGACCATCCCAAATTAAAAAGATGTCATCAATGTATCTGGTCCAAAGGACCAGATACTTAGTGTATTCTGCAAAGGTGTTCGCCCAGACAAATTCAGACTCCCACCACCCCATAAAGATACAGGCGTAGCTCGGCGCCAAGCAGCTGCCCATGGCAGTCCTGGACAGTTGCCTGTACCACTGCTGGCCATGTAGGAAATAGTTATTTTCCAGGCAGAAAAGGAGCATTTCCAGAAGCATATTGGTGTGATCGTATGTAATTATAAGTCTGTCCCTAAAATAATGTTTGCGCGCTGTGATGCCTAAATCATGTTTGATACAGGTGTATAAAGACACCACATCCACAGTGGCCATGATGTAACTCGATTGCCAGGGAATGCCCGTGACCTTGGATATAAAATCCATACTATCACGGCAGTATGAGGGCAGGTTACACACATAGGGAAACAAAAAATGATCTAGGAAGATCGAGGTGTTTTCAAGGAGACTGTCATATTTAAATATGTAGTCCGGAGCACAATTCGTCCTTTACAATGATGAAGATGCTAATCCAACATGCAGAAAGAAAGTCTCTCAAACTTAGAGAATGTATTAGGGTCCTTGAGGAAGAAATTAAGGGTCTCAATCTAACAGAAGCTACAGAAAAAAATTATCAAATTCTAAAAGAGCAAATTCAGAATCACCAGAAGATAGTTATGCAGAGAAAACTCAACAAAATTGCAAGAGATGATAGAGACTATGAGAGCAAAAGAATTTTCCCTTTTGCAGAGAATTTGATAATATCACTATCCCGAAATCAATGGGTAAACAAACACTTAGGGGCCGATTCCAATCTCGGTCGGAGGCGCACCCAATACTATTCGGTCGGGAAAAAAGCCATGCGAAAGCCAGTTTCCCGACCGATCCGTACAGCACACCGAACGAGCAAGTACGATGCGCACAACAGCAAAAATCCCGGCCGAGCCGTACTCACCCAAACCAGGTCCTGTTCTCCGACCGAGGCGAATCCGGAAACGCCGAATCGAGTCGCACGGAAGGAAAATGCAGCCCCGTCCGGCCGGACAAGTACGATGCGCTTTCCGTACGCGCCGAACCCGTCGCTACGCACGGCACGTCAAAGCATCCGGGAGAGGCGCACATAAGCTCCGAATCGCGCCACAACACGATCCACGGCTACGAGAGCGAACACAGCACAGACGAGGACGACGCGAAGCGGCGAGGACGAAGCGGAGCGGCGAGGACGAAGCCAAGCGGCGAGGACGACGCGAAGCAACGAGAAGGACGAACGACCACGAACCAACCATGAATCCCTTCGTCCCGATCATACCAATATTCTACATCTACTACCGGAACAGGCACGGACGCGTACGGCGCAGAAGGTAAGTCAGACACCAACCACAAAACACATACAACACGTACACGACACATCACACACATACACTGGGAATCTGAATATACTTACACACCAGCAGCACCATAGGGGCGGGATGCCCATCACCAATGCCACATATGCACACAGGGGCCTGAATGCGCGCCACCACCCCAACCCAGGGGGCTGGATGCCAACCACCACAACCACCCTTAGCCAGGGGGTGCCAGATGCCCACCACCACTACCACCCTTAGCCAGGGGCTGGATGCCTACCACTACTACCACCCTCACCCAGGGCGGGCTGGATGCCTACCACCACCCCCTTAGCCAGGGGGCAGGATGCCTACCACTACTACCACCCCCAGCCAGGGGGCAGGATGCCTACCACTACTACCACCCTCACCCAGGGGGGCAGGATGCCCACCACTACTACCACCCTCACCCAGGGGGCAGGATGCCCACCACTACTACCACCCTCACCCAGGGGGGCAGGATGCCCACCACTACTACCACCCTCACCCAGGGGGGCAGGATGCCCACCACTACTACCACCCTTAGCCAGGGGGCTGGATGCCTACCACTACTACCACCCTTAGCCAGGGGGGCAGGATGCCTACCACTACTACCACCCTTAGCCAGGGGGCTGGATGCCTACCACTACTACCACCCTTAGCCAGGGGGGCAGGATGCCTACCACTACTACCACCCTCAGCCAGGGGGCAGGATGCCCACCACTACTACCACCCTCACCCAGGGGGCAGGATGCCCACCACTACTACCACCCTCAGCCAGGGGGCAGGATGCCCACCACTACTACCACCCTCACCCAGGGGGCAGGATGCCCTACCACTACTGCCACCCTTACCCAGGGGGCAGGATGCCTACCACTACTACCACCCTCACCCAGGGGGCAGGATGCCCACCACTACTACCACCCTTAGCCAGGGGGGCAGGATGCCCACCACTACTACCACCCTTAGCCAGGGGGGCAGGATGCCCACCACTACTACCACCCTCACCCAGGGGGGCAGGATGCCCACCACTACTACCACCCTTAGCCAGGGGGCAGGATGCCTACCACTACTACCACCCTTAGCCAGGGGGCAGGATGCCTACCACTACTACCACCCTTAGCCAGGGGGCAGGATGCCTACCACTACTACCACCCTTACCCAGGGGGCAGGATGCCTACCACTACTACCACCCTCACCCAGGGGGGCAGGATGCCCACCACTACTACCACCCTTAGCCAGGGGGCAGGATGCCCACCACTACTACCACCCTCACCCAGGGGGCAGGATGCCCACCACTACTACCACCCTCACCCAGGGGGCAGGATGCCTACCACTACTACCACCCTTAGCCAGGGGGCAGGATGCCTACCACTACTACCACCCTTAGCCAGGGGGCAGGATGCCCACCACTACTACCACCCTCACCCAGGGGGGCAGGATGCCCACCACTACTACCACCCTTAGCCAGGGGGGCAGGATGCCCACCACTACTACCACCCTCAGCCAGGGGGGCAGGATGCCTACCACTACTACCACCCTTAGCCAGGGGGGCAGGATGCCCACCACTACTACCACCCTCAGCCAGGGGGCAGGATGCCCACCACTACTACCACCCTCACCCAGGGGGGCAGGATGCCCACCACTACTACCACCCTCACCCAGGGGGCAGGATGCCCACCACTACTACCACCCTTAGCCAGGGGGGCAGGATGCCCACCACTACTACCACCCTTAGCCAGGGGGCAGGATGCCCACCACTACTACCACCCTTAGCCAGGGGGCAGGATGCCTACCACTACTACCACCCTTAGCCAGGGGGCAGGATGCCCACCACTACTACCACCCTTAGCCAGGGGGCAGGATGCCCACCACTACTACCACCCTCAGCCAGGGGGCAGGATGCCTACCACTACTACCACCCTCACCCAGGGAGGCAGGATGCCCACCACTACTACCACCCTCACCCAGGGGGCAGGATGCCTACCACTACTACCACCCTTAGCCAGGGGGCTGGATGCCTACCACTACCACCCTTAGCCAGGGGGCAGGATGCCCACCACTACTACCACCCTCACCCAGGGGGCAGGATGCCCACCACTACTACCACCCTCAGCCAGGGGGCAGGATGCCCACCACTACTACCACCCTTAGCCAGGGGGCTGGATGCCTACCACTACTACCACCCCCACTCATAGGATGGACAATGCATGACACAACAAGCACACCACAACCTAGGGAATGCAAGATTAAGACATCCCCCACCACCATGACAAGCGTGTGAGCAGGCTGTGTCAAATGCCTACAACACCGAACATGACATTGAACATACAATGTGACCCCCTAGCACATGTGCCACACATATATGTGTGTGGCACCCATAATCTAAGCAGCCCATGACCATTGTGGCAATGGGGCCTAAACCCCCATCATCACAGTGACCAAAAGGCAAGTGTGGGGTCCATAGCTGAAGCACATTTTGACCATTGTGGCAATGGGGTCTAAACCCCCATCATCACAGTGACCAAAAGGCAAGTGTGGGGTCCATAGCTGAAGCACATTTTGACCATTGTGGCAATGGGGTCTAAACCCCCATCATCACAGTGACCAAAAGGCAAGTGTGGGGTCCATAGCTGAAGCACATTTTGACCATTGTGGCAATGGGGTCTACACCCTCATCATCACAGTGACCAAAAGGTAATTGTTGACAAAGAAAGAGCTGCAACTGCCAAACTGCATGGATCATTCCTGGTCACAGAACCAAAAACTCATCTGTGGCAAAGTAGTGTATGTGTCCCATTGCAACATAAATTGGGGAGCCAAATACTGCAGTGCAAATGAAACATTCCTTTGGCCATGTGCAGACAAACAACACCCATGGGGGCTGAGACCGTCAACAGTCATCAATGACACAATGACAGAAGTGACCATCAGAATGCAGAACCACATATTTGCACCAATGGGCACACAAATGCAGATACCCTGTGGAGACAGCAGATGTGAGGTGAACAGATACCATACCATGGCAGCAATGGGACACACAAACCATGATCACTGTGCTGACCGATGACCTAGGAGTCCCAGGGACAGCAGGGAAACACACCAAACAACATACAGCCAATGGCACACCCAAGATATGCCAATGCAGTGGTGCAGATGCACAAACACAAACAGGCAGACCAACACTGTCATCATACACAGCAGGTGAGGGTGGGGGTGCCAGTGTCCCCAGGCAACAACACAACACATGAGGAGAGCTGAATACCAATCATACAGATGTGCATACACTGCCACACTAAGGTAACTCATGGATCCAAATCCCCTATGTGGGCAAGCAGGCATTGACAGGTGAGAGGGAGCACAAAACACACATGTCACACAGGCACGTAGGAACAACAACTGACACAGCAAGTCACAGACACACCACAGCACCACCCCCAGGGCCCCCACAATGTGGTGACCCTGGGCTGAATAAAAATACCACTGTGATGACAAAGCTAAATGTCGTTCACACTGTGAACCACAGTCAGGTGTCCTGAGCAACTAACTACCATCACACCTACACAAGCACAAATCAATCAGCATGGCCAGTAAGCCAAGGCCAACATGGAGGCAGGGGACTAGCCGGGCAACAACTCTCATCTGCACACACTCAAGACCACACCCCTCGACCTCCAACAATGTGCAGCAGTGAAGTACACATGCACTGGTGACATTGCACATGCACCCATGACTATTCCAGGGTGGTGGGTGGGAACCAAGGTGTAGAAACACATCACACATGGACACTCAACAAGACTCCTGAATGTCTGACACACTGCACACTACGCTGTACATGGACATGACGGCAATACCACACCGACCAATGGGATCCCAGCCACAGTCACACACCAATGAAGAAGCCAAGGTCACCCACAAAGAACACACATAGACAACAACCAACATTGCAGCCCGGACCCTAAGGAGTGCCAGCAGTCACACACACAACGTGTCACAATCACTGAAAGATAACACAAACTGGAAATCACATGACAGGGGCAAACAACAAGTGCCAAAGGGAAACCTGACTGTGACCCATCTGCGTCTGCACACAAACTCTGCCCTGACAGCAAACACACCTATGGGTGACACCCTGATGACCAGTAATGTGCCATGCACCCACATCACAGAGAACACAGGGAGAAGACTTTGGGGAACATAGCTCAAGTCAGCAAGCATCACAAACAGGTACAACACTAGGGATCACAGCATGCGCAGATGAATGGAAGTGAACACACAGACATGCACATACAACACACACCTTGGGCGCAGGCAATGTCACACGTGTACACACTGCCATGAGGGGACTCCACTCCTGTGTGAGGAAAGCTGTGCCATATGTTGCCTCAGTAGGGCCCCATCATGTCAGCTGAGCACTTGGTCACACAATCAACAATTAGCACCAAATGAGGGCTCCCATCACATCAGCCTGGTCATGGATGTGCCAACGGAATCATCAGCACAGATCCAACACACTTGTATAGCAATGTTGCACTGACTACACGGATGAGTCCCTCCCCATTGATGCCCAAACCTGCATGTCCACTGGAGATGGCAACACGGTCAGGGAAGTAGACAAATGCAACGATGGCAGGCACAACAGATGTGCAGGGTGGAAGCCACAGATATGAAATTGCCAATGTAAGTAGGAAACCCATTGCCAAATACTGAACACATGACACCCTCAGATGCTGCTATTGATGACATGGATACACCACATGATAGGACACATTCCCCCTGGACCACATGGGTTCCTGCACAGTAACACTTCATAATCATGAGACCAGATATCACCATCACTGCAGCAAGGGCATGGTTAGCTGCACCAACAACATGTACATCTGAAGCATGAGCACTAGAGAAAAGAAAGTTGCTTTATTCAGCATATGTGTTGTTGGCCATAACGACGTCCAGAAGAAATTAGAGCAAAGGCCAATGGCCAGTCCATTGTCAAAGTTCAAACAGGGTGACACTGGCAGATGTCACCCTACGCATGCCTGCACAATACCAGGGACAATCCACTAGGAGGGGCAACCGGGGGGCAGGCCAGGCACCGCAGGGACAGGATCAGGGCTCACCAGGGGAGTCAGGGAAGGGGTGGTGGGTGCTGGAGAGCCACTGACAACTGCAGTGGAGGTGTCTGACATGGTGTGTGCCGGCACAACTGGGGGCATGACACAGATGTCGTGGGTGCCGGCACAACTGCAGTGGACCCTGCAGATGGGGTGGACAGGTCCGCCACTGCAGTGCCCAAGTCAGACAGGGCGGTAGTGGACTCCACTGCAGTGCCTACCTCCAGGGGAGGAGAATGGGGAACAGGCAAGGTGGGTTGGACAGAGGGGAGGACACCCTCACCACATCAGTGGCACAGACAAGCGCAGCGGGGGTGTGGTGCTGGGAGAGCAAGTGGCAGGGGAGAAGGCCGGAGCATCTTGGGGATGGTATATCTGTGGGTGGGGAACCTGGGGCAGGGTGTGGTGGGGGCACCTGTGCAGTGGGGGCCTGAGGGATGGAGGACGGAGACCTTGTGCCTGAGCTGCAGGGCGGTGGCGGGGTCTTGCTCTTAGCACTCCGGGGGACTTGCGGGTGGGGGCCTCAGTCCGTCTGCGCCTGGGGAGGGTGTCCGGGGGCGAGGGCACTCTGCTCCGTGTGGGTGGGCTTCCTCTTCCCCGGGATGCTGGAGCAGCTTCATCGGTGGGGAAGAGGCCGAGGTCACAGAGGAAGAGCTGCTGTGACTTTGGGGTTGCAGGTGAGGCAAGGGAGGGTGCTTTGGAGGAGAGGGAACTGAGGACTGCGCAGTGCATGTGGATGCGTGTGTGTGTTCCAGGGCCCCATCCCCTGTGAGTCTGGCTTCAGTCCCTGAATGTGCGTGCGTGTGCGTTTGTCATTGGCGTGTGTGTCAGTGTGCTGGATGTGTGTGTGCTGGTGTGTGCCTGTGCCAGTGTGTGTGTGCCTGGGATGGGTAAGGTGCTGGGGAGTGTGGATGGAGCAGAGGCAGGAGGGGTGAGGGACCGTTTGAGGAGGGACACTGCTGCCGTCAGGGAGGAGTCCATGGACCTATTGCCCCTCTGTAGGTCAGACATGCCCGATGAGATGCCCTCCATGAACGACACCAGCTGAGTCAACAGCGCGGTGTGCGCATGGAGGACACTCAGCATGGCTGTCTGCCCTACATGGAGCTGGCGAAGGAGGTACACAGACTCCTCACTCAGGGCAGCAGGGGACACAGGGGCAGGGGTGCGGTGCCTGGCCCAAAGGAGACACGCTCCCGGACATGGGAGCCTCCACGGACCTGGGGAATGGGAGCCGATGGGAGGGCGGTGGTGGTGCTGGTGGTGGCGGGGACAGCAACACTAGCTGGGGTGTGGTGGCTGCTGACACCCGCCTCCACAAGGGAGTCATCCTCCGAGTTGCTCTGGTCCTCAGCTGAGGTGGATGCTGCTGAGGACTCCTCGGTGTGGCTCCCCTCGCCCTCCGTGCCACTGGGTCCCTCCGACCACTCCTCGGCTGCTGACCCAGTCTGGCTCTCCGGCTCCTCCTGGTCCGTGGAGCTGTCCCCTTCCGTGGCCGTGGATGTATCTGCAAACAATGGGGAAACAGACAGACATCAGTCACCTGCACATAACGCACACACCACTGTGAGCACAGCACATCACAGAGCAAGCCCTGGCATCATTAGTTGTACATTGCTAAAAGTGCACTAATTGAACAGGAGAAGTCAATTGTCAGTCTGATGCCAAGCATGGCACTCACATCCCACATGGCCTTGCACCCATCTGTCTGGTGTCTGTTGGATTGCAACACCCCAGTGTTGACACATGCACCAAGTACACAGTAGTTGGACAGTGCAGAGGACACGGTGTGGACACATCACAGCTCTTGCCACTGAGTCAGTACAGGTTTACGGATGTAAGGGATGCCCAGAGTCAAATAGGAAATGCATGTGATGCATACCAGCGACAGACACCATGATGCACCCATGTCCTGATAGCCAGCGCCACTATGGTGTGCATGTAGCACATGTCACTCCCCTGCAGGATCACCAATCAGTAGACACATGCCATGGCGGAGGCATGACTGCAAAGTCATACATCACTGTCTCAGTGATGTATGACTTTGCAACCAATTCTAACAACACTCTGCACTGTGTCACAATAGTAGGTCATGGGGAATGCAAGTCCTGGAGCTGCACAAGTGCACATGTACATCCCCCACAACACATCCTCTTAACCCTCATCTGTCCAGGTCATACCTATTGGACATATGGGAGACCTGTGACACTACCCTCTGAACCTGAGCCCCTCACACTCTGCTGTGCATGGGGAACAGCTGCCTGAACTTCACATTTACATGCCCCAGTCTGCATGGGCAGCTGATCAGACACCTATGTGTCACACAAGTATCGTCTCCTATGGTCACATCTCCAGTGGCATGCTGAGCCCCTACCAAGAAACTCCACAGCAGTCCTGGCGACTAATCCACAGCACACTGACACAGAGGCAGACACCTGAGGGTCAAATCACTGTGCACAATGTGTCCGCTGATACACGGGAGTGGGAGTACAGAGTGTATTGTATGGCCTGGAGTAGGCATGACTGTCCAGCCCCACATGAATGAGGGATGAGCCCTGGACTGTAGGCAGCTGGCTAAGTATGTGTGACACACGTCATATACATACTCCTGGGGCCCAAACATTGTTCCCACCCGCAGCATGGGTGTGTGCCAGGTACCCCAGCCACATGTGGTGGATCAGCTCAGCAATTGGACCACAGATCAAAGTAACACGCTGAATACATGTCAGAATACAGGCATTGTGTAAGCAATGGACCCACCCATGATGCCCACCACAGAGTCAGGGAAACAGATGCTGTCTCCCACCTTGAGTCAAGCAAACTGCAAGGACACAGTCCTAAGTGACAGAATTCCCTGCATGTAAGGGCCACACCTGGGTATCAGATGAGGAGTGGGCAGTGCACAATAGAGGGACATGGCTCCTGGACAACATGACTGCTGTACTGTGGCAGTTCAACCTGGCCCGAGGAGGGCACATAGCATGTTAGACAGAGTACACAGTGCAGTCTTTGACTCACCCCCTCCTTGCTGCTCTCTGGCCTTCAGCTGCCCATCCAGGTCTGGAAAGACCACCGCCAGGATCCTGAGCATGTGGGGGTCAGGGTCCGTGTTCCGCCCCTCCTGCGAGGAGGCGACAGCTTCAGCTGGACCCGTGCAATCCTCCGGGTCCAGCCCGAAGGTCCTGCCACCTCTTTTGGCAGTTGCGGATCCGGCGCTTGTGAGCCCCACGGACCGGACAGCCCGGACGATGTCCTTCCATATCTCATGCTTCCGATGGGCAGAAGCCTGTCAGGATGACAAAGTGATAAGGCCATTACTACACATGCAACATATCCGTGCATGACACAGTTGCATATACATGTCGCAATCACAGGGGCACATGGTGTACCCAGGCAGTGCACGGCTGCCCATGGACAGTTTTCAGAAGTCACTACATGGTATCATTGCATGGGAGTAAAACCCTGTTCAGAAGCACTGTCACTGCACCATACCTGTCCAGTGCAAGTCACTACACACTATGGGGGTGACAACTACTCAGTGAGCCTGCTAGCCAGTGGTGTGCTGACTCTCAGCCTTGCTAGTCAGACAAAATGCACATTCAGAAAGGCAGTGCACAGAACACTCACCTGCTCCCCTGGTGTCCCATACAGCTTGCTGTACTGTGGAAGTAGGCTGTCCAGCAGGGCCTGGTTCTCCTCAAGGCTGAAGGCTGGGGCTCTCTCCACAGTACGTGCCATTGCAGGGTCCAGAGGGGCAGAGACAGCAGCAGTGCAGTGGCAGATGTCGTCCTGGAGCATGTAGTGCAGGCAAGTGGGCTCTCAGGGAACAGGCAGCAATATATATGTGCTGGAGAGGCAGATACTGTCCCTTGTGTCCAAAGTGATAGGTCCAAGTCGTTTGCATCTTCTGAATCTGGCCAATCCATGGAATAGCAGCACCAAAACACGCCCACAGCATCCTTCAAAACTTCAACTTCATGACATACATGATTTTGCAACATTGTTGTGGGTGACCAACTGATTTTCCAGCAGCCGACTCGTTCGAAATTCGAACGCGTCCGTTGCCAGGCAAGCCCATTGTCAATGGGTGCGCACCGATCGGTCCATTGAGGTACAACGCGCACAGGGTACAACGCGTACCCGCACACATTGAAAGCAATGGGCCGGCCGGAGGCACCGATCGGTCCATTGCAGTTCAACGCGCACAGGGGTACAACGCGTACCCGCACACATTGAAAGCAATGGGCCGGCCGGAGGCACCGATCGGTCCATTGCAGTTCAACGCGCACAGGGTACAACGCGTACCCGCACATTGAAAGCAATGGGCCGGCCGGAGGCACCGATCCGGTCCATTGCAGTTCAACGCGCACAGGGGTACAACGCGTGCCCGCACACATTGAAAGCAATGGGCCGGCCGGAGGCACCGATCGGTCCATTGCAGTTCAACGCGCACAGGGTACAACGCGTACCCGCACACATTGAAAGCAATGGGCCGGCCGGAGGCACCGATCGGTCCATTGCTGTTCAAGCAGCACAGGGTACAACGCGTACCCGCACACATTGAAGGCAATGGGCCGGCCGGAGGCACCGATCGGTCCATTGCAGTTCAACGCGCACAGGGGTACAGCGCGTACCGCGCACATTGAAAGCAATGGGCCGGCCGGAGGCACCGATCGGTCCATTGCAGTTCAAGCAGCGCACAGGGTACAAGCGCGTACCCGCACACATTGAAAGCAATGGGCCGGCCGGAGGCACCGATCGGTCCATTGCAGTTCACGCGCACAGGGGTACAACGCGTACCCGCACACATTGAAAGCAATGGGCCGGCCGGAGGCTACCGATCGGTCCATTGCTGTTCAACGCATCACTGTATATGTGACTGGCATGGGTCAGCATGCCTGTCTCAGATGGACATATGCCAGCCACAGATAGCTCCCAGGGAGTGAGGGGCACACCTACATCACGACAGCCTGTCCAAACCTTATCATAAGGCATGTAAGGCTGCATTTCCTATTGTGTGTATGTTGGTGTACATGTTGTCCTGTGGGTGTCACCTGTGGGCAGCCACCCCAGGCTGTGCACGTGTTCATGGGGACAGGATCCTGGGTGTTACGTGTACGTGACCACTGTGATGTGCAACTGTTCATATCTGTGCATGTGTCATGGTCACATTTCACAGTGGTGTTTGTGTATGTCATGTCACATACCCCGTGAGTCCCATGTGGGACGGTATGTTTGAGCCAGGGTGTCCCAGTGGCACAATAGTGATGGCCCTCCACAGTCTTTGTGCATGTAGTGTTTACAATGTCTCTGATTTCATGTGCACAATGGGAGACAGTCTCCACATCCACGTTGTGTGTGCATGGACTCTGATGTTGTGCGTGTGTGTCACAGACGTCCATGGCTCTCCTGCCATGGCAAGTGTGGCCACTACCTGTGGGGGTCATGTTTGTTTTGCTGTGGTGTACACATGATACTCCAGGTGATGCCAGTGTCCATGTGGCATTACGGGTCCCTGGGAATGTGCCTGTCGTTGAGCTGTGGTGCCTGGGGCACATCTGTCCTCACATGTCACTGGGGGGTGACTGTG